>VWZU01013800.1:306183-352686 GCA_013397095.1 Sterrhoptilus dennistouni | reverse complement strand
GTCTCTCAGTGCTATCTCCAGTCTTTTCCTCCAGGCCCGGTGACTCCGCCGCTTCCTTCGTTAGCCCGTTCTAAAGTGTAACCACCCATTTTGTGAAGAAATTATTCTTGACGTCCAACTAAGAACCTCCCGTGGTGCAACTTGAGACTATGACCTCTTGTCCTGTCCTTGTTCCGTGGGAGCAGAGCCCGACCCGCCCCGCCCCCCCGGCTGTCCCCTCCTGTCAGGGAGTTGTGCAGAGCCAGNCGAGCTCCAGCCGCTCAATGTCCTTCCTGAGCTGAGGGGCCCAGAACTGGACACAGCCCTGGAGGTGACCTCAGCAGTGCCCAGCACAGGGGACAGTGACTGCCCTGGCCCTGCTGCCACACACTGGGATGAAGGGGCAGAGCTGAGGGGAGCCATGGGGGCTGTGGGATGAAGCCCTCCCAAGCAGAGCAAGGTGGTGTTTTCACAAAATCGCAGAATCACATAGCGACTAGGTTGGAAGAGACCTCCAAGACTATTGAGTCCAACCCATGCCCTAACACCTCGCCTATTTTCAGGGAGCTCAGGGGTTTGTGAGGGATAGGTTTGCACCCCCAGACCGGGATGCTTTTCTGGGTTTCCCATTGTTGCAGAAGGTCACCATGAGGTGAGGCTGTGATGGGACATGTCCTTGGGAGTGTCCCTGTGTTTTCCCAGCACGCCCATTACCTGCCTTCTGCTTCCTTTGCAGGTGCCCGGCAGCCCCAGGCTGTCACCTTTTCAAGGCAGTGCTTGTCATCATGACTTCTCCATGACTCCTCCATGACTCCATCTCCCTTTTGGTCACACAGCTCTGTAAACTGGCTGTTCATATTTTTTCACGCACATCGCCTTTTTGTGGTCTCTTGTGGGAAAAAACAAAAAATAAATTGTTTACCCTAAAATTCAGAATACAGGCAGGAAATGGTCATGTGTTGTTGAATGTACTCTGAGTGCCACTGCAGCAGTGTGTGATCTGTTTTGGGTCCTGGTGTAAGTTTGTTTCATAATAAGGCAAATAGTTTACATTCCCATGGCTTTCCTTTTTATTATGAGAAGGGATTAGTAATTCTGCAAAACCTGTTAAGTTACTGGTGCTGAAAAACAATGAGATCAGCTCTGTGTAAATAGAGAAATTAAGCATTCTTTAATAGCACAGAGCACAAATCGTCACTGTTTTAAATTTCATCCTAAAAACTGAGAAAAAGGTATGCTTATGGCTTCATAACTGACCGAAGTAGATCTGAATTTCATTCGGTACACCCTGCTAGATGTTTATTCTGCAGGCGGTGTCGATTTCAGCTTGTTTTCACATATGTATGAGTTAGGCAGGTTTTGCTACCTGTGTGTGCCAGCTGTGGAGTTGCTCTAAAATATGGTACAGTAGGCTGAATAGAGTGACACGCCCCTGATTCACCTTGATTTATGGAATGTAGCAGGTATGGCAAAACAGGCCTGTAAAAGAGGGAAAAAAAACCATCTCCAGGTGAGCTAGATAAGAATTCTTGCAGCTACTCACGTGTTATGTGTCAAGTTCAAGTCAAGGTCCTTGTGTGTATTTTTTTTCTCTGAGTCTCTTTTTGGTTACACAAATTCAGCTTTGTGAATATGCACGTAACAGCTGATCATGTAGAGGAGGCACATGTCCTTTATAAATTACTTTGTTGTATTGCCTTAAAAATATTTGTTACACAGAGTGAATTAGAGCTCAGGGAATGCGTAACAGAGCAGATGCAATATTTTGACCAATTTCATCAAGTTACAATTGAGTTCTTGTTAAGAACTTTATGCATAGATGCAGACAACTTTTAAGCATCGAGACTCTTTTGCCAGCCTACTTTTGCAGCACACTCACTCAGTTGTTCAGTCCTAAAAGGGGTGAGTAGTCTCTTGTTTACCCTTGCCCACATGCTTTGAAAACCATTTGCAGTATTCACCTATTCACAAGCCCAGCCTAATGCGGTGTGCCCAGTTTGACACATCATACAGGCAGCACACCACAGCAGCTCAGAGCTCTGAACTGGTCTAGCCAATAATGTGTTTGATGTGTTTAATACAGCTCTTGGTTCCATTTACAGTGTTTGCCTACAAGAAATGAGTGAGTTACATGTATACTTACATTAAGAGGAGTAAAACTGGGTGCAACTTGAGATGTTTGCCTTTCTTCACCTTGATCTCTCTGCTGCATTTTAGCCCACATTTGCCTGTAGAAGCTGCAGTTCTAAGCACTGGATGCTGCCAGAGCTGTCCAGATTTACAGCTGAAGTACAATTGAGCATTTGCTGCTCAAAAACCATTAGTTAATGCCAGGAAGTAAAGAGTAGGCAACCTCAAAATATTCTCAGGGGTTGCCAGGTTTAGTACAACGCTTAATTTCTGGAGGGAAACCATGCCCTTTAGTTGGCAGTGTTGAAGAAGTGATCAACTCTGAATTTATTTGAATTAACTAAATTTGGGGTTAAATTTGGACAAATTTAATTTAGATTATTCATCTTGGAGAAGAGAAGGCTTAGGGGTGACCTGACTGCGGACTTCCATCTGCAAAGATGGAGAGGGACTTTTTACAAGAGCATGGAGTGACAAGGGGAAATGGCTTCAAAACTAATAGTCTGCCTGGGGAGGTGGTGGAGTCACCATCCCTGGATGTGTTTAAAAGGAAACTGGATGTGGCGCTTGATACCATGACCTAGTTGAGGTGTTAGGGCTGGGTTGGACTCGATGATCTTGAAGGTGTCTTCCAACCTACACATTCTGTGATTCTGTGAAAGTGAAAGCGAGCAAGTTTAGATTGGATATTGGGAAAAAAGTCTTCCCTGTGAGGGTGGTGAGGCCCTGGCACAGGTTGCCCAGAGAAGCTGTGACTGCCCCAGCCCTGGAGGTGTCCAAGGCCAGGTTGATGGGGTTTGGAGCAACAAGGGCAGAGTGGAAGGTGTCCCTGCCCATGGCAGGGTATTGGAATAAGATGCTCTTTAAGTTCCCTTCCTACCCAAACCATTCTGTGACTCTATGAAAACTTGATGTTGCATGTGAATAGCTCAGCTACTCGTATTGCATACTTTCTTAAGGACATTTTCATTATTTAATATTGAACAACAAATATTTCCTGTATTTCCAATTTTAATCTCAATTTTATCCATGTGATGGAGACTTCTGTCACCATTTTTGCTCAGTAGCTTTTTAGTCTGTCATTTAACCTGTTATTTATTGTGTTTTGATGCATCTTTATAAAATTGAGATGAAAACAAATAGACATTTCATGAAACCATAAAAAGAGCTGAGTAACAGCTGTTAAACTTTATGAGACTTAAGCTTTTAGTGCCCATTTAATCCAAAGCATTGCTTGTATATGGAGGCTATAAACAAAAAGGGCTCTTAACCTTGCTGTTTCTCAAACTGTGTGGAAGGAAGATCCCTAAGGCTGCATGACAGGGTAATACAGAGGACTGTGGTGTCTCTGCCTTCTTTATTTCAGTTACCAGAGCCTCCACTGCAAACAGGCTTGAAACTGGGTTGCTGAGCTTTTCAAGTGTACTTAGCTTCAGAGATAAACAAGGCTGCTGAAATTATGCCAGATTTTAAACGCAAACAGAAATGCTTTTCTTGGAGCAGTTGGGCAGATAAAAAGTTGGTATTTCTTAGACTCTCAGGTATTCCAATTAAGTTTCTGACCATGGACTTAAAGACCAAACCAAGTAAAATTTTAGAAAATGAACTGGAAGACCAAAAATAAAGGAACATCCAAATTGGGAATGCTTAGGTCCTGCAGCAGGTAAAACAGGTTTTCAAATGTGTGTTGACAATGACTCCTGGTATTTTCAACAACTAAAAGCTGTTGATAACATGAGAATTGAGTGTGCTGTGCAAAGTGTTTTTCTGTTGCTTGTCTGGTTTCCAGTGGAAAAATATCTGTCATATGTGGAGTGAAATTTATGGGTGTGTTGGCTTTAAATATGCCTTTTATGCAGCCAGCAGCAAAGGAAATCTGGGTGAAGGTGAATCACTATTGCTACAATGGGGTCCTGGATTCATGAACCAGCCCCTCTGAAGACTGCAGAATCCAGGTTAGTTTTAGCAGAACAACAGATGGATTTCTGGATGCCTGCTTCAAGGATGTGCTGACTCCTGTGTGAAATGTGTCATCCTCAACATCTACAACATCTACCAAACCACTGTCTTCTGAAATAATTCTTCAATGTGATTGTTTTCCTTACTGCAGTACAAATAGAACACAGATAAAGGAGCAAAATACTGGATAAAGTCTTGTCCTCGTGCTGTTTAGTCCAAGATTGGTAGTAGACAGAGGATTACTGTTGATGAACTCTATAGAGATGAGATGCTGCTAGCAACACAAGTAAAAGCTGAGGCTGGAAATGGTGCAAGCCTTTGTGGTTGATTTCCTCCAGGTATTGAGTGCAGCCAGGAGTGAAAACAAAATTGTATGAATTTATTGCAAGTCCCTTGTAATATGTCTGTAAGCCATGACCAGTCTGTCTCCCAGAGCCCACAGTGTAGTTTTGGTAATGTCCTTGAACTACATGTTGCAAAGCTTTGGAAATTTTGGAGCTTTATGAAAGAAAAAAGTTCTTGGTTGGTTTTTTTGTTTGTTTGTTTTGTTTTGTTTTGTTTTTGTTTTTGTGGTGGTTTTTTTTGTTTGGTTGGTTGGTTTTTTTGTGGGTTTTTTTTGGTATTTTTTTTGTTGTTGTTGTTGTTGTTGTTTTTTTAAATTATTTTTGTAAAACCAACATCCTGAATGGCCAGGAACACAGGAACATTCATGACTTTGCATTGAGTGGACTTAAGTGCAAATGAAGGGTCTGATCCCCCAGGATGCCAAGATCCCTCAGTTTCTGAGGGATAGTAAACTTTGTTTACCATCATTCAGTTTCAGGTTCAGCTGTTTCCAAGAACTCTGAGTGTTTTAACCATTCAGGGGATTTTTTTGCATCTCTTCTGTATGGAAAAAGATACTTTAGAGCAAGCAACAGAAGGACCTCCATTTCTTTAGGTTATGAGGAATGATTTACAGGCTCTTTGCTTTAAGTGTGCAAGTATCTTCACTGAGGACAAATAAAACTGAAGGACTCTTTTATTAAACCATTAAAATTATAGGAATATCCAACTAGAAATGACTGGAGAAATTCCAGTAGAAGCAGGTTGCTATTTCTAAACAGGGCTCTGAACCACTGAAGCTACTTGTGGCACTGATGGATGAGGTGAAGTTTACAATATAATGGAGTGTCCAGAATATCTGCAAATTATTGCTTCAATAAAGTTGTACTCAGGTAGAAGTCTTGGGAATCTGCACTAAATGGTGTAATGTGGGGTTTTGCTTCTGATTCTTAATCTCTGAGAATAGATGAGGTATTCTGTTTAGGGGTCTGATATTCTTGTTGCTCTTCATTCTTCCCACCCTTCTCTTCCACTCTGGAGGTGAGGGATAACTGACTCTAGCAATGCAGGAATTTCTTTACAAGTTGGTCTTCTGCTTGTCATTTTAAAATAAGTGCAAGGTGGAAGTGCTGACTTCTGTTAGGGTTTCAGGGTGAACTGCTGAAGTTTCAGTAGTAGCTTCAGCAGTCTGAGTGTTCCAGAGCCATTATGCTTCAGATAAATCGAGTTGCTCTAAGTAAACAACTTAAATACCAATAAATGTCTCTGTGTGTTTGAGCTGCTGAACTGAGCTCTGTGTGTCTCTGCAGTGTGAAACAAGTAGCTGTCTGGGTTCCTAGCTTCAGTTTTGAAGTCTGTTTCTGGGCTTCTAAATGTAGATGAATACCAGCTTTGCTGTCTAAACAGGCACATCTGTTGTAGAGAGCTCTGATAACTGGGCTGTAGGCTGTATTAAAGACCCATCTTCATCTCCTTTTGACCTAATTATTTCTAACTCTTTTTATGATGTACTTTGAGTTGCTCATCACTGTCCACTGGGCTGTGGAAAGAATCAGTGATTTCCTTATTCCAGATGCTGAACACTAACAAAACTGTAACTTGTTCCTAAGTATGCTAACTGGACTTGTAGTCGTGTTGATTCTGGTATGTCTCCCTTTAAAAAAAATAACATTGAAGTAAGATCAGAAATTCAGTCATAAAGTAAAAACAAGCTTCTCTTGAAAATGACGAGTTCTATTGCTCATGTTCTTTGTCCTTTTATTAACTTTTCTGCTTATGGTTTTTTATTTTGTGTTTCTGCAAAGCTGGTGACCAGTGTTGCCAGTGGCTCACGTGGGTCCAGATGGTCAGTGGCACAACCTGGATTACAGAATTAGCAGCAGAAAGTATTGTGTTACTAAATTCCACATTAACTCAACACCTTCCTGATTTGGGAGCAGAGGAATTTAGGGAATGGATGAAATTTGAGATCTCTGTTTTGTAATCTTGCATTCTCATGGCTTTGGGGTGGGACTGTTACTCAGAGGGCTTTAGTTGGGCTGAGACCTGTTTTTGCTCTCCTGCCTCATACAACCTCTTCCCTCTCACTTCTGTACAGGAGAGAAATCTCATTTCACTGGACACTTAATGATACTTTTCGTTGCTCTTGGAGGGAGGCAGAGGAAAGAAGAACTTGGATAACTCACAATAAAGAAACCCACATCAAATGTATTTATTTATTTTAAAATAATACCTTATGCTCTTACTCCTTGTTTTACTTGTGATATTTTAAACCCTCCAGTAGGTGCTGCTATGTCCTGCAGATGTTGTTTTCGTGGAGGGGGAAAACGTCATGGACTGGACTACAACTGGACTTTGTTCGTTGTTTTGTGTCATGCATATTTCTGTGTTCTTTTTTTTTTTTCCCTCAAACTGTTTGCCAGCCGAGTTATTAAGGAGGGAGTTTTTATGATCCCAGCGAGTTTAATCCTGCAAGCACTCTGAAAGAAAGGGTTGAAGATCAGTGGGAGTTGCTGATCAAAGTTGTGCTCAGAGCAAGCTAAACAGACCCAGGCAGAAATACATTTGTCTTTCTACAAAATATGAAAAAAATCCAAGTGTTTTCTTAGAAGTGAAAAGTACCCCTAAAAGCAGTTGAATTTATAAAACTTACCAGCTGTTTTATTGCTTTTCTCAAGTTTCTTGAACTTCAGTAATTTAAGTTAATGATTTTAAATCAGTCTTATCATTACCCTTGGTCTTGAGTGCTAGAAATTTGAAAGGCAGATTATACAGCACACATTTCAGAATCTCTGAGTTAGGATTTCCACATGAGGAATTGTGGCTGAGTTATATATATCTAATGTAAAGAGATGTATTCCCTCCTGTTTGATGATGGAGACCACTTGTGCCAGGCAGGAACATGGGGGCAGTAAAAGTTGAAATTAGGCCTTGCTAATGGTTAATGTATCCTTGAAGTCCTTGAGTTGCATCGGGCCAGAAATGCCCTCATGAAATAAGAGATCTCATTGATCTCTGATACTTACCTGCATCTTTGTACTGTACAATCACAGTGATTAAAATTGGTTGTGACCATGATCTTGGCACTTTTCAGGTTATCTAAGAGTCCTAAGTTTAATTAAGATGAAATATTGGTTTGCTTTTGATATTGAACTTTAGTAGTACCCTAAACTTCTTAATATAAGAGTGATGGCAGTTAACTACAATCATAAATCCCAGGCAGGCAGCACCTGCTACTCTACCCTGTGAAACAGCTTGTGTTCCCTTCTGGTTCTGTCAGGGATGGCTTGAATTACCATCTTTCTCTTTCACTTCTCTTCTTTATTTCTTTAAGAAATCTAACCTGACTATGGCAGTTACCTCTCAGGAAGTTACAAGAATAGGTCAGGACACCTTCATTTTCCTTTTGACTCAACCCCAAAAGATTAAATATAATTAGTTTATAAGAATTCTTGTAATAATCTATGTAATCCAGATGCAGTAAACATGGAGATAAAACGTCTTTAGTCAATAAGGCCTGAAGTTCTCATGACTTTAATAAATTGGTAACTTTATAATGATTTTATAAATGCAGGTTTGGATCTTCCAGGAGTTTCAGCTCTGTGGAATTCAGTCAGTCTGGAATGTGTATCTGCCTCTAGGAGGGCAGTTAATTCTATGCTAAAGCTGGCAGTATTCACCCACTTTAGGTTCTGTGCAGTTTGGTGCGTCTCTCCATTCATTAGAGAAAAGGGACTGTACACACAAGGTGGCAAACTAGATTTCTACAGTGTATGTCTTATGACATGGAGATACATAACCTAAATGTGATTATAATTTAAAAATTGATGCATTTTGTATATGTAATCATAATTAATACTTCTTCATTGCTTTATTTTCCTATATTCCCAGGGCAGCTCATGAGAGCTTTTACAATTTTGTCCCTAGTTTATAGTTGAGAGGAGGACAATGTGAAATGTGCGGCCCCCAAAGTGAATAAGTGACAATGTTGGAAAGAGTTAAAATTTACCTCTTTATAACTTTTTTATAGTTTCTTAATAAATGATCATCAGTTGTTGATGATATTGTAAGTAACCACTAAATTGTTGCTGGTGATTGCTTGTATCGTTGAAGCAGTTTTGCCTTGCTTTTCCTTGAAGTTTTTGTGTGCTGAAAATATGAGTAAGTGGATGAAGTCTGCATTTCTATCTCTTTACATAAATAAGATTTCCAGTAGAACTCTTTTTGACTTCCCATGTGAACATACTTATTTTTTTTACTGTAGCTTCTAGTACTGATAGGTTCTTCAGCTTTTTTTTTGCTATACTTATCCAGGCAACATCTGGAGGAACAACTGATTACAGCTCCTGAGATAGAATTCCCAGGAGTCAGATCAACAAAGGGGTTAAAAGTGAGACAGCCTTTTACTTCGGTGGAAGTGCAGTTGTTGATTCAAGGCTCTCAGTAAATGATTGTTGGAGATCTGCCACGTGTAGCTGAGCATTCAGAAAGTACACCACAGACTCTGCTTCCTCCTGAGGAGCCTTGTCTGTTAACATCTCACTTTGATTTCAGTCTGTAAGGTACCAGCAGGCAGGCAAATCTCACCAGCCAGCAGCCATGGAAGATCCAGTCCTCACTGACATCAGTGAAAATGCTAACAACATCACTGTGTCTGAGGGTTCAGATCCTGAGGAAAATAAAGGGGGAGATCTTTCTGATCATGTCCCTGAAGATTCAGCATCCCCCTTTTCCATCACTAACATCCCAGAAAACACGGATGGTAGTAAAGAGAACTCAGAAGAAAGCTGTAATAATTCTGTGGCCTCTCAGTATGGAAGTGATGGAGAAAATGATTCTTTATCTCACCATGGTGCTGAAGAAGACCAGCCACAGCAGCAGATGGATCTGATGAGCCCAAGTCTGGAAGATAAAGAAGTAGAGGGAACAATGATTGAGAGCACCCTGCCTTTTCCTTCAGATTTCCAGTTTCGTCTGAGACAGAGCACTTTTACCAACTCTTCAACTTCCCTCAAGTTTCCCCCTAACAATAACTGTGGAGAAAATAACAACTTTCAGGAAGATTCTGAGATTTCCATTTTTGTAAAGGTAAGAACCTGGGTGCTCCTAAGCATACCCCAGTTTTAAACCCCAAATCCATATGTGTGTCCTCCAAATCAGTGAAATACAGCTACCCACTGCTTTGCTCCCAACTCAGCTGCAGGGAGCCAATCCCTTCACTTACCTCCTGCATCTTTAAGCAGAGAAAGAGGTGATTTGTGTTGTGTGGAAGTGCCTGGGATTTCTTCATTCAAGTGGAAGTCTGGTGTGGGTATTCTGATTGTTGCTGCAATTTATTTATTCTGGGAAATCTCCCTACTGTTACAGCTAGGCTGCTACTATTTAGTTGAGCTAGTTCAGCTATCCCTGCACTTCACTATCTAGCAGCTGAGAGCTCAAAGGTAACAGCTATGAATGCTGTGAAGAAAACTGAATATGTAGTTTAAATAATGCTCATCCCTGAAAACAGTTTTTCTTTTGTTTCAGTATTTAAATTTAGGTATTTTTGTGACAATTTCAACATGTATATTCGTTCATTTCCAGTTAGGTATAAATTACTGAGAGGGCTTTCACACCTTCTCTCACCTTTAATGGATTACTTAGGTTTCAAAACTGTGAACAGCTGTGTACTTGAATAAACATTATGATTCCCTTCATAAAAGCACTTGTATTTAACCTTCCTCAACATTTATTAGACTGAAACACAGGCCTGACAGTTCAGGCCTGACAGTTTCTTCTTTTTAAGAATGTTCAAGACCTTGTGTACCTTGAATAGAACAATACATCATGATTATAATATTCTGTTATTTCAAGAGGAGCCTCATGAAGTTTGTCACTTTTCAACATAAATAATATTTTCAAATTCTGTTTCTCAGTTTCATGGGGGCTTTGGAAGTAGGAGAAGAGATTTTGTCACCACCCATAATGAGAAGTGTTTTCTGCAGTCATTATTTCGTTAAATGACTCCTGAAACAGCACCTGTCCTATTTCTGTGACAGGATCCTGGTCATGGCTAAAAATATGTTGATTATATGGTCAAAGTAAGAGCTGGGGCATTAGTTCTATTTTATATTTCTGCATGTAGTCCTGTGTATGTGTTAAAAGTTGCAGCAATTGAGTACATTTTGTTTGTTAGCAACTACATGGTGTTAGCAACCTGAGAGCTGTATTTTGGCTTTAAAGTAATATCTTTAATTTCCTTATTCTTTCACATTCCTCTTATTTCAAAATAAAAATGTCTTCTTTTTCTATGGATAAAATAAGAAATGTGTGCAGAAGTTCCCATTCAAGCAGAGTTGTTTGGGTTAATTTGAAAAAGTGAGAAGAGAGGCATTTTGAATAGAATTGTCATGGACCAGGTCTGAGGAAGTCCTTTCTCTTGCTTTTGTTGTGCAGCTGATTGTCCCATAAAGTTTCTTATCAGCTATTCCAGAGAAAAAGGCAATCTGTGCTCTCTTCACTCGTTAAACGTGCCTGGTGTCTTTGAGATGTCCTTGAACCCCAAGATATCCCTACCTGGCTGAAAGGTTGAGACTTGAGGCTCTCAGGTGGTCCATGCTATGACCCAGTGGGCAGGGCACTGGGTACTGCTGAACTGAACTCCTGTCACAGTGTTTTACTCCTTGAGAATGTGATGGTATTTAGTTTTTGGTTTTTGTTTTTCTGTCTTTCTGGTACCAAGGTAATAAAGCAGTAACTCCACAGAGCACAGGTTCAGCTTTTCTCTCTTTAATTATCGAGATAGCAAAAGTCAGCCTGTAAAATGGAAGGTCACAGAATAATGTGTAACGAGAGCAGTGAAATCCCTGAGGGCTGTGGCTTCTTGCACATGGAACTGATATCTCAGTTGGGTCAATAAATGTTACTCGTAGATGGTTCCCTTCTCACATGGTCTCCAGTCCACCTGAGGCCAGTGTTGCTCTGAAACTGGGTTCATCTGGGTTTGCACTTTTTTGCATACACTGACAGTGCAAGCAGGATCTTGTGCTGTGGGACAACAGTGATCAGGACAGTTCTGCCACTATTTATTCCTCTTTTTGCTTGTAGCCCTAATAAATATCTGTGAATGACTGGAAACATGAGTGTCAGAGGCCTGAACACCAGAGAAAGTGGGAAGATTAACTGGTGTCTAACTCATAGTGCAGCTGGATGAATAATGTTTACAAGTAGTCCATTCATTAGACACTAAGAAAATGTTTAGATCACTCTAACTCATTTTTCACTGATTATCAGTGCTTGGTAACTATGTCATGTCAGTGGACTATCTCAGGATGTGCCATAAGGTAAAAAAAGAACTCCTTGTGCCTTTAACAGCAGAATGCAGCATGTAACAACATGAATTTGTTTGTGTGACTCCAGCACGTCCAGGCTTGTCACAGCTACCTTAATGCCCTTTCAATAACACTGTAATTTCTTCAAACAAAAGCCTTTGCAATCTGAACAGAAATATGACTGGCATACTGGGTTACTAAGTGCACAGGACAGCCTGATCCAGTCATGGTTCCACGGTCCAGCCTTCTCACCTGTACACTGTATTTTCCTATTGAGCAGCATATTTGTTCTGAAGGTTTAGGTTTCCTTGAAAATTTTAATTCTTTTATTTTCCTGAAGCTTGAGTTGTTATTTAAAGACTAGAGCTCCAATTTTCTTTTCAGAAGAAAATTATCACCCTTCTGGCTTTTTATGACCTGAGAGTGACTGCAGATTATACCTTCTCTGTACTCATTTATGCCATAGGAACACGGTTCCCAAAAGAAGGAAGGTAATTCTTTACCCTAAGCAATAAACACCTTGCGTTAGGCAAAAATATGATGATAATGCTATACCAGTGGTTTAGTATCATCAACCTGCACCCATTGGATCACTGCACTGGAGTAACAGAGTTATGGATGCTGGAAAGCATCTCTGGAGATCACCTGGTGCAACTCCTCACTCAGAGCAGGATCACCAACATCAACTTGCTCAGGGTCATGTTTTATTTTCCATATTTCCAAAGATGAAGAAGCTACAACTGCTCTGTGCAACCATTCTAATGTCCTACCCTCATGGTAAAACTATGTTTTAAATGGAATTCTGTGTGTCTCAAAATGTACTTGTTGCCTCCTGTCCTTTTAGTGGATACCAGTGCTTATATTTTAAGAATCAGAACCTAAGCATTTAGCTGTTTCTGTTTGGAATTATGGTATCCTTTTGTAAATTTTCATTAGGTCAGGAGCTGGAAAAGAAAAGACATTTTTGTTTTTCCCACAAGATATTTCCCACTCCCTCATTTGAAATGCTGAGTCCTGCCCTTGGGTCACAACAACTCCTGCAGTGCAGCAGGCTGTGAGAAGAGTGGCTGGAAAGCTGGAAAAAGGACCTGGGAGTGTCAGCCAACAGCAGCTGAACATGAGCCAGGTGTGCCCCAGGTGGGCAAGAAGGCCAGTGGCACCTGGTTTGTACCAGCCACAGTATGGCCAGCAGGGCCAGGGCAGTGATTATCCCCCTGTGCTGGGCATGGCTGAGGCCACACTTCAAATCCTGTGTTGAGTTCTGGGCCCTTCATGACAAAAAAGATATTGAGGGGCTAGAGTGTGTCCAGAGAAGGAACAAAGCTGGGGAAGGGTCTGGAGCACAAGTCTAATGAGAAACAGCTGAGGGAGCTGGGGTCTCTTGCTTTCCAAACTCCCTAAAAGGAAGGGGGAGACAGGTGGGGTCGGGCTCTGTTCCCAGGTAACACGTGACAGGATGAGAGAAAATTCCTCAGGTTGTGCCAGTGGAGGTTTAGATCAGATATCAGGAATTTTATTTTTTTTTCATGGAGAGTGTTGTCAGGTACTGGAACAGGCCGTTCAAGGAAGTGGAGTCACCATCCTTGGGCATCCAAAAACATGTGGATGTGGCACTTGAGGACCTGGTTTAATGGTGAACATGGTGGTGGTGCTGGGTTGACAGTTGGACTTGATCTTAAATCTCTTTCCCAACCTTACCAGTTCTGTGATTTTGTGGTTCTCTGATTTCCCAGCCAGGAATATCTGAGGACTCCAGCTTGGTGGCACAATTAACTCTGTGCTAGTTCCCTACTGACTCCCCAAGTTGAGCTGAGCTGTTGTGAATGTCAGATCATGTTCCTCACAGGGTCAGTGAGACTCATCACTGTGTCACTGGGAAAATCACACTTCTTCCTAATGAGTTGACTTTTCTCTTGTTTTATGAAGTATTCTGGTATCTGTTGAGAAAATTCTGTTTAGGAATGTGTATTAATGGTTCAGAACATGAAGTCACAGGACAAATCTAATTCTAAGTATGTGTAATTTGCAGAAAGCAGAACCCCATGGATGTCCAGTCAGATGTTTGTGGTTAAACTGGTGTTTTGCTATGCAGAACCGAGCATTTCTTACTGCACTCATAACCTACAGAGGAAAACATCTGTATTTGCAGTTATGGGCTGTTAGATAATTTTAAGTATAACTGAGAGTCCAGATACCTCCTAGCAATGGAAACCAATTATTCTTCTAATTGACTCCAATATAGCACATAAAGCTGGTGTTAAAGCTATATCTCCACCAAGGTTTGCAGGTAGTAAGGTAAATTCAGCCTGAATCCAGGTGGCAGATGTAACTCTCCATATGTACACAAAATTATAGTAGTTTGGCTTTTTATGACATTTTAGGCTTTAAAATATTATAAATAATAAATCTAACAGAAGTAAGCCAATATTATTTCGGGCTTATGAATAAGCTTAGAAAAAGGTTGACTGATTCATAATCCATCTTTTAAATAGTGTTAACTGAGCAACCTGAGCAAGGAAAATATACAAAAACTATTTTCAGAATTTTCCAGTCTTGGCAGATTTACAGACCAAGATGCTGAAGTTAACATGCACACAGCAGGAAATGACTCATGGGGAGCCAATATCCTAACGTGATACCTGTTTTGATAATTAAAATGAAAATAATGGTTGTTTATTCCTGCAAATAGTCTTGAGATAGCTTACAAGTACAATTAAATATAGAAATACAAGTCTGGAATCCCAAGTGATTTGTCCTCCTGCTCTCAGCCTTATCTAGAATATCCCTAACAGATGCTTCTTTGGAAACATTCAGTCATGCCCATTCGGCATCTATACCAGTTAGTCTCTGTCAATGCATAATGATTGTCCTGAGACAATATTTTCCTTTAGTAAAATTCTGTTGCTCTGAATGATGCTATTTTTTTTAATAGACAAGATCTTTATGTATATAGAAGACATAGATCAAATTTTCTTCAGTCTTTGCTTTCTTGAACTAAATAAATCCTTCAGCTTGCCTTCAAGCTTGAGTCATCATTTCTAAATGTTTGGTGTATTGTAGTTTTTTTGTTGTTGTTGTTTTAGGGGTGGTTTTTATTACCTTTTCCAGTCTTTCTCCAGTTAATTTATATAATTCTTAAGCTCCAGTTTGGAGGTGCAGGCAATGCAAATAACAGTGCCAGTAAAAATTACTGCAGCAAGCGCCTCTTTAATTTGTCATTTTTCCAACTCTCTGCTCAGAACACTTTATCTGCTCTATTTTAACATATTTTTGAACCCTTTAAGATCTATATGGTTCCTCCAGCCCTTGTGTTTTCCTAATAAATGTGTCAGTGACAGTTTCAATCATTTGTTACTTGCCCATTTGCAAGCAGGTGTAATACCGTAGTACTGCACAGTTTGCAGCTGCCATTTGACTTGTAGAGTGTCAGGTTTTTCTTCTGTGAGAATTTAGGTTTCTCTTAGTGGTGTGATCAGACTGATCACCCCTCACTGAAAACAGCATGGTTTTAGAGAACTGCTCTGACATAAATCCAGTGTGAGGGATACCCTCATAGTGCTTTTGCTCTGCTAACTCAGAAAATAGGGATACACCTCCAACACCTCCACACCACTGTGCAGACCCAGCGTGGTTTTATGGCTCCCTCCTCCACCCCATCATGTACAGCAGACTGGTAATCTCTTAAGTCTTCACATATAAACCTAATAGCTACTAACCCTTATTTCTGAGGAGGAAAACTGTGCTGTGGGTCTCTTTACAGCTGGATTTATGCCTATCTGAATTACTTTGTGTGTGTGAGTGAACAGATTACTGACGGCCATTCTGTTTCAGATAACACCCAGTCCCCCAACTATCAGTCACGAGCAGGGACATGTGTCTCAGCAGCAGGGCAGAGCAGTTTGCTTAATCTTTTGGATACAAAGGGTAAAAGGTCTTGCTTCCAACCCTTGCTGAGTCTGGCACGTGTGGAAAGGTCTGTGAATCCATTTGGAGCTGGCACTCCTGTGCCCCCATTGGTTCCAGCCCCAGCTGTGTCTGGGCACAGCACAAGTAGCGTAGCAACAGCTTCAAAATACAGACCTGTATTATCTAGGAAATTGTCCCTGCACAGTGATTGCAGCAATGGCAAACACAATGTAAATAATGTAGCATCACACCGAGAGAAAATTAAAACAGGATTTATTTGCTCATTTTTTTTCCCCTTGTATATATTTCCTCTTGTGATATCCTCTTTGATGTTCTGAAAACAAGGCTCTTATCCCAGCATGGACAGGTTTTTTCTTTTGAAACATCTCAGCACCTACATTTTTGGAGTGAAAAATGTTGGGATTTGTGGATTGATTACTTCTTTGCTGGCTTTGAAAACTTATCTGTGTAGCAGTACTGTCACCTGTTAAATGGATCCTATCCAAAACAGAGCAACTTGTATTATTTCAAAATGGTTATTTCAGAAGTACCTAAAGAACAGCTCTACTGAGACTAATATTCTACAAACACAAAATAATGCATAATCCCTGCAGAGCAACAGGTGGTGATATCTGTCAATTATTTTGGAGTCTGCAAGAGAAAAGCAGCATTTCTGCCCTGCTCTTGGTTTTCTTTAGTTATCAAGGGCTGGATTTAGCTCATCCAACTGAAGGTGTGTCTGTAAGCCATTAACTACATCTCTGCAGGATGTCTAGGCTGTTTTTGCAACAAAAAGGTATCTGAAATAGCATGATGGGATGTTAATTCCCGTGGTCAAGTGCAAGCACCACCTGTAGAAGGAGGTTAGGTGGACTCCGTTTATTATATGGAGTGGGGCCTAATTCAGTTTTCCAACCATGGGCATCCCCTGCTGGTTTAGATGTCTAAAGGCTTCTTTCCTGGCCTCCAGCTGCCTCTGCAGGCCATGGGTGTCCCATAGATCTTGTCTCAAATATGTTTATGATTTCCTCAGCTATCCTATCAAATACTGCTGGATATCCAGGCTTTGGCAACTGCATCAAGTCATAAACTTTCACTGAAAAGAATGGCATGGTGACCTGAATGAAATAAACTGAATACCACTACTGACAGTTGAAATACAAATCTAAGAATGACTAGATTAGACTAGAAGTGAATTCCTAATGGACATCTGGAAACAAACTTTTGATTGATTAATTTCTTTTTTCAGGAGATTTAATTTCCATTTTTGTTTCAGTGTCCCCACTCAGCAACAACTGAAGTGCAATAGTGATCAAACAGTGAGATGCTGGACACTTCTGCTGTTCACTTTACAGTCTAAATTAATCAGATTAAATGATATAAGATACTTTATCATCTTTCCAAGACTGAGATCCAGTGCTCTTCCTTTAACTTCAGTCAAATTTTGTCCTTTTTTTAACAGCAATCCTCATATATGGGTCTTCCAGCTGTATTTGTTTTGGAATTACATTTCATTTCAGACACCACAGTAGAAGAGCAAAAAGCCAACTGAACATACTAAATCTGAACTCCTAGGTACTGCTTCAAATACAGCTTAAGATTTTAATTGGGAAAAGAAAAATTGTTTGTTTCTTTGGGTCATAAGACCCTGCATTGAAGGCAAATTTTCCAGTGTTCTGCCACTGTATTTACTACTTCATTTAGAAATAGTCGATGTCCTCTCATAACCTTGTCTCTGGCTGAAAAGAAACATATAAATATTTTTATGTATTTGTGGCAATATAAAAAATATTTACCATTTCTTTATGGGAAATGTTATGAACCTGTAGGAAACTGCCTTCTGTGGCAGAAGAAAAGGAGGAAGTGTGTCACTCTAAAATTAGTCATTTATTTGTCATCTGCAGGTATGTTTTTTATATTTACATCTCTAGATGATCTTTTTCATATTAATTAATGAAACAATTGTAGGTGAATTTTTACTGGTGGTACGTCTGATAATGTAAGACGTCAGTGACATTCATGACGTTACCACAACATGCTCAGGGATAGATGAGAAGTGAATTTGTCAGTGCACAGGTCTGGTTTCAGTACATCCAGCAGTGTTCAAAACCAGGATCTTGATTCACAAGTTAATTGATTTTCTGTTGCAGGCTCCATGCAGTTTGAAGTATGCAATGAAATAAAAGTCCAGAACACATAATCTGAGAGAAAATCCTTATCTCCTGCTTATATGTTTATAAAAGATGAGGCACATAAAGGTAGAAATCTGTACACTGACCAAGATGGTTTCTTTGGGGATTCTAGGTAATCTGAAAAAGAAATTCATAGGACTGGATTTGACTTTTTGGGACATGAAATTGAGTATTCTGTTATAGACAGCCTCATTGTGTAATATTTTATTCATAAAGTGATCAAGACCTATTTAGAAACTATTACTATTATTATTCATTTTGGAAATCTGCTTCAGAATGTCACTGCTCTAAAGGTTTGACACTTTAATTTCCAAATTGCCTTTATTCACGTGCAGCTAAAACATCCTCGCTCTTGTGCCAGCGTGTTCCATTAGCATTCATTCATATATTTAGCTCTTTAAAAAATCAGTTTAGGTTTAGACAACTTCAGATGTTTTGGGGCTAAACCAGCCAACCCTTTTTGTTTCCATTTCTGCCAGTTGTCATAGTAATCCCCTTCTGCACATATTTTCTTTCCACAAAGGTGCCTTTTTTTTTCCCCCGCATCTGCATCTTGTCTCAGGTTGCTTATGCTTTTATACCTAAACTAAACAAGCAGCAAAAAGGTTATTTTAATAACCTCCTGTTTTAAGATACCTACGATTGTTTGAGTAAACAAATTCTATTTGAGGTGAAATGTCTATGTTGCTATGCTTTGGGAGATCTCAACACTGTGTCCCTGTAGCTTGAGGGCTGGTTGAGAAGCAAATGGAAGGAGTGAAAGCTTTGCATCTGAAAATACAGGTATTTAATCACTCTTCAGACCTGTGCTCACATACATTTGTACCATTTTTACATTTATTTAAAAATCTATTTGATTAAAAATATGATCAGCAGAAGTGTTTTATATTTGTCCACATTTATAAATATGTCTATAAATATGTTCATCCTTAGCTGTAACATTGGGTGGCCCCTCATTGCAAGAGGGTCTCTTATCCAGAAATGACCAATGAGGTGCCCAAATAATACTGGCAAGTCCTCAGTAAACAGAAATACTAGAAGAAATAATTTAAACTTTTAAAGTTTTTATTTTTCTTAATGTCATCAGAAATTTTTCCTAATTTTAATACACATTTTTCTCACCATTTCAAATCAATTTCTCAAAGCCTAAAGTTACTACAAGGTCATATTTCCACGAAAAGTTACTAAAAGAATATAGTGGACAGTGTCAAAAATCTGTTATACACCATTGTGGGCTGTTTTGAAGAGGCACCAATCTGTCTTCCCTTTCTTTGGTGAGTACATGGATTTGTAAATAATCACAGTAAGTCGTTTCCAGTTACACAGTACATAGTTACACGCTGACATAAAAAACACCACTTTGTAAAAACAGCAGAGCTTGATTTATGTGTATATCATACTGAATGATTGCATCACTTACTGGACTTCATGAGGCACCTTAAATTCACTAATTTTCACCAAATATAGGCAGGATGCTTATCTGTTTAGTCAGTAACTTCCTCATGGTCCTAACTCGTGTCCTTGGTGCGCTGGCGCCTTGCAGGAGCCCCTATAAAGAGCAGCCGAAGTTCAGAGTAGCAAACTCCCTTGGCTCCTCCCTGTGAGATTGCTGCGAGTGAAGTTTGGCCGGAGCAGAGTTTGTGCGCGGCCCCGGGCGCGGATTGGCCCCGCACCCGCGGCTGATAACAGCTAAAAATAGCCCCGGTATAAAAGGCCGGCCGGCGACTCAGCCACCCTGGCATTCCCCACTGACTGCCAGCCAGGGAGGAGACCGTGCTCTCCAAGTCCCTGCAAGGATGTGACCAAAGAACGCTCTGCTGCCTAATTCCACTTAACAATTAACTTGTCAAGACTGGACCGTGTGACTCATGGGGGTGGTAACCAAGTACTTCTCGTGTATTTAAAAAAATTTCGTGTATTAAAAAATAAAAAAAAAACAACAAAAAAAAAAAAAAAAAAAAAAAAAAAAAAAAAAAACAAAAAAAAAAGATGCGCAGGGAGAACTCCTCNAAAAAAAAACACAGAAACGGACTGAAGGACAGATTTTCCAAGCAGATTTTCCAAGCAGATTTTCCAAGCAGAGCGTGACAGGTGGAATGTCTCTGGAAGTGTGCCTGTAGAATACTGTGTACAAGAATGTTGTTCTTGTGTATATATTCACCTAATCACTTGTATGGAGAGGGTACTTCATGACAATGGAGTTCTGAAGACTTGGGAAAACAAATGTATTTTCATTTGACAAAGGTTCGACTAAGCTGACATTGAGGAGTTTAGGAGTCTATTCTTAGCTTGCTGTTGATTCTGGGGAAACTGGGTCATTTCCTTGCATTTTTGTTCACTTTCAAGCTTTTGTTTTATGATGTAGCCTGGGGGATCAGTGGCTGAGTGCATTGCAAGATGAATCGTTGGGTGTCTGAAGTCTCTGGATGAATAAAGAAGACACCAGTATTGAAAAGTTCCCTTTTTAAAGTCTGGCAAAAGTTACACTGACTTGAAAACAGGGTGTAAACGGGAAAGCATTAGAAAGCACTAAAAATCAAAGACTAATTTACTTTTGGTCTTAAGCCAACCACCTTGCACAACCACAATGCAATATCAGCCCTATCAATAGTAAACTATTCCCACATGTATTACTTCCAGTGGCTCTGAGTCCTCCTCTGATTTTATGAAGCTTTGCACTATGAAGTTTGTATGTGTGGATTCCCCTTCATTTTCATTACAGAATTATTATTATTATTAGTAGTAGTAGTATTTTAAATTTACAATAGTACAGTGCAAGGTTTATAATATCTTGGGAGAGTGATAGATGACCTGGCTAACTTGCTTTCAGTTTTGATTCTAAATACTTAGTTACCTAAAAAGGGTTACAACAATTTCACCCTTGTGAACTCTGCTTTTTCCTCTCTGAATGTCAATTTTCTGCATGAATCTGTAGTCAAGGCTTAACTGGAGAGTATCTGTTTGCTCCCATCCTCTGCAGGGAAATTTAGTTTTCTCTCAACATCATGAGACACTTTTATATATATTTATTAATTTGTCTGATATCAAGTCTGACTTGATGCTTGGCTAGAAATGGGTAGAAGATGCTAAATAATGAGTCTATAATAATGGGTCTATATCTCATTAGAACTCTTCCAACTGATGTAGGTATCACAGGAAAACGTGTGAGAAAACCTAGTCCATTTTCTACAGAATTGCATCAGAGTTGTTACCAAGATCAGAGTAGTGAGACTGCAAAGACAAACTGGGTTTTGACATTTTGGTGGTCTATGAGGTTGCTCCCAGGAATTGCAGCTGGTGGCCAAGGGTCCACACCTTTCTTATAAAGGTGATACCTGCTAGATGCTCTGTGAAAATCTGTGATTTTGGCAAAAGATGGAAAATTTTTGGAAAATCTTCCACTTAAGAGGCAAAACCCCCCTTATGTCTTTCTAGTTAGACTACCCAGTATTCCCAGTTCTGACAGACTTAAACAAGGCACCACTGTTATTTAGACTGTGCTCAGTGCTGACTTTCATAAAAAAATACTTTTGGTCTTAAACCAACCACCTTTTAAAGAATTACCCCCACCACCATCTTTCACTTAAGGATGTGGGACGTGTTCTTTGAAGTCCTAATGAGCTAGGTTTGCTGGTCACCAGCAAAAATCTATTAATGTGATGGTTACCAGAAAAAAACTGCTAATGTAAAAGTAAAAGTGTATTTGCAGAGGAGAAGTTCACATCTGTGCTCAACTCACCACCTTGCTTCAATTCATCCTGGTTGTTTGCATTAAGTCTGCAGTGAAAAGGGTCCTCAAGCAAAAAAAACCCTAAAATGGAGTATCACCAAGCCAACTTTAGGTGCTGCAAGATGTTGAACTCTTACTTTGAAGTTCTTAGGAAGGAAAAAAAGAACAAAGAACCCACCGTTCATTTCGTAACAGCTTGAGGTGATGCACTAAGGCAAGTGAGCTGGCAAACTTTGTGGAAACTTTATCACAGAAGTACCAAAAGGTGAAATGAAAAATGAATGAAGGCAATTTATTAAGGAGAATGGAAGAGTTCTTCAGTTCACTGTGAGGCTCAAGGTCAGCCAGCTGCATTAACCCAGGCGGGCAGCACTGCCACTGACCAGAGGCATCACCATTGCAGAGGTTAAACTTTGCTGCCACAGAGGGATGTCAGGATGTTGAGCATTGTTATTTCACACTGGTCCAGTGTGAGTTTGTCAGGGAGCAAAAATCCAGAGGCCCTTTTCTTAAGCCAAACACTGCAGAGGATTCTGAAATCCACAGTTCAGATCCATGCATATAACCTGCCATGCAGGTACTGATGTCAGCGTGTGAACCCATGGGGATTAGACTGAGTCATCAGTAATTTCAAACTGAGCTGCTGAAAGCTTCAACTTTTAGAAATAATGTGCATAAGAACACAGGAAGAAATTTCAGCTTTCAGCCAAACTGTTTGCTAAACAATGTGTAAAACACAAATGTGTCCAATGAAATCAGCAGCAACTGTGCATTCTTTGAGCCTTATTTACTGGGAGAAATTGAAGCCTAGCCTGAGATGTGCATGAGTTGTACATGCTATTTTGCACATTTTCTGTAAATAGTAATTCATAAATCAGGATTAGTATGTTGTGTGCTGGTCTTTTGTTTGGGGAGGATTTAATCTTAGTTTGCATGTTCATATCTCAAATTTTAATTAATTTAGACTTAATTTATGATAAGAAGCATGCAAAGAAGCAAACAGAAATAATCTAAATAGGGACTTGCATGATGAATTCCTGTAAAATAAGACAGGAATAGGCATTACTTACTCCATTGCAGACTTGGAAATAAAACCATGTAATTTTAGTTCTATGACAGTAGTGAGTCAACAACAGTGGGTATATCACACTTACCTGGTGCTGTTTTTCTTCACCACACTTGATAGCATGGAGGATTCATTTTGAAAAGCAAGGGCTGAGGATTTCTGCATTTCTCCTTTCATCAGCTGCATTATCCATATAGCCCACAGCTTGGGACAATCTGTCATGCTCTCCATTGTATCTCCCACAATACCACTTTCCAGAGCAGCCTCAGTCCTGGTTGGAAGTATCTTTTGGTTTTAATTGAAATGTCAGTTTTGAAATGATAGTGAAATAAACCACTGCCCTCTAGAAGCCTCTGTACCAAATGGAGCATTAGGAGATGATTTTGTACCTTTTCAGAGCCACTTCCTTACAAATGGGTACCTGAGGCTCTCTCAATATGAGCATTGAGATCATTATCCATAATGAAATCCCTCTTCACACTGAACAGCAGGAGGTTTTCTCTTGAAGGTGTTAATGCTTATTAACGTTACAGCAAAGTTTGATGCTGCATCCATGTGAAAATATAATTATATATAAAAATAATTCCATGGTTTTGGACTAGAACTTTGCAAAACTCTAATCTGAATGGGTTCATTCTGCTAAACAGAAGACTTTCAGCAAGACAATCTTAGAGCTAAAATAATGCTTTTAAATGAAAGATAAAGGAGAGCTTCTGTAGCTCATAGCTCTCATGGATTCATAATATCTGGGGGTGGGTATAGAGTGGGTTATCTCAAACTGGCCAGTTAATGGAGTGCAAAGTTTTCTGGTCTAGGCTTTTCCATTCCATCCCATCCCATCCCATCCCATCCCATTTATTGGGACATTCAGGCTGCACAGCTGGTTTTGTATCTCTTGATGTCTTTTCTTCCATTACCTTGAGTGTGGGAAAATTTACAAAAAGCAACAAAATCACAGTTCTTCCATCAAACCAACACATTCTGAGGTACTGTATATCTTTAGAGCTGAGGAAAAGTATCTGATCACCCAGTGTTGGCATGAGGCTGATGAGAAGAGCCTTGTATGTCCTTGCATGTCTTGTACATTTTGGGAGGGGAACCTGCTATTTGGTTCCAAAAATCTTTTGGTTTTCTGAAATTCAGACAAGAAATTGATAGTGACACATTGTAATTCAAAGTAAAAATTACTGGACTGATTCCTTGCAGTTGTTAAGTGTGTTGAATATAAAAAATACATCCAATAATTGCAGTTGCAAATTGCCAATTCAGTACTTCAGAACTCTCTCTGGAAGAGATGTTTCCATAACCCCTTCAAACCATCCTGGCTGCTGCTTAGGTGTGGGGTTTTTTGGCAACTGAACACTTAAATAATTCTTTGGTAAAAACCCCGAATACCATTTACTGCACAGCTGCACCAAGATTTTATTTCTTTTCATCACAACAATGAAAAACTTCACCTGTGTAATATAAAAGTTGCAATACCTGCTCTCCTGGAACAAGCTGGATGGAAGCACTGGGGGATGGATGTGCTTCATGCTCTGATCCTTCTTGGTAACACAGCGGTCTGCTGGAGAACTGCATGATAGAATTACATTCTGGATGCTTGGCCTCTGCTTCACCCCCTTGGGACAAATCTTTGCTGGAAGTGAAGCTTGGATCAGTTCTGTGAAAGCTGATAGCTCTATCTACAATAGAGGTCTTATGTGGGGACGTGGCCGTTCCTTTTCTGAAGCTCTCCTCTTCTTTTATTAATGGGATGACGTGCTCGTATTCATTTCTATATCTCATAAAACTCAAACTATAATGACTTGGTTTATGAGGAGTTCATAATTCAGTGTCTAATGTTCTTGCGTGTAACTCAAAGCCTCTTCTTCTTCTGACTTGTGAGAAAATGATAGGCCAAACTAAGTGACTCATTCTTTGCAGTAAAATGAGAGTGTACTAATTATTTATCAGTGTCTTACCCTTAATTTGGCTGAAGAAAGAGCTGATTTTATAACACACAAAAGAGCTGTGTAGACACTAAAAACCATTATAGTCAGAAAAGTTCCACCCAGATGTAAGTGATAAGTCAGTTTTATATGACAGAAAAGCAGTAAATGCATGAATAGATTCCTAAAGCAGTGCATATATATATATATATATATATATATATATATGCATCTATATATATTTCCTCCTACTCGCTGCCTTCTGCAATGTTTATCCTAAATTCAGCTTTCAGAATCTCTTTTTACAAAAACAGCATTATATGAACTAGTTATGTTGTCTGTTATGTTTGGTCTCTTCTAGGGGTTCCATGGGGGTATTTTTGTAAAGCAGAGGGTTGTTTTGTTTTTCTTTACTTTGAGGTGGGCTGGCTTATTTTTTCTGTGGATACCTAAAAGCACAGCTGGAACACCAGATGTGTGGTATTCACTCCTCAACTTCTGTAGCTTCTGAAGACCCCGTATCAGGTCCTGGGGCAGGGGGTAAGGTGGAAGCAAATGGAGAAGGCACCTTCCAGTGGCAGCACTGCCCAGAAACACCCTGAGCCAGGTGGGATCTGGCCCATTCCTGCAGTAGTTTGTATCTGGGTTAGGATGGAAATGGCTGCAGGGCACCTTCACTCCCTTTGTATTGCAAAGTTTCCCTTCTGCATAGCTGAGCCTCAGCACAAGAATCTTCTGTCTGCAAACTAATTATAACACACCACTAAACCCAGACAGTAATTGGGAGGGAAGGATTTGAATGTTTTGACACGTTGAGTCTCTGCTGAAATTGCTACATCTAGAGTTTGACTTTCAGAAGCACAAGGCACACACAACTTCTGGAGTGAGGGATGGCACATGCACAGGAATCAGGCACTAAAGCCATAGATTTCTTTTACTTAAAAATTACTGCAGGATTTGTCTGACCATTGCATGTTTGTCTCATTACCCTGGGCTCAATGGAAAAAATTAGACACTTCTAGGGCATATTTTTTTTCATTCTAAAATAGACATCTAAATAGGTCACATGCATCACAACTTGTAAGTGCTGATATTTTGAAAGCTGATTTTATTTCTACCCTTTGGTTTAGCATTAGCAGCATTACCTCATTGCTGTGCTCATACTGCTGGCAGTATTTTCTCTTCCAGCAGAGATGGCCCTGTGATATAACTTGCTCAAATCATTTGCCTATATCAAAACAATGTTTTCAGTGAGGCTGGAGCTACAGGTAACCTCAATGAAGATGACCCATTTCCCATTGTTCCCAGGAACCCTCATTAAAGGGAAATTATATCACCACAAGGTGCTGGAGCAAAACAATTTTTCACCAAAACCCGAAAGATTATAATTGTGTAGTTAATAATGCATTATTTAGGGATGCATTTTAAGGATACAGTAATTACTCTTAAGTTTTTGGCAGACTTTTATAACTGTAATTACAATGCAATGATTCTTTCTGCCACATGTAAGTACACTTAGCCCATGTCCTTGGAAACTTGCCGATAGGTCTAAGAATAATTGTACTCTAAATGTTTGGTAATTAATGTGCCTAGTCCAAAAATTACATGTAAAAATTTGAAATCAAAGGAGTAATAACACTTAATTCTCTTATAGTTAACCTTCCAGTTATTTGAATGAGTGCTAATTAGATCTCAAAACCATAAGCATACTTTTACAGTAATTATAATGATGATTATGTTGTAATTACAGTTGCAACAGCATAATGAGATTTACTTGTTAACCATTTCAGTCCTTCATGTAGTGCATATGAAGCAGCTGCTGAGGGAAAATTACCCAAAGGGCCACAGAGGTGTTGGCTGTGACTCCTCTTGGAGCTGTGTCAAATGCCCAGAGGTCACAGAGAGAACTGGAGATGATCACAGAAGCACACAGCTAAGAGCACTTTCAGGAAAGGCGAGTGTTTGATCGTGTCAAAGCCCTCCCCAAAAGGCCTGGCTGTGTCAGATGGGGAAGGTAAAACTGCTCACGTCTGGCTGCTCAAGCTGCCAACAACCTGTGAGCCAGAGCTTTGGCAGTCCTGAAACAGGACCAGGAGCAGAAGTGCAGGAAGAGGGCAGGAGGACACAAAGTCCCTCCAGGCAGGGATGGGGATAAGGAGGAGGTGCCATTTACCCCTTCACCTCTGCCAGCTGTCCCCTCCTGTGCCAGCACTCCCTCCCTTCGTGCCTTTTGGCTGTGTCAGGACTTTCTATAGGTGCCACCTCATGGCTGCTGTACGGTGCCCTCTGAGTCACGCAAGGAATGCAGGGTGAAGGAAAGGGAGTAGAGATGAGAGCAGCACCGTCAGCAGCAGGCTGCGGCCCTTGGAACTGTTCTCCCATGCTCCACCCAGCGAATCATTACTCTCCTGTCCCTCCTCTACAGCCAGCACCCCAAGGGGCACACTGAGAAATAGTTATGGGACCCAAACATTCCCATTCCTCTGCTCCTGAGCTCCATCAGCAGTGGTCACATCACAGGCGCTTCTCTCACCTAATGTTCAGTTTTGGCTTCTGTAGCACTTTATACCACACACATGGTGAGGGTTGCTGAGGCAAAGCTCTGTTTTTCTTCCCATTCCTTGTAACAGCCAGTGCACAGGCTGTTTTCTCTTACCTTTCTTAACAACAACAATATTGGGATTTTGAACAGCTAGAGGCAGGACAAACACCCTTCAGAAAAGCAGGAAAAAACATCACTGTTGCTTAAAGCAACGAAACCAGCCCTGCTGCAGGACTTCCTTCTTCCCTGTCCCTGGTGCTCCCAGTTGTAGAATAAGGGAGGGAACAACAGAAATGCCGAAAACAGGCAAGAGAAGAATTATATGCTCAGAGACTGATCCTGCCGTAGGTACCAGGAGCTTGTCTCCTCCCCTATGAGCTTAACCCCACCCTCTGTTTTTTTATGCTCTGGGCTATTTTGGGCAGGCAGCGAGGGCTGCAGCTCTGACAGATGAGGATACTGTACCAGAGCACAGCAGCACTTGTTGCTCTGAAGAACTACCGTAACAGGGACTGCTCCTCTGCTGCCTGCCTTTTCTTAATTATTATTCATTTAATAACCTGAAAACTTGGTTACTCCACTGCTTTTGAGCTTTATCACTACAAATGATGTTTTAAGAGCTTTGTGAGAGCGGTTCAGAAGGGAAACTCACACGCCCTGCACTTGAAACCTCCTTTTGCCACTTAATATCAAGAGATCATCTGGTAGCCTTGGGGGTGAAAAATGACAGACTCAGTTGCTGCTAATGGGGACGGAAAGGACCCTGAAATTGAGCTCTTTGTGAAGGTAAGTTGCGCTGTGAACTGGACACTGGTGTGACTCTCAGATCGGCTCAGCTTCTACTGAATAATCAAACTTTAATTTTCTGGTGCTGAGCGGAGCGGTGCTGTGACAGCCTGTTATCTCTCGCACACACGCTCACTCTGCTTTCTTCTTCGTGACATTAGAATTAGGTAATGTTGTGGAGGGAGAGTCAGAGTTCCTGTGTTTTATTGTTAATTCTCTCCTTGTGAGTTTGTTCTGTTATTCTTAGCCTGCTGCCTGCAATTTACTGTGTCCTAACTTTAGACTTGAGGCTGTAGGCTTCAGGTTTTGCTTCATGAATCCTGACTTTCTTTTCCATTTTTGGGAAGAGCTGGGGGGTTCCAGGATTTGGCACTTCAGCAGAGACTGTTAGGTCTGAAATGCTGATGGACCATAAAACAATAAGAATTGAGATAAGCTGTCAATCTTCTGATTATTTACTGCAATACTTCCTTTTTTCTTCTAAACCAATAAAAACTAAATCAGTTTTTACTATCAGTTTCCTCAGCCTGAAGCTCATTCTGGTTTTCTAGAAGGGTAACTGAGAACAGAAAGTAATTTAATGGAAATATAAAAAATGACTACACCTGTTATCTGGTAGGGTTTCAGAATGTTTGAAGTTGTGTATGACTGTGAAACTTTCAAGTTGTGGTGTTGGGCTGTGAAAACCTTACCATTAAAGTCAGTGGCACAGTTGAAACCCATGACACATACAACCTTATTAATAGCAAACTTCCTGCAAACTCTGTCTCAGTGAAGAGCTCAGATTTTTTTGATGTTCAGAGTGTTTTATAGCTTCTACACGCGTTGAGGCTGAAACCCCCTGTGCCCATGTAAAACTATGGAATGGCTTGGTTTGGAAGGGATTTTACAGATTATTTTATTCCAATCCCCCTGCCATGGGCACAGGCATCTTTCACTAGACCAGGTTGCTTAAAATCTTGTCCAGCCTGGCCTGGAACGTTTGCAGGTGTTTGGTAATCCACTGCATTATTATTGATATGTGGGAGTTACCTCAGACCCTTAGCAAACAGAGCCCTGAATGATTAGGAAAGCAAATTCCAACCCCTCCCTTCTGTCAAGATGAGGGTATGTAATTGCTTTGTACTCCCTGGTAGATATTTTGGGCTGTAAGTTGAAATGTCAGCCACATTCATGATGTGTATACATGGCCTCCTCACACATCTTCCAAAACCAGTCAGTTCAGGTGCAGTGAGTGAACCAGCAGTGAGGTCTTTTTCCTTGGCAAACAGATTTGACAAGAATTTCAGGTTCATAAGAGCCGTTTTTACAGAGAGCTTAATGTACTAAAATGGACCAACATGAGTCCATACAGCCAGACACCTCATCTCTTACAAATTGTTTCTACCAAACTGAGTTTAATGGAGATGCTTATGGGCTAAAAAATAGGTTTGTGATGTTGTTTGGAACTCTGTCATCAGTCAAATGTGTGCTGGAATGGAAATCCAGCTACTGATTTGTTTTAGTGCTCGCACTATTTCACGGCTGACACGGATGTTTGTGATATGTGGTTCTTTGACTGCATCAGTTGTTAAACTGAAGGTCATTGCCCAGATTCATTGTGTGAGGCTCTGGATCCATAAGGTGCTGGGAAAAATGAGCGCTGCATTAAAGCAAGCCATGCCACCACCTGAAGATTTATAACTCCAGCAAGAACATTTTTAGTAATGTGACTTCCTGCATAATGCATATTACAAAATTGCATGGAGACTCACATAAAACTCAGAGCTGGAACAGAAGAATTAATTGGTATCTTCCTGGAGAATTTCCATTTAGGTTGAAAAATTGCAATTCTTGATGTTTTGGAAAGGTGCCATTAATTTAATTGAAAGTTTAAAGGGTTCTATAGTAAAGCATGTGACCAGAGTATTAAATTATACACCTCGGAAGTTCAAAAATAAAAAGAGAAGAACATCCAAAGGAGAGATAAGCTGAAAGCTGAAAAATAGGAGAATGTAAGAAAATCATGAACAGGTGAAAACTTTTTTGCAGGATGACTGCAAAGAATAGGATATTAGTAAGGGTAAGTAAACAGGAAGGCTGATCCTGGCTGGAAAGAACAGAAAAGTGATAACTGCTACTGGACAGTGAGATACAGGGACAAGTGGCAAAAGTAAATATACTGGGCCACACTTGAGACAAGTTCTAAGAGCAGGGGATGTTGGGATCAATGAGCAATTCCTCATTTGATTTTTATAGAGGTGATACTTCACACAAGGAAAAGAGTACTGTCCTGCATCCTTGAAGGAATACACAGAAAATACAGCGATAAGTGAGAAAATGTAGGGCAATAGACGTGGCCTGGTGGAAACTGTATCTTCCACAAGCCCCAAAAAACTAGAAAGGGCTGTTTCTCACCAGCCACATTGTCTCTAATAAAAGCATTTTCTGTCTCAGGTTAAAAAAAGAAAGGTGTTACACAATTGCTCTATTTCCCTTTGCTGTTTGTCAACCAGGAGCTCAGGAGCCTCAGACAGACAAGCAGGGAGTGGGGTTGTAACCAAAAGAGCTGCTCTGTAACCTAATGCAGGTTGGCTCAGGATCTCCTGAGCTGCACAGACAGGCTGGGCACCACCAGGACACAGCTGAGCTGCTGTGGCAGGGGCAGGTTAAGTGGTTATCACACCTATTTGTTATCATCCCCATTGATTTAACTTGTTTTCTAACGGTGCCCTAACCTGGATCTTTTTGTGAAGTATTTTTTTGTGAACAAGTGTTTATTCTTGCAGTGTGCGTGTTTGAGAGCAAACCCCTCCAAATCTGGGGCAGGACACAAGGGGAGCAATGGTGGGAGTGGTGAGCTCTGCCAGGGAGGTGGTGCTGCCTTGATCAGATGAGCAGCTTGTGTGAGCAGGCCTTTGCTGAACACTGAAACTCTCCAGCAGAAATTCCCTCTCTAAACTTGTTTGACAGGGAATTGGAGGAGGCTGCCAGAGAGGAAGGTTTGGTGTGTGGTGTCGCGAGACGCTGGCGGCAGCAGCCTGGGGAAGGGTAGTGCTTGCTCTGTGCTTAACCCAGCTTGTTGTAACTCAGGCTGATTTCAATCCTCTGTGTGCTGGAGAAGCAAAGTGCTTCTGTATAAATGACAATGATACCCTGATGGAAGATATGTGTAGCATTTCCTGGCAATTTTGCACGTGTATGTGTGAAGGTAATGACAAAATTGAAATAGTGCTCCTTTTATGTGAAGTAATACAGTTAAAATCCGTAAGAGGAGACCACAGGATTTTTGTGGCTGCTTTCTCTTTGCAATGGAAACAGGTGTTTGGATGTATGTTTCTTGCCTTTCAGGATTAGAGTAGTACCTAACATTGAAAGTTACTTTGAAGGGAGATACATTGTACCCATGAAAAACCAAACATGATGCAGAGAAGGCTGCATTTCTCAGAATCCAGTCTAGAAAGCAAACAAAGCCCACAAGTGGACCGAAGTACATTTCCTTTTAAAAATCTTCCTGCTTTAGAAACACTCTATAACAAGATATATCTTAATCCATATTTCTGATAGTGAAAAGATGGTGATATCATGGTGGTAGGAGAATGTGTGGTAAGCTGGCAGGCTGGTCCTTCTAGAAGGAATCATTGTTGTGGCACTGATGGATTAATATTAGGGGTATATTCATCAGTGTCCTGGGCTGCATCAAAATCACAGGGACCAGTCAGTCGAGTGAGGTGATTCTGCTCCTCTACTCTACTCTTTTGAGACTCCACCTGCACTGCTGCATCCAGCTCTGGGCTCCTCAGCAGAAGGAAGATGTGAACCCACAGGAATGAGTCCAGAAGAGGCCACTAAGTTGATCACAGGACTGGAATGCCTCCACTATGAAAACAGCTTGGAGAAGAGAAAGCTCCAGAAAAACCTTATAGAACCTTTCATTACCTAAAGGGGGCTAGAGAGAGACTTTCCACAACGGCATATAGGATGAAGGGAGATGGCTTTAAGCTAAAGGAGGGTAGGTTTATATTAGATGTTAGGAAGAAGTTCTGTGTGTAAGGGTGGTGAGGTCCTGGGACAGGTTGCCCAAAGTTGTGAATCCCTGACAGTGTTCAGGACCAGGCTGGACAGAGCTCTGAGCAACCTGGTTTTGTGGAAGGTGACCCTGCCCATGGCACGGGAGTTGGAATGACATGATCTTTAAGGTCCCTTGCAACTCAAACCGTTCTAGGATTAGGTGAGCAAGAGCTTTTGCTTAAAAGGTGTAAGGCTTTACTTCTCAAAGTGTTCACCCATAGTCACACTGACCACCCTTCTAGAGAAAATGTGAAGGTGCTGCAAGTGTACAAATCAAAAAAGACCTCAGAGGCCTCCTACTTCCACAGTCACTACTTCAGACATTTAACATGTCCCCATCTGCCAGCTGACTGGGTCCCTTAGGATTATGTCTAAAAATGATGGTAAGATTTTGTACCAAACTTACTGTTCTGAATGAATGGGTCAGTCAGAGAGCCTGGCTGCCAGGACAGAGCAATCAACAACAGTGTGCTCCATCAAAGTGCCAGGAGCTGCTGCTCTCTGGAAGGTGTTGCTTCTCTTGTGGACACAATTATCCCAGAAATTACCTCAGGGAGGAGCAAGATGAGTTTTTTTGTGTGTGTGTTAGGGTTTTTGATTTTTTTATTTTTTTTTTTTTGGTTGGTTGGGTTTTTTTCTGTTTTGTTTTGTTATTCTGGATTTTTTTTAAAGTTACTTCTGCTGAAAGGTTATTTCAAACCAGCCTTGGTTTGGATTTTGGTGAAATATTGTCACATAGCCTTACAGGAATCTATAAATAAAAGTGTTACACCTGTTACAAGCAATCATTCCCCAACATTAAGGCTTTTGTGGTTTTAATATAAGAGAGTCACTCTGATAAGAAAACTGATTTCAGTTTCAGAATTTCAGGGTTATCACAACCAATACTGGCTTTGCAAACAGGGAGAGATAACTTGATAGGAACCTTTTAACCCTTTATAACAAAAAAGGCTCTGCAGTGTATTTGATTCACAGACTACCCTCAAAAAGCTTCTTTTACTGATGATTAAAAATCAGAATCAGATCTGGCGGACTCTAAGTTCATTTTTGTTTCTTGAGAAGTGTGGCTGTTTCCTGGGTATTACGAGCTCAGCTTGGCTTTCATACAAAATCATTCCTATGTTTACCTGAACTTTCTAGATAAAGAGGAAATAACAAAGATTTAAAAAGCACAAGGAAGAATAATGATACTGAAACATCTGGTCCGACCTGTCTGGTGCTCCAAGACTGACAATAACATTTTTTTATTGCCAAACCTTTCACATTTTGAAGGAGCCACAACCACCCTACAAAGCAGATGTGTACAGTGTGTGCAGTCTCTGACAGTTTTCAGCTGTCACTCTGGAAGTGGTGGGAGCACAGGGTTTACTGTGTATCCTGAATTTTTACTTTTTGGTGCTGCCAAGCAGGTGATGGGCACCATGGTTTGTGTCTCTTCAGACTGCTTTTGGTGAGGCAGTGCAAGATCAGCAGCCTGAGTCTCCTGTTCCAGCATCCTAGTCTTGTGCTTGGTGTTAAGGTTACAAAATTTACAAGGTTTACCAGTAATCTGAACACCAGGGAGGAAAAGAATTTTAAAAGGTTTGTTAAACCATGTCTAAATGAGTTTTGAAAGTTCTGTGCAGGGTGACTTGAGTATTTCACTGTAGTGGTTCTGCTAAGATCTTATCAAATCAGGAGTGATCAAAGTGACCAATCAATAACAACTCCACTTCTGATGCACCTAAATCAGGGAAATGCTATCTGAGCTGATCGTTGCTTCTCTGTTTTTTTTTTTTTTTTAAATTAAGCGTTTTCAATAAAATAATTAAAAAATAGAGGAAAAATCTGTCTTGACAAGAATTAATTGTTTAAGCAGTCCAAGTTTATAAAGTGACTTGGCAGGGATATATTCACTATCCCTGCCACCTTGAACCTAGTCTGGAATGTTTGTAGGATGGCCTGGGAAACTAGTTCTCAAGAAGGGATTTCCAGCTGTGTCTCCTGCCTAAGTTCATGGTCTCATCCTTAGTTTATGGTTAAAAGTGAATGAATACCCTGATCTGCCATGGTTTGGGGGCTTTCCTCTATTAACAGCTGTGACTACTTGCTTTTTATTAAACTTGATGCTACTGATATACATGGTTATTTTAATCAAAACATCTGATTAAAATGAAACATATTCCAATGTTTTGTAGCATATGCATACCTTCTTTACATGCCTTTATAAATGGGATCCATTAGGATAAATAATAATTCAGAAACATTCAGCTTGGGTCATGGCCACAAAAGAGAGTCAGTTCTGTACTGCTGAGTTCAGTGGCAGCAGAATTAGGCCTGCCTAAGTGTATTTGACATCTTGTTTAAACTCCACTTGCTAGCTCCTTCCTTTTCATCCAGTTTTTCTGAGCCATACAGTCAAATTGGGTAAACACTGTGTTTTAATTTTACCATGAAGAACTGATGATATTTGTAAGTGTTATTGCTGGTACTTAGAAATAGCCACCAGTGTGCTCTGGGTGCTCTATGTTTAGCTGCAGGTCACTCTTTTTCCACCTCTGGCAGCTCCCATCTCATCAGGCTCACAGGTTGTTGCGTCGTGGCTCAGCAATGACAGTGAAGCTCCAGTGTCCTCAGGAAACTTTTACTGGTAATATATGGCTCTGCTGAGGCTAATCCAGAAGAGCAAATGTCACCAGGATCATTTGACATAACATCCCAAAAATACACCGGGACCTTTTCCAAGGGAGCCAGCAGGAAGTGCGTCTGCCCGTGCTCCAGGATTTAATGTTGGTATCAATCCACCTGCCTACGTTAAATAGAGTTTGATGGAAGGCTGTGTAAGGATTGTTGAGGAGAACACACTGATCATCACAGCAACAATATCACTTAGTTCTTGTGTGGCACATAATTCCTCAAAATGTGGCAGATATGAGCAAAATAATCCCAGCAGTGCTGCAAAGAGGTAACAGAAGCATTATTTTGTTAGTATTTCCATTTTTCAGCCAGGAGTTCTGGTAGTTTTTTTCAAATGACTCCTTTTTACAAAGTCTGGTAGCAGTTACAGAGCTGTGCTTTTATGTGTTTGTTTTATACATGAATAATAGAAGGTTTCAGTGGTAAACTTTTTTTTTTTAGCTAAAGTTGATTTAAAGTCAGGGAAAATCAGTTGGGATAAGGAAGGGTTTGGTTTTGTGCTGGATTCAACTTATAAATCTTACATGATGCAGGAAATCAGAGCAGGTACCTAAAGTGCCATAGTAGGTACTTTATAAATAGCTTGAAGTGATTTGTTTGACACAGTAAAATTTCATGTGGAAACCTCCTTATTCCCTTTCCTTCCTTGTCTCTTGTTCTCCCCATTTTTTTTGCACTTTTTTTGCACTTTTATGTTGCTGACATGCAGTAAAACTCTTCTAGATGGGGCAGCAGGGATATGTATGTTCATCTGGAGCTATAAGTTATAAAAATCTGGTTTTTGTACAACTGAGGAGTTTAATCAGCATCATATATTCCTGGCATGATTTTTTTTATATTAAACTTAATATAACTTGGAAATTATTACAGTGGAATAGAAGTAATTCAAACTGTACCCAGCTGTGTTTTACATTTCCAAAGCCAGTAATTTTATCTGATAATATCTAAGGGTAGAACTTAATCTAAACTGATTGCATTTACAACATGTCTTTGCTGTTTGTTACATAACTTGATTGCCAGTACACACATAAATGTAGAATGATGAGTCCATAAGATTTTTTTTCTCTATCTCTCTTAAATTTAAAGATTCTTTGTATATGAGTATTATTGTATCCCTTTCAATAATAATTTGATTACTTATTTTTAAAAGTGTTTATGATTTTACTCTTCTATATGTGTCTATATTTTATTATTGGTGGTGTTCACTGGCTGAAGTGATATTCCATGATTTAACACATAGTCTTCTTTGATTCACTGACTCTGATACACCACAGAAATGTGATGAGTAGTGTCTTAAGAGATGTGCTCAGAAGAGAGATTGGATCACAAAGCCCCTGAGATACAGTTCTCTAACACACCATGGCAAAGCTTTGGCATGTTAAAATGGCCCCACTGTTGTCAAAATCCAAATCAGCTGTGCCTTGACTTTCCATTCTATGAACAAATGGGTACTTCAGCACTGTGTCTTAATAGAAAGCAGCAGCACAACTCCCACCATTCAAACTCTCTGATTTTTTATTATTTTTTTAGACTGTGAAAAGGTCCTGCAATGCAAATTTTACATGTTAAACTCAGTAATAGTCCCAGGTTTTGACCCAAATTCTTTGCAGGATTTCTTTACTTTTGTGCTTTTCTGCCTCTTTCAGTGACCCAAGGTAAGTTTTTCACACTTTCCTCACCTTGGTAAAATGCTGATACCAGTCCTTCTCTGGTACCAAGTTTGTGCACGTGTGTTGCATCTTTTGTAGGATCAACTTTTCTGCTTTTCCTGCTTGTTCTCACACAGACTCATAAATTTATATCAGTCTTGTAATCCCCATGATTTCTCTGTTGGTGCCCAAAGTAGTCTGGTTACTTCTTGAGAGATATTGTATATCTGGAGCCCAAGGGCTTCTCCAATTTTTGCCCCTGTGCGCCTGATTTCCAAAAGACATTAAAATAGCTCATTTTTATGTATTTCTGGCAGCCCTTCATAAAAGTAAAATGAAGCCCTAATTGAAATGCATTTCAGGAGAGCTGTGTTGGATTAATGTATCTGTAGGACAGTAGGAGTTGAAACTGTCCCTGTTAGAGCTACTCTGGTGTAAAGGACATTATATTTAGGATAAAGGTGCTCAGATAGTGACAATTTGCTCTTCTAAATCCTTATCTTGATACATGCTAATTTTGTGTGAAGTGCAGATGGCAGAAGCCCATGGCATTCACCTGTATGTGCTTGCTGCAAAAGATAATTAAAATGCTCAAGGCCTAATATTCAAGGCTGAAACTAATTTTCGTTTACTTTAAATTCTATAAAACTTGCAAGGACATTATATGGGAATAGAAATTCCCTCCTCCCCCTTCTTCTTTAAGTAAATCCTGCTGTAGAAAAGCCATTTCTTAACTATTTCTTTTGCTTCTCTTGTGTTTCATAGAATCATAGAATGGTTTGGGTTGGAAGGGACTTTAAAGATCATGTAATTCCCACTCCACTGCCATGAGCAAGTGCATCTTCCACTAGACTGGATTGCTCAGAGCCTCATCCAGCCTAACCTTTATTACTTTTAGGAATGGAGCATCACAACTTCTCTGGACAATTTTTTTTGTTTCCTTTGGTCTAAGAAAAACATATCATGACTCAGTTCACTATTCACAAGTACCTCAGGTGTTAAAACCTGTTCATGATTCTGGGAATGGGGTTTATGCACAGAGGAAATTTGTTTGATTTAGGTATGGCTTTAGTTTCTGTTTCTCTTAACCAAGAAGTTGCCAAAGCAGACACAATTTTTTTTAACTTCTACTGCTGGTAAAGACATAAGTGTAATGCTCTATTTCTTGGAAAAGGCCTCATCACCTCCAAGAAGACTTTTCAGGCTTTCAGGCTCACAGTGGAGTTCAAAGTATGATGAGCTAATACTTGCATGCTCCATCTCAGAAAACATCTGACAGCTGAGTTCAGAAACTGTCTGTACTTAGAAAAGACTGCTTAGCATCAGTTTTAAATGTTCAGAAGATGGATTTTTCAATGAAAGTGTTGGGTTTTGTTCTTTTAATTCTTAGTAGTAAAACACAAGGTGACACTAGAAATTCTCCAAACTTCCTAGATGCTGATAGCAATTGAGCATCCTTATATCCCAGTTCTGCAAAGGAGGCAATGCAGGCTGCTCTGTGTTTTGGCAGCCACCTCTGAACACGATCCTCTTTGCAAAACCCATTTCCTGATGTAAAAAATAAACTCAGATGCCTTTTTATAGCATTTTCAAAGCACTGTACAGTCATGAGCAGTGCTTTACAGGTGGAGGTGCTGAGAAGCCATGGCCTTGTGCAAGGAGAGCCTTCAAGAACTTCAGCTTGGTCCTGTGCTCTGTCCTTTAGTCATAGCTCTTGTGTCCTTTGGGTTTTGTAAAGCACTTAGTATGACTGATTTAGTATTTATGTGCCACTCAGGCTTAATAATTCACAGTAAATAGCCCAATAACAAACACACAAATCATATTGATCCCAGCAGTGCATTTTTACTTTCTCTTTTTACCACCGCAATTAGTAGGGATGGGTCGAGGTTTAGATTATCTTTTGACTGGCTATTTTAAACAGCTCACAGAGTTTATGTGTGTTAGGACACTGGAAAAGAAGTAGAGAAGAATAATTTTAAGGCTTAAAAGTTACTTAAGGTAGGCTGCCTTCAGGATGGCAATCTCCTTTAATTAAAAGAGCAAACATCATTTGACTGCAATATTAAATATATCTGCAGGGTCTTTTTAATAAAGTGGTAAGAAGTATAACAAGACAGAGAATCTTGAATGGTTTGAGTTGAAATGGACTTAAGGACTGTCTACTTCCAATCCCTTTGCCATGGGCAGGGACACCTTCCACTAGATCTTCCACTGGAGCAACTAGGTTGCTCCAAGCCCCATCCAGCCTGGCCTTGATCCCTTCCAGGGATGAGGAATTCACAACTTCTCTGTGCAATATATTAGTAGTTAAGGTCAAATGTAGTCAGATTAGGAGAAGGTTCATAGTAATTGTTGGAATGAACCATGAAAGAAGTCATGGCCTGTCTGCCTCTGATTCAGATCAAGACTAGATGTGCTTTAATGAAGCACACATAGTTAAGGACAATAAAGGAATAAACATGCCAGAAAATCTGCAAACCAGCAGGGCATTGCTATGGAGGTCTTGACAAAGCAGAACAAATCTTAACTGAAGCACAGAAGGAATCTTTGCTTTCTGTGTCTCTGAGTGGCAGCACAAATTTGGTTGAGGCCAGCTTGACAGAAATGATGCTGAGAGGCTGCTTTCATATCCTGGGTGTGGTAATGGAATGTGATTAATTCAGGTGCTGGTTAAATATGGGATTGCTTATCTTGTATGCTTATCATACCTGGTTATGTAAGGGCCAGACTTTGGAAGGGCCTCCAAAGGCTGAGCAGATGAGTGCTGTGTCAGTACAGGTCAGACCTTGGAGATGAGATGAGGAAGAGCTAAACTGGGAGATACAAGAGTGGAATTCCCTTTCTGTCTGTCATTGCCTAAGCCATGCCCCAACCCTGTGCCTTGGCTTCATTCTCTATGAAACGTGTGCCCCAACATCCATTTTCGTATCTATGTAGTCTGTCCAGATAAAATTTCCCCTCTTTTCCCTTTATACAGATGAGTGACTGTAAAAGCTACCCCATCATCCTGGATAACTCCTGACAAAATACTGAATTAATTTTCAGATTGGACTGGTGCTTCTCTCTATGGATTGCCAAGCTTCTCCTCCTCATGACATTTTAACACCCAAATAAACTCCCTGAACCTTGACATCCAGGGCATGTAGCTGCTGTTCTGTGTGCTGGTGCATGCCTGTACCTGTGCATTGTCCCAAACGAGTGGAAATCAGAGAAACCAGCCCTGATGGATCATGGCTATTGTTGCCGGTGTTTTTCTAGATTGTGACTCAATTTGTGTGGGTCAACAGGCACGTTGTGTTACTGCTTTCCTTTTGCTTTTTAGCTGCTGAATGGGCAACTTCAAACAGATGCAGATGCAAATGCATATCATGGGGGGAAATTATTTTCTTTCACTGCCCTGTGTTTTGTGATGAGCCATTGCTGCTGATTCAGTGTGCAACTGGAGACCTGTTTGGCTTGTTTATTTTATTTATAGCACTTTTTTAAAAAACGCTTCCTGAATGTAGAGGGATTGAATCATGGAATATTCTTGCAGGTTCTAGGTTCTCTCAGAATGGCAGTTTTAGTTGTTTTTCTGTGCTTGGTTCTTTTAAATGCCCAGGACATGCCAAGAGGATCCAGTGCAACAATGCCCTTAATTATTAAGTCTATTTTCAGTCTTCAATTGACATTTGGTTCATTTTAATTCACTTTTCATTCTGAGTGTTGACTCACCCGTGCAGTTTGAGAAGGAATTCTGTTTTGCCCTTTCTTGTACTGAGGTGCACTAAATTTGAATTTCTGTTTTCTTTTTTAAAACAATATCTCTGAGTCTCACAGTTAAGCTTTAGATCCAGCCCTAGGGCTAGGTCTTGATGGAGGTTTAAAAATTGTATTTTCTCTGCATGAAGCACTCTGTACTCAGCCTGGTCTAAGGAGCTCCTCAGAGTGCATGAATGTAATCTTCTCTTGCATATTTCAATTCCATATTTACAAATCTTCAATGACATGTTTCTATAAACACTCTGTAAGTCTTCTTGCTATTTAGTCTCTAATAAAGGCAGCTGGACATGGATGTGGGAAGACTTTTTTGGAGTGGGAAGTATCCACTGCCCATCCTGGCTTACTGGCACCAGCAGCCCTATGACTTGTGCTTGTGGGAACATCTCATTCTCTTACTGAGCGTAATCTCTGCTCGATGGCCTCATGATTCAGAGTTTATCTCAAAAGAGATGATTTGACAATAACAATAAATGTTAAAAATGCTGACTGCAGGCAGCTCCTCAGGTCCAACCTTGAAGAGCTGGGGAGGGATGTGGCCAAGATGGGAACTTTGAAGAAGTTATATAACTTTTATATGAAGTTATATATATTTTTATAAACTTATATAAACTTTATAAAGTTATAATTAGTCCCATGACATCTCCTTCACTCTGGCCACCAAGGATTATTAATTTTTTAACTTATTAAAAATTATTTGAGTATTTATTTAACATTTATTGAAAGCCATATCCAGGATCTTTGAAAGTGAGTGCAGTGTTAGTACTAATCAACTTGTGCCATGCTGCCAGAAAAAGGGATTTTGTACTAACAGATGTTTAGCTTTTCATTGGAAGTGTGAAATTATAGGACTTTTCTTGTTATTTTTGGAAGACCACCCATGTGCGCTTGACATTTTACAATAATAGGGAAAGAAAATCTCCATTTTAGGGAGAATTGTAAGTAAAGATTAAAAAAAAAAACTTATTTTCGGGTCTTATTCAGGTACTTGAGGGAATTAGACCCAGCTGTACAAAAATGTATAGAAAATGTTCAGAAATTCTCTTGCCAACTGCTGGTTTCCCAGTTACCTGATTAACCTGGATTATCTCCAGAGAATGTGGCACTTTCTTGGAATTTAACAATAAATGGGTGAGGAGATTTAGAGGACAGGACTCTTGTGTCCCCCTCCATTTCCACCATATTGAAAAGGGTTTGTTTAATTTGAATGAAGCAGCTGGGTGACAGTGTCAGGGAAGCAGAGTGGAGAGCCAGAGAAAGGGATGGGAGCTGGGAGCAGATCTCAGTCACCAAATCTGTGGTGAAGCCAGGGAATGGGGAATATGGCTGAAAGGTGAGGGGCATAAAATGAGATAAAACAACAAAGTTATTATTTTCTTGGGGGAGGAAGAGTGCGAGGAAGAGACATTTTGAGAAGAAGGCTACTGATTGCTTCTGAGAAAGCTGTGAGAGGAAAGAACAGGCTGGAGAAGAGTTTTGTTGTAAAACCATGCTGGGGTCACTGCTGGTCTTTTTGGAGGGTGCTCCACTTAGAGCACGAGGGACTTAGGAGTGATAAGAATTAAAAAAAAGTTGATATTTGGAATTGACAGCACAATCAAGGATCCCAGAAACAAAAGAACAGTAAGAGACAAAGTGCTGCTAGACAAAGTGCAATTGATTATTTTAATTAGTACCATTGAATTAAACTTAATTAAGGTTTGGGGTTTTTTGTTTTTTTTTTTCATGCTGTATAACAGGATAAAATTAAATCAGAAGAAATTCACTATGAGCATCAGGTCAAAATTTGTTTTGAGAAAATGGTCAAAACTCTTTGCTATGGGAAATTTTAAAGCATTTCAAACTGACTGAAACAGTACAGACATAGGAATTTAAGAAGTCAGCCTGCATTGAGATACTGACTAAACAAGAAATGTGTTCCAAACTCCTCTCATTGATCTGTTTTTTCTGTTTATAGCATTTATCATACATTAATTCCAGAAGCCGATACTGGGGGGAAAAAAAAAAAAAAAAGGTAAATTCTACTTTTACTAATTCAAAATTTCTCAGCAGCTTTTAGGAAAAGCATCCTAAAATGATGCTTTAGGAAAGCATCACTGTTTATTTTCTCCATAACTTGATATTGAATGCACAAATTGTTTTGCTTTTAGGTAAGTCCCAAGAAATATTTACTTGCTGTTTGTGTCTGTGTCTTACACTCCTGTTTTCACTGCAGGTATTTCCATTTATAAATGTGGAACTTGCTCTGTGTTTCTTGTTTAATGAAATATTCAGTGGGAGTGGCATCAGAAAAGACTGCCTTGTAGTGCAACACCCCTGTAATGGCTAAATACAACTGCATGTATGTGTAGATGATCAGATGAACAAATACAGCAAGGAAGAAAATATTAAAAGTGCAAAAAAATCCCCTCGATACTGAATCTGTAATTATTTCTCCGTGAGTAGCTGGAAACCAGAAAATTTATTTATAAGGCATTTTTATTCTCAGGGCATTAAGGCTCAGTCCAAGTACCAGTAATATTGTATCAGTAATTAGTTTTTTGGAGTGATTGTGGGTTGCATTTGGAAGTCACACCGAGGTGCAAACATCAAACCAAAGACTGGTTTGGGCCTGTGGTTTGCTGGTCCTTTGCAGCACAGCTTGATTTGCTTTTGATGGAAGTCAGAAACACTCATCACATGTTGGGATGGAGCTTCCCTCTGCCCTCTGCAGGGCTGTGAACTTGGGAGATGCAAAAGGAGAGAGGAAAGCCTGGTCGTGCCCACTCTGGGACACCTCCTGAGGGCTGTCAATTGCTCTTTTAATCCATTCAGAGTCACTGAAGAACAGTATTTTTATGATGTTAATAAGGTACAAAATGAGACCCCTGAGGATACATTATGGGATCAGCTGATAATGGTAAATGCCCTTATCAGCAACACCCACCATCCAGAACTTTATTTGCAGCATCTGCAAGTGACTCTCTTTTCTAAGACTGCAAATAAAGTCATGGAATTTCAATAAATAATTCAGCCCTGGATCTTATTTCAGGTTCAGTGTTGACTTTCAGCACCTGGCTGCTGTTATTATTTGTTAGTCTGATATGCTGCTTAGAGGCATGGAAATTTGGCTGCTATTCACCAACATTTGCAGAATATGCTGTGTGACCAGATTACTCCCCCTGGCTCAGAGATTTTCAACAGACATCCAAATTCCAGATGTGCCAGATTTAATTCTTACAAGAAAAACATGCAGGATTCTGGTACTGTAATGGGAACTCTGCACGGATCTTGCATTGGAGAAACAACTCCTGTATTTGCACCTGATCTCCACTAGAAACAGGAATAATTTGGCTACAATTTGCATTGCCTGTGATACCTTTTGACACTGATCTCTCTCTCATTTTATTTTCTGCAGCTTCTCCAGGGGGAAATGATTTTTCTTTGTGTCTAATTAGCCCTCAGGATATGGAATCATCAATATCTGAAAGTATTAAAATTGGTGCTTTGTGGATAGCTAAATAAGAGTTATTCACAAATTCTTTCTTCAGAGCACTTGGGGTTTTAATAATTTATTAGGAAGAAACTAGTGAATCCAAAGTATGACTACGTTTTCATTGAAGTCAGTGGAAAATTTAGTGGGAATATTTTGTGTGCCTACTGACTGTTATGGAGTTAGAATCGTCCATTAGTACATTGTCACTGGATCATAGAATATTTTGAGTTGGAAGGGACATTTCAAATGTCATTAGTCTGACTTCCCTGCAGTAATCAGGAACGTCTTTAGATCAATTTGGTGAGAGCCTTATCAAGCCTGACCTTGAATGTTTCCAGGGATGGGGCACCCACCACCTTCTCCATTAGAATATACCACATTAATGGGTGTGGCACCTAAAGGCAAAACCCCTAATAAGATCCTGCAGGCTTAAGCTTCCAAAATGAAGGAGCTGCATTATGGATATGCAGAGCATGAACAGGCACTGGTATCAATATTTTGCAGAACAAGATCCTTCCAGTACCTGAAGGGAGCCGATGAGAAAGATGGAGAGAAAATATTTACAAGAGCCTGGAGTACAGCTCTTCCCCCCAGGACAGGGGGGAAGGGCTTAAAACTGAAAGAGAGCACGTCTAGGTTGGATATTAGGAAGAAATTCTTCCCAGTGAGAGTGGTGAGGCCCTGGAACAGGTTGCCCAGGGAAGCTGCCCCATCCCTGGAAGTGTCCAAGGCCAGGTTGGCTGAGGCTTGAAGCAACCTGATCTAGTGGAAGGTGCCCTTGTCCTTACTTCTTCCTATGAGGTACACCGTTGTATCCAAAACAACCAACAGCAGCTGATGCTTCAGCATCTCTATTGAATTGTACTAAAATCAGGACAATTTTCTAAACACTGCTGTGTCCTGACTCCCCAAATTTTATCACTAAGGTTCCTTCCAGTACTTGAACCCACGTGCATAGATACAACTGATAGATAAGAAAGAAAAGATTGCATGTATAAATGATGTGACAAGTCAGGTACCTTTTGGAAAAGCCCAGAAATGGGATGTTAAGTTCCTTAGAAGTGAGAGCTGCTCCCTGCAATGCAAACAGGCAACGCTAGAGGGGATTTTACTACCACTCTATGTGAGGCATGTGCCTCTCCCAAAAACTCTTCCAAAACACATGTTCTAGTTCAGCCACAAGATGTTGGCTACAGGCTGAGCGAAATCTATGTTAGTGTGATGCAAAAGGTCAGGAAGGATTATGATAATTGTCCCCTCTGGCCATGAAACCTCGGAGTGAAATTCTGGTCCTGTCAAAGTCATGGGCAAAATTGCCATTGATTTCAGTGGGGCCAGACTTCATCCTGTGCAGGTCGGAGGGAAGCAAAAGTCTGTGCCACCAAACATCCAGCACTGGCAGCAGGAGCAGCTTTATTGTCAGAGTCACTAAGATGTACTGCTAAAAAGGATTTTTAAAGCATCTTATTCGCCTTCTCTGCTCTGCAGCAGGATGAAATAAATCAAGACCAGTTTTACTGGCTTCTTTTGATTTCTTCAATGCCTCCACTGGATGTAGATTACACAACCTCCTTAGAAAGCTTTGTGTTTCATTAGTCCTATAATTATACTATTTTCTTTCCCTCCTAAATGTTTATTGTTGCAAATTGAGCAAAATACTTAATCCCATCCTCTGTGGGCATGAACAACAATGGATCATCATCCTCTTTGTGAAGCACTCTTAAACATGCTTGAGGACTGTTGTGTTGTAGTAGAACAACACGTGTACATCTCATTAGCTTGTTGCTGTTTCCTGTAGAAGCACAGAGTGATGATTCACGTTGTGATTTACGTAAAACCTCCTTCACTTTGCCCTCACCAACTATTCCCCATCCTGCATTTTGTATGTTACATTTTGTTTTTCTCACGTCTTACACCTGGAAGTTTATTTTGCTGAATTTCATTTGAGTGATTTCAGACACTTTGTTCCAACTTTTTAACATCACTTTGAGTCTACTCCTCTCCTGGGAAATCCCAGTAACCTCCCTGTGCTTGTTGTTGTCAGGAAATTTTGTAAGGTTCTGTCTGTTCCTTCCTCCATTTTGCTAATGGAAACATTAAATATGACTCATCTTGTCACAGACCTTTATGGTATCTCTATTTTTTATGTGTTTATGTGCTAACAGAAAACTTGGTTATTGCTGCTCCATAAGTATTTTTTTCAACTATTTGTGCAAGCAATTTGCAGAGGTTTCATGCAGGTTTTGTTTCCCTATTTTGTTAATGAAAATATGGTCTGGATCTGATGTCATAAATCTTACTGAGGTTAGCTGTAAGTACCTGCTGTTTCTTTCCTACCCAAAGTGCTGGGAAACCTGGCAGAGAACAAAATTTACTTGGGTTAATTTGTGTTATTTGTTCCTGATATGTCCATATTGTCTTTCCTTATAACTTTTAGATTTCCTCATTCACTTGTGAGCTGCTGTTACTCATTTGTTCTGGTATCTTTGTATATATTAAACTTATGTATCTGACATTTCTTGAGTTCTTTTCTTGTTCCTGTGGTGTCTCACAATGAATTATTGATGGGTCCCCAAAAGGCAAAGCTTTTAAAAGCTCTTCTCTACTCACTGGCTGATGTGAGTACCCAGGATCCTGGTGAGTGATGGAAGCACAGTTGCTTTATTAGATTGGAAAAGGCTTAGGAAGAAGTGTAAAGGATGACTTTTATTTGTCCATCAAGCTGAGAATGAAACACCTGTATTTTCAGTCCATTATGTTCTGAAACACAGGAACTTTGTGCACAATCTGCTATGACGAGAATGGCAATTTTTGGTTTATGAAGAATTTCAAGATTTTGCTCTAAATTGCACTAAGTCTAAAAACTCCATTTTAAAACATTCACAGTATTACTGAACAGAGGCTGTGGTGGGTTTTCTGTGAGGAGGGAAACTGCAATAGTAATTTTAAAAGGAAATTTTGGCTGCTGGGTGGGCTGCTGGGCAGCCAGGAGCCCTGTGAGTCCTGCTGAACTGCATGTTGTGACCCCCCGCCCCC
>VWZU01013800.1:284775-306095 GCA_013397095.1 Sterrhoptilus dennistouni | reverse complement strand
CCCTATCCTTGGGGCTGGCCAAAGACCACAACTCCAGGTATTCCCCAAGGTGATATGGCCAAAGCATTCATGCATCTCCATCAGGTATTTGTCAAATTGCAAGTGAGCTCCTCAAAGAATATTCTTCCAGTGGAGATTTTATTTTTGAACACTCTGAATTTTTTGTCTAATTGCTCAAGAAACTCACTGTCAGTGACACTCCCCTCTTCCTGAGGGATTTAAAATCAGCTTTTCATTTTGGGTGGCTTGTGGCATGATTTGCCAAGTGTACAGAGTTGATACTTGTGGGAAGTCAGCTGCCTTCAAATTGTGTCACAAGATCTAAAACTGTTAGCCACTCTGAAAATGTCAGCCTGCACTTAGCACCCATCCTTTAGCTTGTAATTTGCTGACATTAAAAGAATATAAATACATGCTCTATGTGATTTCTTTCTACAGTACTCCTGGTGTTACTTAATGACACTCACTCTTCTGTGGGCTTTTCCCTTATACATCACCCTGTGAAAGTCAGTCTTGGTGTTCAGAAGTTCCTCACAGCAGAACAGGCTGGAATATGGTCTCCTGGAAAAAAAATACTTTGGTACCAAACTTTATATATATACGTATATATATATGTATATGTATGTATTTGGTGTAGGAAGTTTTGTTACAGTTCCCACTACCTCTGATTATCTAATGTTAAATTCTCATTAGGTTGACCACATGCAAAGCTACGTAACATCTACAAATATAAATTAGATGAAAATAGTATCATGTTCTAGGGTGTCATACCAGATCTTCTACTCTACTGATATTTGTCAAGTCATGGAACTTCAGAAGAAAGCGGAAGAGGTGATGAAATAGCATGGAATCCTTTCCTTGTGATCAGACCATTCACCCATGGTCTAGTCTGTAGTTTTCTAAATCTAAACTGCACATGACAGATTGGAGTTCTCAGACATCACAAGGTTTATTACAGAGCAAAACTTATTTCATGCAAGAGCAAGTGCCCAGTGGCTCCAGCAAAGCCCTTGAGGTAACTGAGACCTATTTGTGCAGGTTGATTGTTGTTATCAGGACCTCAGCTGATGTAGCAGATTAATCTGATCTTTAACTGTGAATATCCTAAACCATGATGAAAGGATTCTCTGGAGGAAGCCAGCCTATTAAGACTGATCCCTTCCTGCCCATGCCGCCCCTCACATGGATATAAAAAGTTGAAAAATCATGATTTACCAAACCTGTAGATAACATTTGTCTTGTCCTAACTACGTGATGCCCATGGGGTCTCCAACCTGAAACTGCATCTCCTGAAAGTCCTGAATGTCTCAAGAGTACGAATGCATCTCTTCCAACACTGCAGAGATCTGAGAGTGCAGTGACAGCTCCTTGGAGATCCTTACCCTGCTGACGTGCTGCTCAGCTGGTTGGAACCCAGTGTGAGAAGCCAGCTCCCCTCAAATTGGCCAGCAGCACAGGCCAGTTCAGCTTATGTGCATCTGAAATATATGCCTGTATGTAATGCCAAACTTGGACAGCATTTTGGCTGGCTTTTGGGGAGCTGGCTAAAGAGCCTCACCACTTCCTTTTTGTTTTGTTATTACCCTGACAGTCCTTCAGGCAAATGCTCTATTTTTGTTTGACATTTATGCACATGGTTCTTTTCCATGTGTGTGTGCTTAGGAATATATTCCTGCTCTATCTTGCCCTCCCTTCAAAGGCTGCTGCCCACAGCTTCTCCTAGCAAAATGAAATCTCAGGAAAGGTCCAATGAAGTTAAAATGCTGCACAGCGAATTTATTATTGTTTTTATAGGCCCTGGTTCAGGAAAGTACGTGCTTAAGTATGTGCTTAAGTCCTATTGAAATCAACAGGACTTAAGAACATGCTTAAAGTCAAGCATATACTTCCTCTGAATTGGGATGTATTTCAGCACATGCTTAAATGCTTTCCTGAACCAGAGCCACAGTCAACATGAGCGTCTTGTGATACATAGGTCTTGTGAAATGAGATTTACTTCTTACTTAAGACCTACCAGTGCTGCTCTATGAATGTACAGTTCTTAGCTTGCCTCTCAGTTGGTGGCACTCCAAAAAACTCACTGGCTTTTGCATTTGGATGAGAAGCTGGGAAAGAAAAAAAGACAAGAAAATAGAAAAAAAATAACCCTTACTAAAGCAATACCTTGGCATGTCTCATCTCATGTTGCAACCCATGTTTTTTCCCTACAATGGAGATTTGTGCTATTGTGTGTGTGGTATAATTACTAAGACAGATTTTTTTTTTCTTAATAGGACAATAAATAGGATATTTCCTGGCCTGCTTTGCGTTTCCAATAGGATTTTCACTTCTCCTTTGGGTACTGAGCGTAAGGAGAGTAAGTGTCAAAAGGCAGGAGCTTTCCCAGTTTTAAAACAGAGAGGGTGTAACTGTGTGTAATGTGAGCCTTGAGTTTGATTGTAGGGATGATGAAATCAAATCCCTCCTTAATCCTTACTGGGAAACATTGAGGTGAATTAGCCTGCTTGTTTTTGTTAACTTGTTAAAATCCTTTTGAAAAAGAAACGTATTTTAATGTCATCAAAAATATCTCCTTGCTTTACCCTGCAGTCTAACAGATCCCTGGACCACATGCAGAGGGACCTCAATGCAGTGAAAAATGAAAGGAGAACGAGGGTAGATAAACCCAAGTACATTATTTGCCTGGAAACCCACAGTGCTTTGCCATATGCAATTCTTTCCAGTGCTGCCATTTTTAAGCTAGATGCTTAGTCATTATTATTTATGGTGTATTTCTTAAAAGTTCTGTATTTTGGGAAAAACTGGAACTTGTCATTTTTTTCCTCCCTTAAGGTTAGGTAAAATAATATACAGTTGTCTGTGTGTATTGCAGTCCCTATGCATGTCCCAGTTGGAGTATTTTTGGAATATGTATGGAAATTTATTCCAGTTATTTCATTTATAGCAAAGTATAGCTTGAACTTGAGAAGAGCTCCTTGTTCACATCGTTCAGCTGTGCTGTGCAGTGGTTGGAGGCTTTTGATACTGCCATGACTTCATAAAAATACTTGATACAAGTTCATAAAATCACTGAGACTGTTTTTTCTCCCTCCCAAAACCGCCTAAATTTTGTTAGTTAATAATGTGTTCATGCAGCCCCCACGCATGCATACAAATGTCATTAAGGTTTAATTAATTCACTAAAAATAGCTGAACTATTTAAGGAGGAGCACCTTATAATTAATAAAGGAGAACATGTTGTTCATTCTTGCCATCACTCAGACAGAGGGTAACAGCTGCTCTGACAGCTTTTCCTGATGTGGTTTTACTGAGTTCCAGGGCAGGACCTTGCATCACTTGGTGTGAGGGACAGAAACAGCTGGAGACTAAGCAGAAAAGGATACTTTTATTAGTAGGTAAACTAATAAAATAGGATACTTTTTGAGTAGGTAAACGAATAAAATTATGTTTGTGGGAAGTGATGGGAGCAGAAAGTGTTATTTCCAAGATGGAGAAATGTAAGTTTCTAGAAATTCTGTCTCCACAAACTCCAGACTTTTCTGTTGCTGGGGTTCACATTCATCCCACTTAAAACTAAGACACTCAGTGGATTTAGCCAAAGTGAAGGTTGGACAGATTTATCTTTCGGATGTGCATCTTGACCCTGCCCACACAGGAGACCTTCCCTTGGGCCCTTCCCTCCTAAGTTAAACTCCAGTGGGGTGAGTAATGATTGGCCAAAGAGCCTCACCCAGCAAATCCTCAAATCTATTATACTTTTCCACAATCACTATGGGAATTATCATTTTCAGGTGAGACTCTTCTCAATAGGGAATGCACTTTAACAACTCTATCTCCTTTATCCTAGTGCCCACAAAGCCTCAAGTCAGTCCCTAGCTGCAATTCTTTTATTCTTTTATTCAGAATTGTCAGTACTGTTCCTGGTTGCAATCACTATATCAGAAATATCCAATATTACTGGCAGGGAGAGTGCATATGTCACCAACTTGCTCCGTTTTGTAAGTGCTTCATCACTTTTACTGTGTTTCAGGGAAGCTGCATGAGAAAGCTTTTGTGAAAAACAGCAGGGATAAATGGTGGTTCTCCAGCTTGTCAATTATTTGTTCTTTTCTTTCCATCCACTGCTTGAGTTCTTGATCTTGATGAAGGTATTATTTAATTCCTGCCTTTCTGAGCCCTTACCCTTGAACAAATATGTAACAAGTTTGTATTTAGGCACTGCTGGGGTGCTTTAAGAAAGCTGTTTTTCTTTGAAGCTCAGAGTGACTAAGCCTGGGAAGTTTTCTCTTCTTTCTCATCTCCTCCTGGTAGTTAATAGACTTCACAAGGGATCTCAAAGCACTCTGATAAGCACTTTGAAGTTGTTACCTAATCAGGTTTTGCTCATTTTGAGTGCTGAACGTTGAATTACTGACTGCTGTTAGAAGCAATGAGAAAGGGCTCACAAAACCGACAGAGCCTTGCCTATAATTTCCACTGAAAAAGGGCTGAACATAATGGATAAATTGTGTTGCTGGGGAGATTTTGATTCTGTTCCCTTCTCTGTCACCAGTTTGCCTTGTGATTTGTGGTAGCATTTTCAGTTATGCCAGTCACATGAGATCAAAACCCATGAGTCAGTCTCCACCCAAATCATGAGCCTGGTTTCCAGATCCTGGAGCTTTGAACAGAGATCGTATCGTACTTTTTCTTTAGTTTATCTTTTGTTTTTCGGAATTTCCTCTGCCTATTCCCAATGTGTCTCTAGCAATAAATGTTTCCCATTGCTTTGGAAGTGGTGAGAAGGAATTTTGACAATTTGGGACTGTTGGAGGCCAAGTTTGACCTACACAATTAATTTTATTTTTGATCACCAAGTCAATCTTATTTCTTCCAGATTTCACATTTTCTTCCTTTTCCCTATGACTTCTATGTCACTTAGCCCCACACAGTCCATCGTTTCTGTTTCTTCTTCATCATTATCATTCTTCCAGGCACATGGTGTAACTCTTGGTGATGTCCTTTGCTAAGAGTTGGAGTCAATGATCCTGGTGGGTCCCTTCCAGCTCAGCAGATTCTGTGATTCAGCTGATTCTGTGATTCAGCTCCTCTGTCCCTTTAGTCCTCTGGTCTGGAGATGGTTTTTCACCATTCCCTTGAAGGACAGAGAACATCTAAGAACGTGCAGGGTAACCTTTAATCTTTGCATGAGAATAAACAAATGGAGAGAGCAAGGAAATTGTGTTCCTGTGTTTTTCCTGAAAAAGATGAATTTGTGATATAAATTTATATCACAATTGTGATATAAATCACAATTTTCCACTAAGATGGTGGAAAAATCAAGGAGATGTTTGGTGTCATATTGCTGTTTTCTCCCATAGCATTTGCCTATTTTCAGGAAGGGCAAGAAGTCAAAAGCTCCCGGCAATGGTTTAACAAGCTAAATCCAAATCAGAAAATGTGACTTGGCAGTAATTATGGCATGCACTATGGTGATGCCTGGAATTCCCATGGTGGCATTGTTGCTGTTGACATGAAATTTGCAGAACAGAGCTAATGATGTAATTAATGAAATTTTGCAAAGCCAGATTACTCATACCTCAGGTAGATGAAAAATGTATCCTCTCTTGCTCATCCTCATGCCCTGCCACTTTTTCACCCACATTGTTTGTTGATCTTTGCATAAGCCATGTTCCAGACATACTGCAGATCCATAATTTCAGGTAAAACTGCAGCCAGACTGTTCCCCCCTATATCCAAGTACCTCTAGAGTTGGACTACTTGAAACTGAATCTGAACCCAGATCGAAACTCTTTACACAGCTCTGAACTTTGCAACGGGTTTTCTCCAAGCCTTGAATTCACGCTCTCCCCACAGTTTGATGACAGGAAATGTGGAATTTGTTTTTAAACCCAGAATTGTCGAAAGTTGCATTCAAAACATGAGAAAGATTCTTGATACCCCCCAGAAAATCTTTTGGCTGAACATTTCACAGGCAAGGCCTGAGTTTGTACCAACTGGACATGTCTCAAAATGTTTCTAGTTGTGCTGGGGCTATTTCACAGAGCTGCAATAATTAGAAGGGATTTAGTTCTTTAGGACAGAGACTACCTCACAGCTTGAATATTAATAAGAGAAAATTTATGAGAGCCAACAGAGTAATATAATATTGTCTCCAAAGGAAAAGGGCATTTATTTGCTTATCTCTTTCATCAGCCATTTTTGGACACACACTGTGCTTAAAATACAGTTATGCAATCCATGTGGGTCAACAACGGAAGGTTGGTTGCTTCACCAGGATTATAAGAAACTTTTAAACACAATGGTACCACAAATTAAAATGGAAATCTATCAAAACAATTATCGTCCTGAAAGCTTTGGCCACAAGTGTAATTATTGTAGAAGGATGTTGTCCTTGGCTGCAGCTTTGGCTCAGTTCAGCTGGTGTTATTTGTATCCCTCCATGGCTCAAAGTTAGAATTTGCGTGGGTAAGGACCATAAATTTTTAGAAGAAAAAATGGGCTGTTCCTCAATGCTAACACTAGCAGTTTTGTGTTGTTGTGCAGTGGTTTGTAGGCAACTTATTAGATACTAGAGATAGGAACAGGCTGAATGTGGTGGCTGAGACCTGCCTTGAACCTCGGAAGGATTCAAATGATTTCTGTCTGGACCTGGCTGTTTGTGTCGGAGGCAGTTGTTGATGTGAACAAGAACGAGTCAATGTCCAGAGTTTTTGGGTTTAACTCTAAAGTACATGATTTAGATAATAAAACAATGAAGCAGATATTGAGCTGGTATAAACTGCAGTCTACAGACTTAAATAAAGCAGAATTTAGGTCCTGACTTTGTCCACCCTGTCCATGAGGCAGGCAGTCCCATAGGCATGAGAGTAGTTGAAAGAAGACCCTGGATGTTGCTTGCCATCAGCAAGGGACACATCTTAGAGATGTCCTCAGGAGAGGCTCCATGTTGCATCCTTGAGCTCCTGACAAAAGCTGAATCCTGCAGTAACTCAATTCTTGTGTTGATGGTAAACTATATTACATAACAAGCACTGCTGGTTATTTTTAAAATGCTTAATTTTTTTTCACCATCCAATTTTCCATCTAGAGGGAGGTAAATGAGTAACAAATCTGAAATCCATTTTTCCTCTCTTTCCGTTCCCCAGGCTGGAATAGATGGAGAAAGCATTGGGAACTGCCCATTCTCCCAGCGTCTCTTCATGATCCTGTGGCTCAAAGGAGTTGTGTTCAATGTTACCACTGTTGATCTGAAAAGGTAAAAATTGTTCAGTTTAATTGAAAATAGGTGTATGACCCAGTGTTTGCACTATAGAAAGACCCCTCCAAGTTAAATCAGATTTTTATCTGGCCTAGAGAACCTGTGGTGCACAACAAAATAGTTGGGATTCAGGTTCATTTGTTGTTGTTTGGTTTTTTTTTCCTCACTTGTGGAATGTTTTTATATTAAACAGGGTGCTTGGGGTAGTTTCAAAGTCTTTTAACCACAAATTACAGGAGAGGAATAAAAAAAGGCAGACTGATTTTTTCGGAAGTATAAATATCTGTGCAACTACCCGACCATAAATATTAGTGATTTCATGACTTTTCTCTGCTTGCAGAAAGCCAGCTGACCTGCACAATCTGGCTCCTGGGACCCACCCACCTTTCCTGACATTTAATGGAGAAGTCAAGACAGATGTTAACAAGATTGAGGAATTCTTGGAAGAGATTCTTGCACCTCCAAAGTAAGATCTTTGCATTTTTTTTTTCAGTCAATATTCCATTTCCTAGGAATGAAAGATGTCCTATGAAGAGTTCCTAAAAAGCAGTCCTTCCTACAACCTTTACTTACAGGAGTAATATTTATTTATGAAACTTGCTGGCTTCAGTGAGATGACTTCCATGTGTGAAGGTTACTTATGTGTCTAATAACTGCAGAATGTTTTCTCTGTACACATTTCAGGATGCCCTTGTATGCAGAATTAAGGAGACCAGAACTAGAAAAAAAATTGTAGGGGTCTGGTGGCCACATTTTGCAAAGCTAAAAATAACTTGGAATAGATGCTGAGAATTGCCACACGCAATATCTGTGCCAGGAAAAGCATTTTACAGTGAAAAACTAGAGGTTTCTGAGCTGTATGGTGTGTTAGGAAGGTTGGAAGGGGAACTGATTACAGAGGACGAGAGGCTCTGGAGGCAGAAAAATGCTCACTATTCTAGTCAAGAAATGACAAGAGCCCATAACTGGAAGTTATAATTAAACTTATTCAAATTAGAAATAAGGCCCAGATTTTTTCAGTATGAAAAAGCTACCAATGAAAGGTTTAGATTTACCAGATATGCCTCAGTCAAACATTTTGGACTTAACACAAGGATAATGGAAAAAAGAAATACTTGGCTTGTGAGTTGGACCTTAGAATCTATGAATCCATCAAATTTGGCTTGGTTCCTTATGGAGCATTTTACCTCCAAGTGAATCAGCAGCTATAGGCCAGTCCTGAGGCAAGAGATCAGGCATTTAATTTTCTGTACTCTACTCCAAGACCACTGAAGTCAGTAGGAGTTGTTAATTTGTGTTTATCTTTCAAATCAATATATTCCTTTTCACCAAAAGTCTATAAAAAGCAATGCAGAGACTGGAACATTTATGTTCCTTGACCTGGCTAATCCTCATGCACCTTGATATTCCATCCTGGAGTACATTTTCAGAGTGGGGGATTAGACACGACTGCCATTCATAATGGAGAGATCCAGCTGCCAAACTCCTCTGCACCTTTCTGGAAATTTATGCTTCCTTCTGATTTAAGGCTGATTTTGGATTGTGGTTACATAAAGCACAAGTGCAATTGCCTTTGTCTTGACTCCATCCCTGGGTAGTTCCCTCTCTGTCTGCCTTGACAGACAGATACAGTTAAGAGGGTCTTGCCAAGGTTTTGTGTGGAGATAATGAGTGTTAATTACAGTTCTTCACACAGCAGGCTTTTCTCTCTTCTTGTAAATTATATTTGTAGCCATCACTGTGATGCTGGTAACAAGATGTTACTCTCCCCACTGCTTTTGCCTGCTCAGGTACCCCAAACTGGCCGCTAAGCACCGGGAATCAAACACTGCTGGAATCGATATCTTTTCCAAATTTTCTGCATACATCAAAAACACCAAGCAGCAGGATAATGCTGGTGAGTATGGCCACTGCCAAATGTATCAGGGAGTTTGTGTGCTTAGAAGTGTAAGATTTTTGCCATTCTCTCATCACTTTATTGTAAACTTTGTTCAGATGACATCAGGTACTGCTGGTGATCAGCTTGAGGTGGTTGGTTAGGTGGACTCAACTCACATGTCCACAGTTGAATTAACTACATCTGTAGTAGTAAATAAAAGAGCCACAGAGTGTTTGGTAGGCTCTTTACCAACAGCCATGGCATGACTCCTGTCCATATATCCCAGTTTCCTCACCAGAACAGGATCCCTCACTGCTTATTGGAAGAGACTGGTGGCCTGTGCTACCTCCTCCTCTGCCTCAGCACTGCTTAGAGGAGTGTGTGTTGACTGTACCCAGACCTGTGAGAGCAACTCATGCTTTATTAGATGATGCCATCAGGTTCTTGGCCTTCTTATCTTATGATTATATTATGCTGTTATAGCTAATTTGCTCATATAAACTGAGTTTTATCAACACATTCCATATAAAATAATTAAAAGAAAGAAGTGAATTTAAGAAATTTAATTGCACTCCATAAGCTCCAGATTTTCCTTCACATTTGTTTATGAAAAGAAAGAGTCCCCCAGAAGCCATTCATATTTATATGGATCCCACACTGTCTTCTTAATAAAATTGCTGTTCTTCTCCACATTTGTTTTCCCTCAGAGAGGCAAGACTTCAGCGAGTCTGAGCTCTGGTTGCTCCATAAAGCTGTGGATTTACACATCCCTGTCACTTGAGATGACCTAGTAGAATATTTGCAGTCATTCATTAGTGTACCTCCTCCCTCATATTACTGTTTTCACAGACAGAGACCTATGGCATGTTGAATACCATGTGCTTATATCGTGTCATTCAGAAAACACTAGATTTTGCATGTTCCAGCACTGCCACACATTTCATCTGAGCAATTATATTTCATTGCCTGGGGCTGACCCATGAGATAAAAATGGATAAATTAAGATTTATGTCAGATAACAATCTCCTCTGTAATATTTTTGTGTTGTTAACAGAAGGAAGTAATTATAGTGCTTTGCTTCTCAGTGATGCTAAAAACTTGGGGTTATTTGTCTAATGCTAATGGGATGCTCAGCTAACCTTTATAGGAAGTTGTAAAAGGAAGATAAATTAGGAGTTAGATTAAATAGATGTAACAATGAAAGTAAAATATCGGCCATTTACAAGGAAGTTTTATGGCCTGCTGTGCAACTGTAAATCTTCAGCTGTGCTGCCCCACATGCATGGTTCCAAATCTTGCTTCTTAGTGACTGCAATATACAAATCCCTGGGCTCACAAGGGCTGGCATCTCCAGCCAGGAATAAATGTTTGTCCTAGAGGTGTTTGCATCTGTCCATAAGCAGAGCTGGAATTGGTGTGATGTCCACTATGGAGAGATAAGGAATCTAACCCTGAAAAGCACTCCACATTTTCAGAAGCTGCAGTATGATTAAAAAGAGCTTTCCCTAGTTCTGCATAACAAACTCTTGGTTTAGGCACTCTTGTAAATGACAATTAAGCACACCAAAGTTTTAGAGATGAGCTGTTAAGCTGCAGGAGAGACACAATCTTTGCTCCCTGCAAACATCCTCACTCTATTTTTGTTACCTGGTTCCTGCTCCTGTCTCATCCAGACACTGCAGTCTCTGAATGTGCTGATGCTCAACGTTCCTCTTCAAAGCAGAGAAAAGCTTTTAGCTTAATTTTATTATAGCTGGAGTGCTGCACTGCAAGGAGAATAAATCAGAGATGGGCAGAATAGAACTGGATCTTTCCATCTATAACTATGTTCTTTCTATCAATGAAGTAAGGTCCCTGGGACTGTCAGTGCAGGCCTCAATTTCAGCAGAGTAATTGTCTGTCAGTTTTCAAGGACTAAGGAAGAATAGTTTCTCTCTAATCCCAAAGATGTTTTATTCACCTTCTGTCCAGTTCATCTGAACAACAGCAGTTTCTCTGAAGGCTGATTTAGATGGAGGAAAATGAGTCAGTCAAAAAGCCGTTGTGTTAAATTTCTTTAGCAGCGAATAGACTGGATGCAGAGGAAAGGAGAGCAACACTGTGTACATATTTCCTAATGAACCTGTTTATTTTCTTATTGGTATTTCATAAATTTTTGTAAAATTGCAACACTGATTCAAAAGGGATCTGAGATCACCTGATATGGTGTGTATCATTTTACAACAGGTCCTGCTACATTATTCAAAATAATGGAACAGAATCACAAAATCCCAAAAGCTGTGAAAGACCTTGAAGTCATCAAGTCCAACCTTTGATCATGGCTGTGTCAATTAAACCATAGCACTGAGTGCCACATCCAGTCACTTCTTGAATACTTCAGGGATGGTGATTCCACCACCTCTCTGGAAAGCCCATTCCAAAGCTTAACAACCCTTTCAGTGACTAAATTCTTCTTGATGTCCAGCCTGGCCTTCCCCTAGTACAGCTTGAGGCTTTCTAATAAAGTAAATAGTTTTTATATTGTTTTAATATTATAGTCTATTATATTAATATGTTAAATAAATTTTATACATTTGTTTTTACGTATTGTATTATTATCTTTGTATTATATTATATTATATTATTTTTATTTTTCCTGTATAATGGCAGAAGTAGTTGTATATAGATTTATGACAAAAAAAGTGCAATTTTTAAACATAAAATGCAACTACTTAGGTGAACTCCCTTTCCCTGTCTCCACATGAGCAGGTGAGATCCAAAAAGAAAGAGATTGCTGCTTGTGNCCTGGCTCCAGCTGATTCCAGTGCTCAGGTTAATCTGGAAAGCCACACCAGTGACTGGAACATCAGTTGCATGTCATCAAAACACAAATAGAAGAAGAGTTGTTAGTAAATTAAAAATAGATTCTAGGACCCAGGTCATTATATAAACAACAATTTTCATTTCTTTTAATTGGCAGTAGAGGTGGGATGGGGTGGGGTGGGGGGGGGGTGTGGGGCAGGACAGCAAGGTGACTAAAGCATCAAACATCAAGTTGTTTAAATTATGTTCTCTTTACTCAGGAGTCAGAGAAGTGAATTAAATAACATGTGGGATATCAGGCTGGGAATTAGTGACACCAGTGTCTCTGGCTGTGAGAAGTGTGGCTTAGGTGAAATTATGTGTGACCATTCCTTGTAGGGTACTGGTTTAGGACAGGTCTTGTGGTGTGTGCAGTGTGAGCTCTCACCCCGGCCTGGGGCTGTTACATCTCTACGGAAAAGTGACACAAAGTGGTTGGGAAAATTAATGGTATTTATGCAGCATGAGCGTACTGGATGTGAGAATTGATGAGAATCTAATGCTCACCAAAGGAAAGTCCAAGCTGCTGTCCCTCTTAGTGGAGTTTGCAGCCAGGGCCATGGAGAAATGTCACACTTCAGGTGATGGCACTTCTGGCACTTCATTGTGGTATTTCCTGTCCTGAGATGGCGCTGCTAACACATCTTTTCCATAGCTAAATGATTTTTTTTCCCTCTGAAAGTGGAAAAGTCATTGAGGACAATAAGAGATTGATAAATCCTTGTTTTAGTGTGTGTCTGAGTCCTCCTATGTGAATGGACAGATACAAGGATACATTTGTAGGTCTGTTTCTAAGATTGTGACACCCTCTACTGGCAAGTATATGAATGTATAAAGCAGCTTTGCACAAGCAGCTTTACAATCAGGGCGGAAACATCGCCTTAACAAAACAGGGTCCTTTCTGTCAAGACAGTTTCCTCTCACAAATGTAACATTGTGAAAAGAGCAGTGTTTCACAGCAACCTATCAATTTTGACAAAGTTTTCATGGAAAAAATTATGTTTTTTCTGGATGAGTTAAATTTACTTTGAAGTAAAAATCCTTTATCATTACAGAGGAAAACAGTGATTTTTTTTTTTTTTTTTCTGGATTCATGCAGTACTTCATTAACTACACACTGTTGTGTTTTATGCTTGGCACAGAGGCAGGTGATAACCTTCTCCTGTAAGTCTGTGTGGCAAGATGTTATTGATCATGATTCATTTACTTACCAAAGGTATTTGGCAGTGAGGCTGCCCTGATTTAATAGTTCCCTGAATTTCTGATTCTTTTTTTCCATCTTTGTTTTCCTAACTTTTCTGTCTTATAATATAAAAATGTTGAAAGTTTTGGAACAGGCTGGCGAGGGCTGTAAGCCCAGAAGCAAACATGCTCATGCCATATCAAAGTCCCACCACTTTTAAGCTTCTTGAAAGGAAAGGAATTGATTCCAGATTTTCAGGATGTGGCAAGCTGTGTTTAAAGAAAGTGTGTGCATTTATTATTTCAAGTCAGTTCAATCAGAACTTGATTCCTTCCACCCCCTGTGCCACTTGATAATTTTATAACAGGCCGGTTTGAAAGACTCATCTCCTCATTGTGGGATTAGATCCGTGTCTCAGTAGCACCACTGGATTATTCAGTTCTTTGGTTATTGTTACCAGGCTTCACCCCCTGTGCCTGAAATGACAAGTGCTCATTCGCACATGGACAGGAGTCCTTGGGAGGGTTCAGTGCAGTAGTCTTAAAAATTATTTTCTGGGCACTCTTGCTCAAGTTTTCATGGCCAGTTTGAGAGTTTTTTGTTGCTAAGTGATTGTTTAATATCGAGAAGGAGGTCTTGTCAGAGCACAGGAAAGTAAACTGAAGACTTGTGTGTTTACTTTGGTTCCTCTGGTTGATGCTGAGTAAGTCAGTCATGCTCTGTAAGTACAGTCACCAGGGAGGCAACAATTTATGTATTCATTGGAGGAGGATGAAATCTAATTAATTGGAATGCTGTGTACATAGTCAGCATCCTGCTTATTATTTTTACTTGCGAGACTGTGTACTGCAAACCAAGGGGACAACCTGGGGTAACCACCCATTAACTGTCCCGCCTGAAATTGTGAGTTCTTTGGCTCGTAGAATGAGCCCTTTGATTTCATGTAGGAGTTTAAAAAGTTGTTCTTGAATTGAGTTCTTAGGGGGCACCAGCTCCAGTGTGGGTGGGCGCATTCATTAGTGGTACGGAAGGATATTTCACTGTACAGCTCCTCAGAAGGCGCTGAGCTGGGAGACCACCAACATGATTTCGTGCAGAGGAATTTCCAGCCGTCTGACCAGAGGACTCTGCTTGTCTGGTTTGGATTTACATCAAGAGGCCAAAAATAAAAGCGCATTTAAATCATTAACTCGCATGTGATTAAATGCCATTCACCTCTTTCAGTAGCTCCATTGCACTTTGTGGTTTGGTGTGTGAGGTGGGAAATGTCTCTCTCAGTGGGCTGTTTGTGTACACGTGCAGTAGAAATGCACACACACGTACAGGGCTGGAATTAAAACTGCCCTACATCAGTTTTACACTGTGGAGTTACTCCTGCTAAACAGAGGCTCAGACCCCATAACACAGGTATGTGCCCAGGCTGAATTGTGCCCACTGATCCTTCCTAGAAGCCACCATATACCTCTTGTAATAAGAAGAAAATCTGTTTTCTCCAAACCCCAGCTTAGAATATTCATAGTAATACCACCTGCATGGTCAGACCTTCTGTGGCACCTGACCTACTTAATGTGGTGGGGCAACCTGGGACATGCTGACAAGTGTGGTGTGGTCTGTCTCCAGTAGCAGGAGAGTGAGACATCTGTCCCCAAAGCATCTCCACACATGGTGGAAGGGCAGGGAGTCACTTCCTTCCAGCCTGGCTTCTCTCAACAAAAGGGGTCATATTATAACTGTAACTGTGATATGGCTTCTCCTGAGTCTTTGATCCTTCTGACCTGTTCTGTGCCTAAAGGCTTCACCCTGTGCCCAGACAAGTTCCTGGCAAAGCTGTTCTTGAGTTTGCCAGAACAAGTTTAAAAATCTGTTTTGAATGCTCTTGTATTGATGGAAAGTTTCCTGTGACAGAGATCTTGGATCAGACTCTAATTTGGGACCCAGCATTATTGCTTTATGATTTTTGAACAGATTTTCTAAGTGCCATACAAATAAAAATATAAGTATGTTTGTGATGCCTGTGTATCAGCTTGCCTTTACATTTTTTAAAAATCTTTCTCTTTAGTTGAATAATTTCCATTTTCCACTAAAAACCCCACATGAGTCCAAGGCCCAGCACAAGCCACAATTTGTCCTGCGGTGTGACAGTACCAAGTCTTCTCTGTCATACAACCAGGAAGGACTAGAAAGAGCTTTTAAAATTGTTTTAGAGAAAATTACTTGCTTCACGATGGAACATGTCAGGATCACAGTTCTTCTAGTAGAAGGTGTCCCTGTCCCTGGCAGGGAGGTTGGAAATAGGTGTCTTTTAAGGTCCCTTGGAACCCATGCCATTTCATGATTCCATGCTGATTCCATGATTCTTTAATTTTGGCCTTTTGAAGCACAAAAAAAGGGCTATTTCAGAACATTTTAAACAAGTTTTTATTACTCCCCCTGAGCTGAATAATGTTGGGCTCATGGTAGCTAAAGTGCTTGGCAGCTTTACAAAACCAGCCCTAATATAAAAAATACCCAGTCTTTAAAACATATGTAAAATAGCTTTTCTGCAACATTTGTGGCACATAAAGTACCAAATACATGTTGGTGAGTGTGATATAAAGCTTTTATTGCCATTCATTTGGGATGACCCACATAACTCACTCATGATATGTTAATAAAACTGTTCACTCTGTCTCCTTATAAAAACACACATATAAAGACCACTAAAACTGTGGTGTAGCTTTGTGCTAACTTGTTAAGAAGTGCTGCAAGTTGCATTTATCATGTGTCCCAAATTGCTTTATCTGCTTTCTGCCCAGTAATCAAAGACTAAAATGCCCAGGAACAGCAGTTTGCAAAATAAGTTTTCTTGAGAAATAACTTTTTGAAAGTTCTCCTCAAAATCCTGCTGGCTGGAGGCCCAGAGCCATCAATATTCTGTCTGGTACCAGTGACAGCTTTAAGGACCAATATCTTTTGACCTGCCTAAACTGAAAACTGAAATGTTGTGCCATTAAAAGGAAGAGGTTTTCAATTTTCTAAAATGATAACACACCATCACCTTAATCTGAGAAATATGTACCTTACAAGGGAATATTTCGGAACTTTCCATCTTCTAAGACCTTGCTAATTGAGGAATGAAGATTTCCTGATGGAAATGTGAGAAATGCTATTTAAAAACAACACAAAGGGAACATTTTCTGTAAGTCCAGATGTGATGACTGCAGGCTCTCCAAGGCAGAGAACTTGGTATGCCTGGTTAACAGTCTTAGATGCAGCCATTCTGGGAATAGTAAATACTTGCAGTAAATTTACCAACAGACACACTTTTCTGGCACATCTGTGCTGAAGCAACTTTGAAGACATAGAATACCATAGGGAGGAAGAGAGAAAAAAGAAAGAATGTATTTATAAAAGAAATACATATTTATATAATTTAAAGATATATATGCTGAAGTCCACAAGCTTAATGACATGATGAAATTAAGGTACTTTCTCAAGCCTTTGCTGAGTCAGGCCCTATATGCATGGCCAGGCCTAGAGTAAAACACTTGCAATGGGAACAGTAGTTGGCAGACACTCTCCTTTAAGAGGGAATTATTTCCCCTGTGTGTTTGAATATTCCTCCAAGTGCTGCTGGCTTTGCTGGGATGCTTTGTTCTGTTTCCCAGCTGAGCTCCCATGCTCGCACACAGGAGCAGTAGCACAGCTGGAAGTGGATTAGAGCAATCTGGCAGCAGCAGTCCTGGGAGGAATTAAGCGCCTTGGTGCTGGAATGGAAGGCCTAAATTACATTATTATTTAGAATTGAGTTTTAACTTCATTCCTCTATGGTTTTGCCCTGGAGGGTAACTCCCTTCATTGTGATAGAGTTGGTGTATCTTGAGGGTGTTCCCCACAGCAAGGACTTAGATGAAGTTATGGCCTTGCTCACGTCAGTGTCCAAATCTTATATAACTAAATGTTCAGGTTTAAACACCCAACTGGTCTTGATGTCCTGACAGGATTGTTCACAGGCTTATATAAAGCTATTGCAGGCTATCACATGGTAGAAAGCCCAGTGACTGGCTCCTGGAAGTCAATTTGCAGAACTGTTGATGACTTCAAAGGGAAAAGAATTGGCCCAGGATCTATTTTCCCTAAACAGATTTTTTTTTTTTTTTAATGCATGCAAATGTTCTTCATAAAATAACAGGGAGAAGAAGAATGTGATGTAAATTAAAATCAATGTTGCTAAGTTTCTTTATTATGTATATATATCTTCAGTCATTGACTTTCAGCTTGAAAACTGTTCTAGAAATGAGGTGACAAAATGGGAATCAGATAAATAGTTCTTTTAAAAATATCCTGGTTTTTCTGATTGCAGAAAAAAGTAATCTGAATTTCATGGACTTTGAGGCCAGAACGATCTTTGTGTTCTTTACTATCATCTCTTACAAATCTCAACCCAGTGAGTTTTGCCCATTGAACAAAGATTTTAATGTTCCATCCTTAAAAGGATTTGGTTTGACTGAGCAGAGAACAGGAGAAGCTGAAGTGTCCTTGGTGCAATGAAGTGTCTTTGGTCTTTGAGGCTTTTTCCAGTCCCTGATCACTGTCTTACTGTTTTCCTTTGACCTCTTGCTGGAATTCTGAATGCCTTTTTCTTTTCTTTGGCTGGGGACACCAGAACTGGGAAACAGGTTTTTAATACTTGCCACTACAGCTCAGTTGCAACAGAGGCAATATGATCTCCCTACTAATTATTGGATTATTTTCATACATCTAGACTTAATTATAACTGATTTTGCTTCCATTCCTTTCAGGGAGGTTGAACCATAACCATGATGATCCCTAAGTCATTTCAAGGGGCTTGAAACAAAAAAATCTCAAAAGCAGAGAAACAATGGGAAAGAATTAAGATGTGACTCATTTGAAAATCTCATAGTCTCATGGCTTTTTGTGTCTCAGTAACATTTTTTGAACACAAAAGACAGAGAAAATCTGGAAATATTAAATACATTTATTTGAGACTGAGATTTTCTAAGTGAACTGAGGGATCTGAGAACATAATACCTTTTAAATTTCATCCTCAGGTGCTCCTAGCTAGGCATTGCTCTGTCTCCCTCTCATTTGTCTTCACCAATACTGGAATTAAACAACGTAGTTGAAATCAGTGGAGTGCAATTGGGATTATCTTGGTCTAAACAGAAGCAGATTTTATTCTTTTACATGACTGGAATTGGAAGAAATTGATATTAGAGATTCAAGCACCAACAGCCTGTACAGGAACAAATTTCTTCACTTAAATCTTGGAACACAAGGGGTCCCCACAGCACTGCTGCTAAAGCCCAGCTGCACTCGCTACCAGAATCTCACTTTACGCTTATTTGAATGCAGATACATGAAGTTAGTTTTCCTTTGTCTGTCCCAGAATAGTCTTACTTGCTCTTTAGTAGTAAAACAAAAGTTTAAACTCTGAGTGAGCACACTTAAAAATCGAGATAGCGGAGTGATAACCTCATACCATAAATAATGTGTGTTTATAATCTGCAGGGCTTGATTTTATTTATTTGATTTTTTTTCCCAAAGTTCCTGATGCAAATCAGCTGCTGCTTGTCTGCAGTTGCTCTAGAGACACCTGCACAAGATAACATGGCAGAGGTCAGGATTAGGCCCTTGGGGATGTGCCCTAGAAATGATGCTTGTCACTTACGTGCTGCTACAGGGTCATGATGATTTGTGAAACTCAAGTTCAGTGCTGTTCTTCCTGGGGCACTTGTAGACCAGTAGTTTTACATTCACTTGCTTCCTGCCCTCAGGGTCACTTGGACTCCTAAGAGACTTGGGAATGAAGCTTTCCTTTGGTGTCATTTGAACACCTGTTTTTCTTCTTAAAAAACAGCATTTGAAGGTGCTCTGACCACATTCTTCATGATAATGTTACAAGTGTTGCATTTATTTCTTCCCTCCATTGTAAAAATGAGTAAGAAAAGGGAAGGAGGAAACCTGAGTTTTCAGTAAAAAAATAGAAACAAGTCAAAACAGTCTTTCTAGAGGCTTGAAAAACATGTCTAATTTACTATTTAAAGCATTATTGATTCACCTGCTTCACTAGGTTTAATTTGGGAGTAGGACAGATGGTATCACAAAAATAGATATCAAGATGTCTCTTCTTTTTGTTATATTTATTGTTTATCGTGTCTAACCTGAAACATATTTCCACAACTGGTGCATTACTGCTTTCCTAATGTAAAGTTTGTGGCCAAAGAGTATTTTTATTTTGTGTATAGGAGGCAAACCAAATTATTTAAATTATGTTTACAAGGCCATATAGAAAAGCTTGAGAAGAAGAGATTCAAGTCTCCTAAATCCCTGTAACCTCTTAATCCTTGGATCATTGTTCTCTGTCTTACGAAAAGGTAGCTGGGAATCGAGCTTTCAGTCTTTCTCATTCCTACTATGGAGGTTTTGAGACCTGTCTGTCAAAATATCTCAAACTTTCTGGGTGAAGCACTAATCAATCAATCAATCAATCAGCCAATCCACATCATCAGTCTGTAGGTGGGGTGAGAAGGGAAGAAAGATGATAAAGGTGGGATCATTTCACCTAAATCTGTCTAAAAGTTATATATTAGTAATTCAAAAGTTCTAGTTTATTTCTCAATCAATGGAAAGAGATTTCAATCCATTTCTAAAGGGCATTTTGATTTTTTCTTAAAATATGAATCTAAAGTTTGGAGAATTTCCTTTGGACGTACCTTCCTTTCGTTGTTACCTATAAGAGATACTTGAACAATTAGGTCAGACTAATTACCTAACAATTAGATGGCTGAACTTAGGCAAGGGGAATCTTATCCATAAGCAAATCAACAGATTTTTGATGTGTCCAGGTTTCTGAGGGTGCCTGGGGTATCCCTCAGCTGTGTCAGCTCCATGTTCCTCTGAGTTCTGGATGAAGTGTTCCTGAGGCTTAGCACCTCCATTTCTCTCAGTGCACATACACAGAACAACATATATGTGCCTACATGCATGGAAAATATGTCCCTGTTTATGCCTGGCTCAGACCATGTCTGAAAGCTGTGAAGTCTGATGCTGTGTTGTGTGGCTGTTTCCATGTGTGCCCCTGTGTTTTCGTGACTCACCCCATTCCTGGTGTTTGCTCACCCCAACATCGACCGGGAGTGAAAAACCCCTTTACAAGTCCCAGCTCTGACTTGTCTGGAGGATGAACATGGACCCCTGTCCCCTAAAACAACCCCAAACCAGGAAAAAGTTGAGTTGAAGAGTAAGAGACACTAATTTATTTCTCTTCTGTGTACACAAGCAGGTATTTGTTGATTCATTAAGTGGGCAGAGACAGACAGATCCACATGGTTGTGTGGGCATTCACCTCTATTGTGGGAACATGCATAAGTCTCTTTTCCAGTGAATATTGAATTATTTATCTGGGCTGGAACATCTTTAATAGGAGAGCTGAATCACCTCAGAAACTCCCTTTGGCCCAGACTTAGGTATCTAAATGCCTTGGATGCATGGGAGCACACAGCCTTCATTCTCCTCTTCATTTCCAATGGCTCTCTCAGTGACCTCCCATTCATTTGCTGCTCAGACCTGGGGATTTTATGAGGCAGAAACATGCCTGGAAAGGATGCTGGAGTGCTCAAATGGGCAATGTATTTGCCCTGTGGGCAGTAAACCCTAATATTTAAGTAACTTTAAAAAAAATTGGAGGTATTATCCTAGATCACTTGGGTGAACTGTGAAATTATATTCAAAGGGTAGGATTCATCTCGCCTGACTTCACCTCCCTGAAAGTGAGGTGTCTAGTCTGAGCTAGTCCTTTAGGTTTCATCTGTAATTCACTCAGCAAGAAGGGCATGTGTGCAGTGAGTCACACTGGTCTGAAGCAGGTGTCTCAGGCAGTTGGATGGAATTACCCTCTGGAGATGCTCAGTCCCTCTGAGCAGAGAGGGAACCTACAGAACCAGCTTAGACAAGGCACCTGACTCTTAAATGGCTGAGCAGAAGAAATCAGGGCAGCACTCAGATCTCAAGGGTTTTATTGAAATTACAGGGAGAAGATAAACTGTTCAATATGGAGTGTAGAGTCACTTGTACTGCAGTCACAGCTCCTCCATGGAGAAGAAGTAATCTATACAGATTGAAGTTACAATACTCTGTTGAGCCAGCCTGAAAAA
>VWZU01013800.1:271059-284707 GCA_013397095.1 Sterrhoptilus dennistouni | reverse complement strand
TAGGATGGAGAAAAAAGAGAGTAAAAATATGAATTCTTGTTTTTTAATCAGACTGTCAGACTACTGGAACAATATTATTTTCTTACCTTAAATTGTGTTTCTTAGCTTGTTCCTCTCTCCTACAGAAAACAGTATTGGGTCTCATATAATATCAAACTGTGAATCTGGAAGTGATCAGGAAAGGTGGTTTGTTTTTTTTAAGGAAAAATAAATCTCAGATGGTTTGATTGAGACTGTGAATATTTATGTACTGTTCCCCCTTTTCCCTCATTGCATATTTCACCAAGTTCATTTGCGTGTGTTACAGGATAAATTTTACAGAAGGGGAGTGGAAGAAAGCAGTAAAAAGGGAAAACATCAATCAGTGATCCAGGGTAGCAGCAGGAATCGTTCATTTTTGTACATGGATCATAGTTTGTTGTACTTGCCTAGGCTTGACAATTAAGAACCTTGCAGTTGTGCAGAGATCAGCCTCAGGTAGTTTCAGATGATGGCTACAAAAGACAAGATGTTGCTGGGCTTCAATCACTCTGAAGCCTTGTTGTCACAGGGATAACAACTTAGAAAGAGGGCCACATACTTACCCTTAACTTGGAGAAAATGTTTTGTGAAAAAAGGTTTACCTAATAAAAATGCCATGGGTGGTGTGAGTAACCTGATTTACTGGCAAATGTTGGTGGAATTTTGTGAATAATAACTTGCTTTGGAGAGTAAAAGTATTCTCTGTCAAACAGTTTGAAGCAGAAGGTTTTTATCCTTTTAATTTGGAAATGATATGTTAATTTTGAGGATTACCAACATTTAAAAAGTGATGCAAAAATGATTGGATGTCTAGGCAAGGCTTAACCAACCATCCCCAAACATGACTTTCTTGTTTTCATGTTTGTTTAGCAATCTCGTATTATTTTGCTTAAAGTTTGTTTAAAAAAACCCAAACATTTTTGCTCTCTTTTCACATAAATCAAATAGTTTTTATGTTCAATTTGCTTAAAAATCTATTGTTCTTAGTACTCTGATTGTGCCCTCTGTGCTTTGAATCTCTTTATATAAAAACTATCAAGTGAAATCCTTACCCTGCAAGAGGTTCTATAAAAGCACATAGAAAAAGGAGTCATCTCACCTCATTTTAGCTATTTTAAATTTAGGCAGTCTGCCTATGAGAGAGAGTGAGAGAGATAGAGAAAGCGAGATTGAGGCTTCTCTGGTGGTAATTCAGCTTTTCCTAGGCTACTATTTTAGGATGGAATGATTTGCCTTCCAGTGGCTCGTTCAGGCCACAGAGATTGGTGTTTATGTGCTTTGTCTGCTTTGCTGTTTCTCCTTGTCCCAACATTAAACAAGGAAGGAAATATTTGGAGTTCAAAGAAGGGGAAAAAGAGTCCTCGCCTGACCTCTGCAAATGCTGTGGGTGTGGGCAGTCTGAATCAGTTTTACGTTTTCCAAACCGTTTTTCTTTTACTACTTTCTAGTTACTTTCCATTTTGCTTCAGCCTTATTTGACCCACAGAAAAGAGAGATGGAAACGCTGGAAGTTTTATGGTCGGTATTATTTCAGGGGTCAGATTAACTGATCAAAATAGTCTCTTTTAGCATAAAAAGTTTCTGGAGAAATCCTAATCCCACTGAAGTCAACAGCAAAACTTCCATGAGCTTCAGGATGGCCAAAACTTCACCCTGAGTACCTATTAATGAATCTTTGTCATCTGGCCCTCTGCTTGACTTGCAGGATTGCTCCGTGCATTACATTTTCCAATGTTTTGTTCAGATGTGGTATAAATACTTCAAGGCACAGGGATTTCTCTCCATATCCTGGAAATAGTTGCACAGATTAATAGTTTGAGGAAGTTTTTGCTTGAAGAGTTGAGTAACAGAACCAAAGTCTGCTCTTGGTTGAACTGGAGTAAATATGGAATGGCTTGTTGACAATGCAGTTACTCCTCTTCTATGTCAAAATAACTGAGAGCACAGGTTTGCCAACTATTAACTTTTGTTACATTATTTGTATTTCTGTGCATGTCAGAATTTGTTAATCTCATTGTTCAACATCAAGTAACCTTCTGCTGAAAACAGAACATCACTGTGAATTAGGTGTCATCAGCTAAATTGAACCTCACCCTGTGCGTTTGACAGATGGTAGTACATTCATTAAGTGTTCTGTGGTTGCTTTGAGGTTGAAAATTGCTATTTTTCTGGCTTCTAACTCAGAATTCTTAAGTAAAGTTGTTTAAAATCCTAGTTTTGAAGGGAGAAGAAAAATCTCAAAAAGCTCATGGGGTTTTTTAATTAATATTATTGTTTACTATTGGTGGGATGACAGGGCAGGACTCTGATTGCTAGAAGTTGTCTTTGGCTGCATAAGTAGCCCAGAATGAAGTAAAGAAGGCTGAGAGAGATGTTTCCACCATGGATTTTGTCTATACATGGGTAGAATTCCTTGGAATTGGAGGTTATATTAAATATATCCCGGTGAAGGCAAGATGATTCTGGTGCCTTTATGCTTGGTGATTCCACTGTCCAGAAAAAGGGTTTCCAGGAGTTCAGACATTTCAGCTATTGCATGGATAAACTGATGACAGGGCTCCTCTGTCAGAGCTGATCACATTTGGCATCTCTAAGTTTCTACTTAAAGTCTGCAGGGTGGGGAAGCAGTTAGAGGTAGAAATTTCAAAAGCAGGACAGAGCCACTTACTCAGGCCTGGCTCTACTTGGTGTTGTAATAATTGAATCCTCCACCCTGACATTACCAAGACAATGCAAGGGTGTGATTAGACACTTCAGGAAACGTTCTCCCCACAGCTCATTTAGGGGGTCATCAAAACCAAGTGGAGAAGAGAAAACTCCACTCAACGGAAACTCTCAGAGTGTTTAATTCAAGCCTATTCTTTTAATTTTAGTCACTTCAGGGAAGATTAATCCCACCCATTAGCTGTTATCAGCAAACCTATTTAGTTATTTAATGATGTTTCCCAGAGAACAAGTTGCCAAGGGAATTAGGTGCTTAGCCACTTCTGAAATTCACCGTGGGTGTTACTCTCACAAATGGGGAATTAGTAACTTTTTAGATCTTCACATCTTTTTAAATGGCTTAATCTAGTCTGGTGCTGTCTGGTGTTCCCATGGCCTCTGACTTGGTGAGTGCATCCTCTCTCCTATGTTCTTATTGGAGACAATGTAGAGAGTCATCCAGACTTTCATGAAATAGCCAAAGTAGGGGAAGTTTGGAATCAAGTCCAAATTTAAGGAATTAATCCAAGCTGAGTTTGGTCAGTAGTATGAACCCAGACAGTTCTTTCCTCAGGAAGAGTCTCAGAACATTCAGAGCTGTAGGCCGTTTTGAAGAGGTCATTTCATGGTCTCCATTCCCAATTTTTCACCTTTCACATAATGCTTAAATATCTACCAGGTGAGAGAGAAAATTATATTCTTTTACACGTCCTCCTACTTTGAGTAGGGATTTCCCTGAGTACCTTCTCAAGGAACATAAGATTTCAAATCATACAGATAAATCTGAGTGTGTTAGGGCACCTAGAAAGTGGTATTTGCAACATGGATATTTGCATATGGATTTCAAAAATGCCTTGGAAATGATTGACAGGCTTTAAAACTCTGACCCTGTGCACCTAAAATCCATTTGATGTGGCAATTTTTGAAATTTAATTCTCTTAATTTTTCAAAATTTATTTACTATTTAATTGGAAGGAGAGCAGTTCTCTCTTATTCGCCATTTTTCTATTTTCCAGGCTGTTCTGAGAAGTTTACTAGGATATAAGATCTAGTTTACTAAGAAAAGTGTATTGATTTAAAAAATGAGGTCACTGGTGTCACGAGTAGTTTTTCAGTTTGTGCCTATCAGGATATAAGATGGTTCTGACTCTGTGGTGATTTCTTTGTGAGATGTCAGCATCCTGTGGGCTCTAGCAGAGCCTGTGAATTAGGTCACAGATGTGATTGAACCCTGAACATATGCTTATTTCTGGCCTAAAGCTGCCCTATGCAAGTGCCAAGTATGAATTCAGATAGTTGTTTTTTCTTGCAGTCACAAACAGGCTTCACTCCAGGCATTGTTTTTGGGACAGCCATGACGCACTTTGATAGAGCAATGAGAGCAAAAAAAAACAAACCCAAAACCTAATAAGTTCCAGAAAAGTTACATAAACACACCTCACCTGCTGTCCTGTCTCCATGCACACACCTGATGATCCCATGGGCTGGCACAGAGCATCAAACATCCTCCTGACACTGGAATATTGCTCAGATGACTTGGAGAACCAACAGTCCTACTGCGTGAAGGGAGTACTGGAAAGGGGTCAGTGTTGAGCCAGTTTTCTAACACCCAGATGAACAAAATTAAATGAAATCACAGTTATTTGATTCCATTGTCTCTACATGAGCACACTGTGAGAAGACACAGTCTGAGGCTGACCAAGAGAAGCAGAACTGTCTATTCAACAGGTGTTACAGGTCAAACCAGAAAGAGATTGCTGAATCCTTTGAGTGCTGCCACACTCCACAGTTCCTACCCTCCCGTGGAAGTTTTGAGGCAGGACAGCTGCAGGCGATTAAAGGCACCACTGCCAGCATCTGACAGCAGAATGTCAGTGTCAAAATTCAATTTGAATTGATTAAATGAGGGATGGCAACAGTTTTGTTTTATGGATGGCAGCACTTCAGTCGCTTTAGATGCTCAGCTTTGAGAAATAAAATTCCTTCCCTCCCCGCTATGTTTGTGGGGGTGTTTTCAGTTGGATCACAGTCATTTCTCCAGTCAATCAATTAAGGCAGGGTTTGCCACTGTGTCTCAGACTCAGCCACAAAAGAGCTGGTATGGTTCCCTGGTGCTGGGCCAAGAGACTTCAGTGGGAGCAAGGCATCAAGAGGCTTAATCTGACTTCCACTGCTGGCACAGGTTTAAGGGATGTTAGGGCAGCAGAGAAATCATGTTTTGTGGTGTTCAATTCCTGCTCTCTCAGTGGCCCTGGACGTATTGCCTTTCTCCCTGTGCCAAAAGCACAGGGGCAGCTGACAACAGAGTCTGTGGAGTTACCTGTGCCAGCAAGGTCTCTGTGAAGGGTGATTGCTGCAGCCCTTTTGAGTGCCTGTTGTGGTCCATGAATATATTTAGGACCATAGAATCATAGTATGGTTTGGGTTGGGACCAACCCAAAGACCTTAAACACCATCTGCCAGGGATGCCTCCCTCCATTCCCAGGTTTCTCCAAGCCTTTTCCACCCAGGCCTTGAACACTGCAGGGATGGGGCCACAGCTTCTCTAGGCAACCTGTTGCAGTGCATCACTATTTTACAGTAAAGAATTTCTTGCATATAATTGACCAAACTTTGCCTGTTTCAGTTTGAATCCGTACTTTATCTCCCTAGGTCTTGTAGTGCTATACCACCTGAGTAACTCTCCTGTAAGTTCAGTGGCAGTAAGTTACTCAGAGATATAAGATTTTACAGTATTAGGCCATTAATACTGACTCCAGGCCACATCTGCAGCAGGTATAAATCACTGCAGGTAATTTTCACCAGCTGAAATTCTGGCCTTAAGCCCATGAGTCATGTTATTTTTTCACATTGTAAATTCTTGCTATTTCTTATTTATGTTGCTTTAGCACTTCGGGGCACTTGTGGGGGACCAGGACTCCATCCTGCTTTTCACCCTTCAAACAGAAATACTAAAGACCCTTCTTTGCCCTGAGTGTTTGCAGTTTAAGTAATGCACAAACCTGCACAGAGTTATCCAGCTTTTTGTCAGTGCATTATTGCAAGCAAGCTTTTCTATTGTCCTTACAGTGAAGTATAAGAACACAAATTCCTTGCCTGGGTGAAAAATTTGCTCTCTGCTGTAGAGGTCTAGGAGGCATTCAAAGACTGGGATTTGTTGGAGCCAGCAGCAGTGTGGGACATGATCTTCAGTAACTGAGCTAAGGGGTCTGGAGTCTCCTCTCCATTTTAAGACTCCTTGAGATCTCTCAAAAAGACCATTTGAACCTGAGTTAAACGGGAATTTTAACACTGGCTAATATCTCATCTCTTTTGTAGCATATCTTTCAGCTCTATGGAGCTGTGGTTAGCACCTTTGGAATTACTGCTATTGCCTTTAATTACTCTGCACAGGTGCTGAAAGAAGTAAAACTAAGACTTGATAGAGCTGAAGTAATGCTAGAAAATTCTGCTTCATTGCAGTTCTACATGGCTGGTTAGAAAAATGATGGAGCAGTGTACAGGGTTCCAGTTCCTGTGTGATGGCTTATAATAGACCAGAATGTCATAGGCAGTGTGTGGAGTTTTTTGTGTATCATCTTGACAAGCTGTTTTTTCCTTTTGTGATCTCTTTCACTGCTTTTTGTTGGTTGTCAGGAGAAGACATGGTACAGCAAGGTCTCTGTGTCTCTTTTCCCACTGCAGGATGAGCTTTATCCTCAGGCATGTGTACTTTTCTGGGCTACTTTGCCATTGGATTGTATTGGCTTTGGAGCACAAATTAACAACAAAGAAATTGGTTCTTGGCTTTTTTTCTAGACACTACCTTAACCATTGCCAATGAGCATTTATAAACAATTTTTATCCTGCCCTAATCACTTCTTCTTTGGGGTTTTTTTGGCAAAGCTCTTGAAAGGGGCTTGGTGAAAGCTCTGAAGAAGCTGGATGACTACCTGAGAACTCCCCTGCCAGAGGAGATTGATGCAGACAGCACTGAAGAGGAGAAAATGTCTAAACGCAAGTTTCTGGATGGAGATGACCTGACACTTGCTGACTGCAACCTTCTGCCCAAACTCCATGTTGTCAAGGTAAAAGATGTCATGAGGTAGTGAAAGAAGCCTTATCTGACATGATGTGCCTTGCTCTGACAGCTGAGTGCCAAAGCCAGTGTATATTTCAGCAGAGAGGTCTTAAGGCCTAGAAGAGCAGTTTGAAACACACTTTTGCTCTTCAGTGTTTCCTACAGGTTAAATAAAGGAACTTTACACTTAGTTCATGGGAAAACTGTCCCATCACTTATTAGCGGCGAAGACAGTACTAAGTTCTAGGTGTCTTTTCTCTTTATTTTTACCCTGCCATAAATAGCAGCAGTCTTTCATATTAAATAGTTCTTAATGGACTTAAGAAACATGTCAAAACTTTGGTCAGTTCCCACCCGTTTGTAAAGTAAGAGCAGCAGTCCATCTCTTTGGGGAATATTTATTCCATCTGGTGTTTCACGCAGAGAAATTAACAAATCAAAGTCATTGCTGAGGTCCAGGATTTAAGATGTACTATGGGCGCTGGTATAGTGCAAATCATGTACATCATCTTGACTTCTAAATGTTACATTTATTTAATTTATCAGATGACATGTTGCTTTAGAATAACGCAAGTACCTGGCAGACCTTGGCAAGTGAGTGAGCTAAGAATTAATGCCAAGTCATGCATCTAATTTGGCTCTGTGAGCCAAAATATAAACTGAGCCTGGGAGCTAACTGCACACATGCAAAAAGAAAAAAAAAGAATTAAAAAGCACATAAGTCACTAGGTAAGAAATGTGATAATATCCTCACAGGTTTAGCACTTACTCTGGCTTGTCTTCATTGGCGATGTTGGAGTCAGACAATGCAAAATGAATGTGTGGCCCCTCACTGCTTCTTGTCTCCTAGGAATGAAATGAAAGATGTAAAAGGAGAATTAAAATTTTTCTCAGACAAGCATAGCCATAGGATTTTGCCTGAAAAGCATTTAAAAGATAGAAGAAAAGGGTAATTTTTTTTTTTCATTTGATGGAAGATGTGTGCTGGAAATTTTGAAGATGTTGACTTAAGTTGCCCAGCAGGTTTTATCTTCCCCATATGTGTGTGAAGCATCATGGAAGGAAAGAATGCTTAATTAAATGCAGTTTAGGACAGGATTTGGACTTGCATATACCAAGTGGATCCTGGTAATAAAAGCAAATCACAGTTGTTTCTGAGAACATGACTGTCCTAAGAAATCTGAGATGGAAAACAGCTCTACCATGTGCTTTAAAAATAAAGGGGAACTCTGTGGCACATATGTATGTAATTTATGCCCAGGAACAGTTTTATACTGTCAGAAAAACTAGAAATTGGAAGCCCTCATTAAATTAGCTAATCCATCCCTTCCTATCAGATAGTTCCCTCTGTCACCATGAGCTTATTCTATATGGTGTATTCCTACAGGAAAACTGAAATATCCCAATCCAGCAAGGTACTTAACCAACCAACTAGCTTTAAGTACAGATTAATCCCATTGACTTCAATGGGACTGTACAGGTGCTTAAAATTAAGTATGCACTTAACTATTTTCCTGAATAAGAGCCTGAGTGTCTTTAGAAATCGAAAATTTGCCTTGATAGACAATTTCCTAGTATAACAAGTCTTGAAATAGCCATTTTCTCTCTCAATTTATCCCAATGCTCCTGTTTCTAATATATGCTAAATCATCTTGGTTTCCTAATCATGGTACCCATACCACCCTGAATTTTTCCTTTTCATGAACACAGATACAGCCTTCCAACAGCTGTAGGTGGTTATATCCACTGACACCATTTGCCAGTCAAAATATATTACATATATTAAAAAAATATAATACCACATATATATAAAATAATGTTAAATATAATAATTGATATGAAAATAGATTATAATCATTACTTATGCCTTTCTCTTAAATCTGTCTTGCTTTTTATGATTCAACCCCTTCTTATGTGGTGTCTCAGCATTAAGTGATGTACTTAAGACTTGTAAAAAAAAGCCCCAAAACCCCAATATGGTAAAATCAATGAACTTCAAGTACCATAAAAATTGAAATTTGGTGACAGTAGCCAGGTTGTAGCTTTAGAGTGTCCTTAGGCCAAGCAGAAGCCTTGCAAGACAGGGAACAACCATCAGTCACTTCTCAGGCTTTTCTACGATAAAACCCTGATTCTCCAAACATTCCTCTCATTTGCTATCAATTACATGACAGGAGAGTGCAAGAAGCTGCCTAAGAGGGAGATACATCCCCTGTGAGACGCTTTTTACACATGCTTTATCTTTGCTTTAGATTGTTGCAAAGAAATACCGCAACTTCGAGTTCCCAGCGGAGATGACGGGGCTGTGGCGGTACCTGAAGAACGCCTACACCAGGGATGAGTTCACCAACACCTGTGCAGCAGACAAGGAGATTGAGCAAGCCTATGCAGATGTGGCCAAGAGGCTCAGCAAGTCCTAACTGCCCCCAGCCAGCCATGGCTCAGTATCCCCTTTTACAGACTCTGCTCCTTGTTGCCTTAAGATGTACTTCATCCTTATGCTGTCCGGTTGGCATCTTTATGACTTCGCCTGCTCCAAGTGTGCTGGGCAGGGACAAATCTGCCTCTCCCTGGAGAAAAGAGAAGGCAGCTGTATTGGGGGGGGGGAGGGGGGGGGACACCCTTTTGAAGTCTAACCCAAGATCTGGCTCAACTGGTATTATTTGCAATCGGTATTGGAAATTAATCCACTTGACTAGTTTCTTGTTCTGTGTTGGGGGTACACCATGACCTGTATTCTTTAGAGTTTTAAAAATAGCTGAAATTTCAGGTAGGAGAGTTAGGAACACACAGAACTAGTTCCTCTCTAGGTTATTTCAAGGACACTTTTTCCCTCAGTTCTACTAAGATCCTTGAGGCATGAACAAAATACAAGGAGGGGAAAAATAGGAGTTTGACCCTAAAGCAGAAATGCTCTTAGCAAGTTATATTTAAATAAACTCTCTGAATGCATCTTCTGTCTTAGCAGGCCCAGGAGTTTATAAGGTATTTATTTTTAACTTGGCGCAAGAGGGGGAAGCCTGAGTGAATATGTCAGACTTGCAGATGCTACTCTGCATAAAATTTGCATGGTGTTGTTGGATCCAAATGTTTAAAGCAAAAAGAGTGAAAAAGCAATTGGAAGAGCAGGGCCTGTGCCAAAATGCCCAGTGGATCTGCTGGTTGGTAGAGACAGACAGACACAGCAATAACAGGGGCAGCAGATTGACTCCAGCACCCACAGAGGGAATTGGCACAGCAAACCAAACCACGTAGGATATTGTCGTCTTGGCTGTATGGTTGCCAGTTCCTTTTTAATTGCTATCTTGGGAAACTTGGATCAGCAGTGGGAAGCTGTCGCTGCACACGGATTCCAGGCAGGGGAAGCACTTTCATCGCCTTGGGCTCCAGATGGGTCACTTTCAAGCACTCATCATCTCACCCCAGGAGGAGTTTGCTGTGACAGCCTCAAAGAGGGCAGGCTGGCACAGTAAGAGGCATGTTTCCAGCCAGGAATTCGGCAAGTGTGCTAGCAGAAATCCGTGCATGATGCCTCAATCCCACTCATCCAGGTCCACACTGTCCAGATTCCACAATTCTGAATTAGGCTTTTTTTTTTTTTTTAATCTAAAAGAGATTATTTTGCTCTGTCTGCAGTGCCTCCCTGGCACATCTGCTTTACACTGGTGATTATTTACACGTTTCTTCAGCAAATTCATAGTGACAGCTCTCTCACTTGAAACTCATGTGCTCCAGTACGTACAGGAGAACACACAGTTCGCAATTTTCAGTTTGTGGGGGAATTTATTGCTGTTTTAAGAGATAAAATAAAGCTGATGTGGCTTCTCTTCTGATCAGAGTGCTAAAGCTGCACTGATTTGAGGGGAACCCCAAGCTGCTGTGCTGTGACCAAGGGGAACCTCATAGCGGACATGTTTGCTGCCGGAGAGATGGGAGAGTGGAACAACATTGAAAGCCATGCTCTGCCATGTGATGCTGATGACAGGGCCAAAATTAGGCTTTGCTTTAGTCGGATAATTCCGCTTTTCACACTGACCCAGCTGGGAGCAGAATGTTGCATATTGACTGAAGAGAGTTTGTGGTTGACTATTGTTTCACATGCAATGGTCAATTTGTTCTGAACTTTCAAAACCTTGGAAGAAAATCTATGGACTTGCAAGTCTTCTCCTAGAATGGGCTATTTTAGCAGTGGCTAGACTGGAGGGCAAAGGCTTGCACTCTTTAGAATATTGCTGAGAAATCAGCTGGCTCAGAGAACACTTATAGCAGCCAGAAAAATCTGACGAGATTAGAAGTATCTGCACCAGCACATGTGGCTTGTAAAAAACATTTCTTCATGAGATTGGAATTATTGTGATATTATTTTCTTTTCTTTTATTTTTAAAAATTCTGCCAATTATTTATTTATTTATTTATTTATTTATCTTAATTGACTTGATCCTTTCTTCCTGTCTTTCTGGTTTTTGTTTTCACTCAGCATTTGGGTCAGGATGGCTTGATCAGTTTAGAAAAGTGTTATTAGCAAAGCTCTGCGAGTTTGTTCCTAGAGAAAAGTTTTCTGTCTGATCAATGGTCCTGGGGGATTTTTTTACTCTCAGTATGATCCTGTCAATCAACAGAAACCACATTTTTCTTAGTTGCCTTTCCCCAGGTTTGCGCTTCAGTCAGTAGCTTTCCTTAGTCACAGTTGCTGTGAGTATTTTAATAAAAGACACAGAAGAAGATGCAGATTCTTGCTCTCTGCTTATTATATTTATGTCCTAAAAGAAGACTGTCCAAACATGCAGCAGATCTCAGGCAGGTGAACCAGGGTCTGCTCTGATTTCCATCTCAGAATCTTCACCATTTTGCTGAATCTCACAGTTCTGAAATTTTCTTATATGTTTGTCTCTATTTTTCATAGAAGAGGGCCAAATCACAATCAGTTGATTTCAGTAATCTCAAATTGCATCTGTTTTAAAAATATTATGTTTAAAAATGGTTAGGCTTATATCAAAACCAAAAATTATCTATAAATGCAATGAGCTTTTTCTAAGATGATTTGCATGTTCTTTAAAACTCTTTAAGATTTCATAATAAAATCTAAAAGTCCTTAGGCTAATGTCCTTTCAATTAATTGCAAAAAAAAATATAAATCCTTAAATATCTTCATTTTTCATACAGTATTCCAAAATATCTAGATAAAAATATAATGATGGATATGAGAAATTAGAGCAAAATGGAGCAGTTTTCAGCTATGGTGCCAGTTCTGCCTGAATTCAAGTTTCACTCTGCATCCTAACTTTGCATTTTACTCATAACTCTGTTATAGGCTGATCCAAGATCATGGACAGGTTCAGGCATTCCCTGACCTTTGTTTGGGTTTGAAATCCAAGCTCATGTCTTCAGATCTGTAACTTTCACTCACCTTTGTGCCTCTTGGCTTTATCCATTGCCAGAAGCAGGAAATACTGGAAATCCTACATAGAAAAGTGTTTTTGCTAAGAATTTGAGCTCAGTTCTCAAGGCTCAGGATCCATCACCAATGAGATTTTAAAGGGCTCCAGACTCTTTTAGGCAAAGTATTTTTGGTGACCTTCCATTGTATTTAGAATTATAAGTAATAAATATTAATCATACAGGATTGTGTATCTACATTGGCAAGGCAGCATTTCTGAAAAGAATCTAAGTGACAAGACAGACATTGCAGATTTACAATAACTTTGTTCATAAATTTTTTTGCAAGATGTAAAGAAAGACATAGTGCAGAGAGGGAAGAAGCCAACAATGTGGATTTAATCATCTACATTTCAGAAATGCAGACCAAATGTCTGTGAAGATGTCCATTTCATCCAAACATTTCTTAGATATTTATTTCAAAGCTCCCTGCTCAGTCAATCCAACACTCCATTCATACTGGAACAAATATTGATTTTTCTTCTATTAGCAGTGGTATGGGAGCTCTGGAGGATCCTATAGATTACTTACCCTTATTCTCTGGCAAAACTGTTTGAATTGCCAAGAGGTCCTTTTGTAGCACAGGTAGGACTAAAGAGTATCTGTTTAAAGTCTATTTAAACCAGGCCTTCTGAGAAACATTTTTTCCTATAGAAATCACCTAATGATATTACTTTATCAGGTCCAGTGTAGAATATCGAACTACAGGTTATTCCTCTGGTTGCATCAGCTGAAAAACCACTGCAAGGGTGGATGACAGTCTATAGCACAAATAAAATAGACAACTTTTTTTCCTACAAGAAAGTTCAGCTGAATTGCATGTAGCATTTATTTTAAATATGTATTTATTTTATTTTTATCCCTAAACACCTTTCTTCCTCTCTTGTCTGTGCTCAAATTCAGCTCCAAGTTAGCCATAACCATCTCCTCTGTGATAAGTAGCAGGATTCTCGTGGATGGGCACAGGGAAAACTGTGTTTTAGTGTAGCCCTTCCATCTGGTGGGATGGAGTCCTCTGTCTGCATCACCTGTTTGGCTAATTAGCTGAGTTGAAAGTATTGGAAAAATTTAGCCAGTGGAAATCACACCTCCTGTAAAACCAGAAGTACATGGAAGCATTATTTTTTTAAAAAATGATTTGGTATTTTAAAGAAAAAAATAACCCCTAAGTCTTCTGTCCTCCTTGTGTATTCTTTAAAGTATCAGGAAATTTGCCTTTGTTAATTAGTTTCTAAATGTATTCATTATTGTTGAATTGGTTTTGATATTAAGAAATATTTTTCCAGTAAGATTTTGCCTCTCTGCTGAATCTTTCATCTCATCATTAATTTTGATGTCTGCAATGACTTAGTAATTCCAGAGGAGGCAGGAAAGCTGTGAGGTTTATACTTGTTGAGAAGTTGAAGGAGGTAATGATTTCTTTTTTTT
>VWZU01013800.1:247913-268880 GCA_013397095.1 Sterrhoptilus dennistouni | reverse complement strand
TTTGGGGCTTTTTTTTTTTTTTTTTTTTTTTTTTTTTTTTTTTTTTGTTTGTTTGTTTTTTTTTTTTTTTTTTTTTTGTTTGTTTGTTTGTTTTTATTACCTATTGTATAGCATAAAAACTATATATACATAGACATATATATATTCAGAGTATTTATCTGCATTATTTAATTCAATAATGCTGTGAAGTTTGTTGCGATGGAAAGTAGCATAAAGAGGAAAACTTACACTTTTGAAACAGCACCATTATTTCTGTGTCTTTGATTTGGTTTGCGCTGGAATAAACAAGAACCACACCATTAGTTGTGTGGAAGAAGGATCTCAACTTCACAGACCCCGAAAGTTTGGCAGTCCCTTGGCGGGCACGGTAATTTGCTGTTTAGCAACCCGAGCCTTGCAGTGGGCACAGCACATTTTGAAGGCGGTCAGAGCCGTCCTTGGGTGAGGGAGTGATGCTTGCAAAGGACCCCAGTGAATCCCCTGCTGTTTTAAAATGCGATTAAGCCATCATGAGATGTGGACTGGCTAACCCCAAACCAGACACATTCGCCTGCAGCGCAGCCGCTAAATTGGTCTGACATCAGGAACCGCAGCGAAGGAGCTTGGCCTCAAAAGTGAGTCAAAGCAGCATCTTTGTCACCAGTCATTTTCTATTTATAATGACACAGATCTATTTTATAATCACGGGGAGGCACAACAGGAGTGTGCTTTGTTCTGCCTAAATCGCATTTCTCGTGCGGGTGCGTTTAAACACAGCCCTTGGCCCCTTGCCCCACACCACACACACCCAGGGCAGGCAGTTCTGGCACAACAATGCACACCCTGTCGTGCTTGAATGCTCAAAGCCTACAGTGCTGGAGCAATAAACTCCTCCTAAATGGCTTAAAAATGTTCCCTTAAGTGCACCGAGCTGCCCCACTGCTGCCTCACTTCTCATTTCCAACGCTGTTCTGTTTCTAAGCCTTGTGTTTCAAAGAAACCAGGAGTATGTTGTGTTGTTTAGTGATGGAAATTGCTGGGCATTATTAACTGTAAGAATTCGGGGTGAAAAACCCCATTCCCCAACCCAAGCCTCTTTCCTGGTGTGAGCCTCACAGCTTTAACTCCTGCTTGTATTTTCAGAGGTGATGAACAAATTCCCAACAGCTGCTTGGTTTGGTTCATGGAGAACGGGTCCTCATCTGTGCAAACCCTCAGAGCTATGATGGTAACCCCTCTTTGCTCTCTTTTGTTCTTTCATTTATTATTATTTTTTAAATGAAGGGTCCTGCTGTGTATTTCCTAGAAAACTATGATCTTGTGATCAATAGATTTATTTTTGTAACCTGTTTTCAGATCTAAAGCCTGAAGATCAAAACCAAGTTGCATAGTAAGATTCGGGGTGACCAGAAGTGCATTTTTCCCCTCCCAAACCTACTTGTTTTCAAATCCTGACTCATTTGGAGCGCAATTCTGGTTACTTTGAGGAGGTCTGAGCTTAAAAGGGAGGAACAGGAGCCCACTGAGAGAGAATAGCAGGAACCAGTCTGGAAGTCTTGAGAGATATGTGGACAAGTTTCCTATCAGTGTGTGAGCAACCTGTGCAGAGACCTGCATGGCCCCAATGGACCCACAGTTGCTTAAAACCCACACTGATATTCAAAGGGGAAGTTTGGGCAGTGAACCATGACATGATGGTCAGACATGATGCCTCTTCAAGGCATAACATAGGCAAAAAAAGAGCTCATTTGAAAAGACACTCAAATTTTTAGCTACTGGTCAAGACCTGAGTTCATATGACTGGATTTTCTCCTCCAAAATGTCATTAATCCCAGAAATGGCTAACGGCTTCAGGGCTCTCACCTGAAGTACTGGGCTAAAAGCAAGATCAGAAACTCAAATGGAAAATTCAGGAATTACCTTTAAACTCAGACTTGCTCAGCTTCGAAGAAAAGTAATTTATTTGTGAACAACTATTTTATAGTGTCTGACAGTGCAAAGTAACTGTGTATCCAGAGGTTTCCATCAGATAAGACAGCAAACCAGGATCCCTTTGCATACCTGTGTTTTTCAGTCAAGGAACACCCTCTCTTAATGTGCAATTTTAGATTAGACTGCAACCTTTTGGGGTAGGAGCTGTGTATTTGTTCTCTGCATGTGCAGCTCTTTACATGACACAACCTTTGTGTGCTGCTCTAACCCTCATAATCTGTAATAATAGGAAAAATAGAATTAAAATGTCATTGCAGTTCACTTTTAATATTATGATTGTGAGATTGTACTCTATCAACTGTGAATAAAATAATGTCCTTTTTGTATAATAGGTAGTATATTTTATTATTGAAGAAAGAGTTAAATTTAATTTTTAAACACAAAAAAGTATCTGCTCATTATTTCATTTTAAGCTTTTGAATATGTAAGCAAATATTTCTTTTGTATCCTTCAAATGAGTATATGTTAAATGAAGAAACCCACCTTCCTGAAATGGAGCTGTTTATAATCATATTCCAAGAGTGATTAACACCTTATAATTTGAATAAAAGTGGTTTATTTTCTCATTGCGTTATTGGTGAACTTTTGTTTAATTTTGTTATTTTTTTTTAATAGGCCACTTTTCTTTGCCTGCAAAAAACCAAAAGCATTCTCAGAGCTTGAATACAGCTATAGTCATCCCTTGCTCTAAGACTGGGATATGAGAACTGGTGAGGTTGTAATACACATCTATAAAATAATGGAGGGAGTGAAATGGGGTGTGACCATTCACTATTTCTCATATCAGAGGTTATGTGCTCCTAATGAAATAATCAAGCAGCAAGTTTAAAGCAATCAGAAAGAAAAGCCTTTTTACACAGTGTAATTAAACTTTGGAGCCCTTTACTGGATGATGCTGTGCAGATCAAACTGAGTATGGGGTTCAACTTCCTGAAAAACAGATCCATAAGTGTTGTTAAACATGAAATTTTGGAAGCAGTGTCCAAGTCAAGAAGTCCCAAAATACCAGGGCTGAGAGAAAGTCCATGAGGAAGGAGGCTTCTATTTGCCTCTTTTCTTATATTGTTTTTGCTGTGAGAGGTTAGACACAGCCACAGCAAGGCTGGGTGCCTTGGCTCCAGGATGTCCTTTCTGGGATTACAATACACAAATATGAAGTACTGTAAATTGAATTCCAGCAGAGAACTTTGAATTTAGCTTCCCCAAAGCAAACCAGTTCTGGGGGTGGTTTAGATACAGAAGCTCAGAATCCCTCTCATGGCAAATGACTGGGAATCACATTCCATCTGAAACAACAAGAGCTCATCATCCAACAGCTGCAGCTGGAGAGGAACAAGCAGGATTTCTCTGAATTTACATATCAACTTCTCCTCTGGTCCCAAAGATTGTGCCCAATGGGTCACATCTTACTAGTCCTGCATTGCTCTGGTATCACATCTCTTTTGATGTTGTGTGTGGTATCAAAATGGGCATCTGTTTCAAATTCTCCAGATCCAAGATGGTAAATGCCAGCCTAATGTTTCTGCTCAAACTAGTGCTGAAATACCATTGAACTTTTCTATCCCTGCACAACTCCAGGGCCTTGGTTGATTGCTTTTGGACTAATTCCTGAATGTGCAAACACCCAGGCGCACCTTCATAGCAGATTTGATCTTTTCCTTTCTCTTCAGTCATGGAAGCATGAAAGAAAACCAGGGAATCTGAAAAACTCATTATCAGACATATCAAAGAATTAATAAATACATTTTTTTTCTTAATATGTAGCCAGTCCTGAATGGAAGATCAGCTTTGCTGTTCAGTCACTCAGCTGCTGGGGGTTGCTATGCACTGCTGTGAATGATCGGGGACACTGTTGTGCATTTTCTCAATAGAAACACACACCTTGCACAGCTCCCTCATGTCACTGTCATGCCAGAACCACTGCTCCATCCTGATGAGCATCTCTGACAGTGATCAGAACCAAATAATTCACAGAGGGCTGCCAGGAGCCCCAAACCTTGAGGTTTGACCTACTGACCATACACAAAAAATGTTCGACACTGGTGATTTTTTAGTGTTTATTTAATTAAAAATTATTCCCTATAGCTCTATCCCCTCTCATTGTACAAACAAACCTAACACTGGTCTCAGGGTCTCTGGACACTGGTATAGGTGATGTTTGACAGTAGTAAAACTGAGTGCATCAGATCCATTAGGCACTGTGTAAAATAAGTGGTTTCTGTGCATAAGTGATTGTGATTGCAGATCTGAATGATGAAAAATGGGGTGAGTAACAACCTGGATCACTTATCACTTTTCCTGTCTTTATTTTATCATTCCTTATGCATTTGCTCTGAGCAAAGCCAAAGATTTCCCCTTTCCACAGCAATGTCTCATTGCTGCTGGTCATTTTTTTGGTCATCCACTCTCTGAAAATTCTCTTCTACCCAGGTAATTGCTCTCTCTGATGGGGATTTGTACTGCTGTCTCTCCCTAAAAAACAGAGCCCTTGATGGGCTCCACAGAGCTGCTGGCACCTCTTCCTTCAGCAATGGAGTGGGGGGAAGCTTTGTCAAGGAGGGTTTAGTTTGGGTTTTCTTTTTTATCTGAATACCTGACGTAACACTCCACACGTCCTGGTCGACATGCTGCAATCAGTCCAGTCTGCACCAGGCAAGAGTTTAGACATTTCAGGTGTCATCCATCCTTCATATTTCATGCATGCCTTTCCTTTCATGAGCCCAGCAGATGCCTTTAATTGCCAGCCTTCACTTCTTGGCTTTCCAAGGAGCAGCAGAGGAACTATGGAGTCCCTCTGGCGAAGGATGAAACAAAGGGGCCCAGCAGTGTTATGACATTTTCTTGCACTGAATTGGCTTTGGGAAGAATGGCCTCCTTCCTCCCTTTAGATAAGCACAGAAATCTTAAGCAGATGCTTGCAAAACATCAAACAAATATATACTTTAAAAAAATATATATAGGCTATACCCACATGCCCCATAATCTGGCCAATATTCAGCCACCGCTGACAGGATCTAGCCTTTCTCTGGAGGAGCCTGGAGGAAAAGGAAAACCCGCAGTCTGGTCACTCCCCAGCAGGACTGGAGCTGGCAACTCCACCATCCCAGGGCCCGGCATGGCCATGCCAGTGGCTGGTGGCCAATTTCCAACCCTCCTCGTTGTTCAGCAGCCAGAGGGAAACGCAACCCTTCTCTCTTGGGTGTTGTGTGTACACCTCAGGGACTTTAATCTGTTTGAATTTCCCCCTAGATCAGCATTGCAGAATGCAAAGGGGAATTTAATGCCATAGGGAAGAAGGTGCAACAGTTTGAAAAGTCTAAACTGCCAAAAACAAGAAGAAAGGGTGTTTTCTTTAGTGCATAAGCTTTGTAACCCTTATGCTCCTGAATTTTAGAACAGAAATAATAGAGGGGATTTCTTCTGGTTCCCTGGCACTGAAAGCCATAGATTTTGGGAAAAGCTGGATGGAAGTACATTCACTGGGAAGTATGAGAAAGAATTTATTACAAGAAGTCCCCTTTCCCTCAACCCTTTGTTAAAACAACATTAAAGAACATTATTGGTGCCAAGGGAAGGACTTTGAAGAACCTGCTGGAGTTCAGGTCACCCGTGTAATCCTCATGCAAGTCCTGGTGTGGACGGGTTGTGGTACCAGCTTTCATCAGCTCATGCACACCACATCCTGCACAGCTCCTGCCCCGCCAGTGCCTTGAATGGGTGATGCAATTTGTTTTCTTGGCACAGAGTGGTGCTGGGACTTCTTTATTCCTTATTGCTCAGCCTGTTAGGAAACTCTTTAAAACAGTCACAGTATCATGTGCTCTCTGCAGCAGGGTTGTTTGTGACTCCTTCACAAACATTCATCAGATCACATCTCGTGTCCCCAAGGGGCACAGGATGATGTTCCACAGCGTGGGAAACAGGATGGAAAACTTCAGAGATGAGTTCTCACTTCAGAACTCATCTCTGTTTCACCTATTAAAGATGTGATTTTTGCACTGTGCTGTGATTTCAGGGAACTGCTGTACCAATAAACTCAATGTACAGGGATCACTTCCAACCTCTGGGACAAACTGGTACCAACTGGCTCCTGTCCATACTGGCTTACCCTCCTCAAATGAAAAGCTGCCTGCAAAATGGCTCGTTAGAAACACCCCCTGGACAAATGAGCTTCCAGCTGGTTTCAAAGGTTAGTTTGGGAGGGTACTAGATGGCCTAAGCCAAGATACACATGCATATGAATATGTTTATATATAAAAATGTATACATTTATATACATATATCCACTAAGTAGTAAAGGCAGGTATTTGGGTTATGGTTCCAAGTGCAGCTGTGAGTGCTCAGAGGCTCCTGCCCCTCAGCTGTTGCATCAGGTTCCAGTGCCACCATGAAGCTTGCATATTAAAAGTAGCAAATTTGAGGCAGGTGAGCAGTATTTGATCTTTCCTAAGTTTGCAGTGACTTTGCAATTATAATGGTGTTTTACTGTAGCTTTTCTTCATATAATGTTTTGTGCACATATGCACACCCATCTATACGTGCACATGCACACATATACAGTGACATCCTTCCCTCTGAGCAACATTTTAGTTCCGGGTTTTCCCTTATCATCCCTAATGATGGCAGAAAATCAGTGCAGATGAGATTTGATCTGCCACAGGACCAGCTGGCTTTGGCACCATGTCTCTGCTGAATCCCAGGTCCTCAGAAGGTTATTTATCACACCACAGCAAGAGTTGTGCTGCCTGCCTGCCCTGCTGGGAATATTCCCCATCCCTTGCCACTGGCATGATTCCCCAGGGAGAGCCCCACAGATGTTGGAGCCAGTTGGATGCCTTGCTCTGGAACCAGTACTCATATTTATGGTGTATAGGGTAAAATCTTTATTCATAAAGCAGCAGCTTTAGCTTTTCATTGTCAGCATGGATGTTGAACTAATCAGAAAGGGGAGCAGGGGAAGGGTGGAGACAGGAAAAGAAGAGTTTGTGGGAACATAACAATGTTAAAGAAAAAAAATCTCTGCTTGCTGTCAGTTAAGTCTCTCCATTAGTTACCTCTACTATTATGGATTCATTTTAAGATCCAGACTTCAATATACATAACTTTAAATCACTAACATCCTTCATGGCTCTGTGATTTGCTGGTTCCATATGTAGCCTCTTGGCCCATTGTATTGGCACAGGTTCAACTCTTGTTCTTCCTTTAGGTTATGGTTTCCTCGCTTTGATGGGGGGGTCGGGAGGGGAAGAAGAGGGAGAGAGCAAGGAAGGTGTGGTGAGACAGAAGGCAAGTGATGGTGGAGAGGGAAGGGATGGGAGGAAAGGAGAGGAGCAAAAGGAAAATTAAAAATAATACACAGAGAGAAAAACAGCTTAAAATAACTCAGAAAAAGTAAAGCAGAGTGGTGGAAGGAGCAGAAAGAGGAAAACAATGAGAGATGTTGTCATGAGCAGCTATCCCCACCCTGCTGCTTGTGGCGGTGCTGGGATGCTGCGGAGTGGGAGGAGAGGGCTGATGCAGCCTTTCCTGAGCTCCTGGAGTGGCAATGCCAGCCTGCCCCTCATCCCAGTGCCAGGCTGCCCCTCGTCCCCTCATGAGCAGGCTCAGTCTCTGCCTAAACTTTATAATTAAGCTCGCTGAGATTTTGCTTGGGGTCTGGGCTGACAGCTGTATTGAATTTTGGTTTATTGTGTGATTTATCAGGGCCGTCGAAGGGCGTTTGGATGATTTAGTGCTGCAAAAATACCTTGGAATGCAATGCACAGCAATATCTGCATTATTAATAACAATAATAATAAAGATAAATGTCCCTCCTCAGAGCTTTCGATGGCTGTGCCACTCAATTTAACATTTTAACAGTGGCATGTGGCCTCTCCATGGCACCTGGTAGCGTCTGATGGATTTGAGCAGGCAAAGAAAAGGTTATTTGTCAAACACTCAGCCTCAACTGTACAGTATTTTGAAAGCTCCAGGTCAGAGCAGCCTGAGCTGCATTCCTGTCCCTGACATCCAGTGAGACTGAACTTTGTCATGTTATTAAGCTGTCAGCAGTGCTGGGGCGTTATTTGGATTTCTGGTGGGAACTCCTTGCACATGCTTGGGGTGCTCTAGTGGGATTATATCAACACCATTGTAAAACACACACAAATGAGCTGTGCTGTAATTACCACATGAAGACCTCACTTGGCTGGGTTAATCAGCAGAGAATGGAAATACCAGATAAACACAAATGGCCCACCAAGATGCTTATTCCAGTGGCAACAATGCCATTGTTTCCTAGGAGACCAGCCTGATTCTGAGGCTCCTCTGGCAGCCAAACCACTGACTGCTCATCTGTGCCATAGAGGAGCAGCATGGAGCTCTGCTCTACCCTCTCCACCAGCACCTGACAGACCTGCAGGACCAGGGCTGGGAAGAGTAGAGGGACCACAGTATTTACAGGTATTATAAATAGCTGTGATACTTGTTGATTAAAATACAAGTTTTCTCTACACCCTTGTAGCAATCCCACCCAAAGATCTGCTTTGCATGAGAGTGCTGTGCCCACCAGGTAGAACAGAGGCTGCTTTCTCTCCATCCATCCCTCCCTCCCCATGATGCTCTCTGAAGTGGAAGGGGCAATTATGGCTTTATCAGTTCCAGCTGCCTGTCAGGAAAGGGAAGGCTTGGGAAAAGCAGCTGGCTGGGGTGGCTTATTATGTTGGTCACCATTCAACAAATCACATTTTAATGTACTTTTATGATTTGCTTTTTTGGGAGAGACACAACCTTGGATTAAACGGATTGCATTTCCCAGGACCACAAATCACAGTGGCCAGGTGGGACCTCAGTGACACCAACCACCCTGGGCAGTGCAGGGAGCAGAGATTCTCCTTCACAAACCCTCTTTTCTCTGCCCAGTGCATTGGTCTTGTTTTACCTACAGAGCCCCTGGGGGCTGTGGCCAACACCATGGAGGTTGGTTTGCTAAGCAAATACTGAGTTGCTGGGAACGTCCTTGTCCCAGATTTTTGCTACAACTTCCACAACTCTCTCAATGGGTAAGGGGTTGCCTGAGCACTCCTTAATTCAATGATGGTGTTTATCCAGAGTAGTTTGGATGAGCAGTGAGAACCTACCCGGCTCTGTCAGGAGGTGATGGCAGAGCATTTGGTTAATCCCTTCCTCTGAAAGAACTACAGGGAAGCATAAGGGATGGTGACAAATCATCAATAGGTAATGCCAGCAAGCTTTGAAAGAGGTTTTCCACACAGTCTGACATCCTGTCATAGTAATAGCAATAAAATAATCAAAATATATGACATCATATGCAAATAATGTAGTAAGTTCTTTAAGCCATTGTGCTACTCCCATGAATTTGCAATCCAAATGAAATGAAGATTTCATACTGGAGCCTCCATTTGCAGAGAGAGAATTGTCCAGAGATGTTCACTCATCAAATGGTCAGATTAATTGTTCACCTCCCAGACACCATATGAAGAACAGGACCATCAGTCCTTTCCCATTCCTGGCTCACAGGAGAGTTTTCTCCTCCACAGAAAGGAAGAGGAGAGGAACAAGTGGTGGCTGTGGCAAGGCAAACCCAAGGACAGTGGGTTAGGGAGACATAGTCAGAGCCAGTGATGTTTCCTTAGAGCCTTTTTGGCATCTGCTGGTCCTACAGGAAAAAATAGCCAGGCCATGCTCTGAAAACCTCCTCTTTGAGTCTCCAAGTGCTTCATTATTTCTGGGAATATTGTAGGACACCAGACACTGAATAAACAGGAAAATCTCATTAACATTTCTTCCTTCCTGCTGTTTGCCACATCTTCATGTTTCCTTTTAGTTCTTGACGTCCCATCTCATGCAGAGGGTTGCGGTCCCCCATGCATTGGGGCTAAATAATGCAATTGCTAAATAATACTGACCAAGAAGCCCTTATCCCTTCAGTGCCACCACCACTGCAGCAGCCTGTGGTGGTTTACCAGCCACTGAGCACCATGCAGGCATTTGCTCAATCCCCCAGTGGGGTGGGGGAGAGAATCGGAAGGGGAAAAGTGAGAAAACTTGTGGGTTAAGAAAAAGACAGTTTAATTGATATAGCAAAACCCATGCACACAAGCAAAACAAACCAAGGAATTCATTAACCACTTCCCATGGACAGGCAGGTGTTCAGCCATACCAGGCCTCCATTACATGTAACAGTGGCTTGAGAAGAAAAAAATGCCATCATTCCAAACATCCTCCTTCTTTCTTCTGAAACAAGATGCCTTATGATCTGGGGTATCCCTTGGGTCAGTTGGGGTCAGCTGTGCCAGCTGCATCCCTTCACAATTCCTTGTGCACTCCCAGTCTCCTCACTGGTGGGATGGGGTGATGAGCCTTGGTGTTGTGTAAGTCCTGCCCAGCAATAACAAAAACAACCCAGTGTTTTCAGCACTGTCTCCAGCACAAACCCAAAACACAGCCCCACCCCAGCTACTGTGAAGAAAATTAACTCTATCCCAGCCCAAAACAACACAGAGCCAAAGGGAAGGACATCACAGGTCTGCTCCTCTTGTGCTCTTATCCACTCTGTAACAAGGCCAGGGAAATCCTGATGTCTTCCCTGTGGTTCAACACCTGCAGAGTCAGGAATCTCTTGCTGCACAGGTGACTTGAGCTCCCAAGTGAACAGCTAAATTCTATCATCTCTTTCCAAAAATTTGAATGCACAGCTCATAGATCTGTGTGTGGCTTTCAGTTAAAGGATGTTCTGAGCAATGTGTATCCCAGACGAAAAATATTTTTCAGCCCAAAAGAAATTCTCACTAAAAACTGTAATCTTGTCAAAATTTTCCAAATAAAATTTCTGGTTTGGATGCACAAGCAAAACCCTACCAAAACAGTTAATCTTCATTTACTAACCAGGATACCAAAGTTAAATCTTGTTGAAATTCAGCGTTTGGAAATTAAGTTTCATTTTTAAGTGAAATAGCATCTCAAAAGGAATTGCTCCTTCCAGGGCACCAAAATGGGCCATGTTTGGTTGATACTCATTGTCGCTTGCTTTACTCATTTTCTGTTCTCTGGCATGTGGACTGGGTGAACATCTTCATTTGTGTCTCAGCAATAATGTGTCCAGCCTGACCAGGAAAGTGACTGTCCTTCTGTGCTGGCCAGTGGTGAGACCACACCTTGAATCCTGGGTTCAGTTTTGGGCAGCTCATGACAAGAAAGACATTGAGAGGCTGGAGGGTGTCCAGAGAAGGGAACGGAGCTGGGGAAGGGTCTGGAGCACAAGTCTGAGGAGGAGCAGCTGAGGGAGCTGGGGGGGCTCAGCCTGGAGAAAAGGAGGCTCGGGGGGAACCTTCTTGCTCTCTATAGCCATGTGAAAAGAGATTATGGAGAGGTAGGTGTTGGTCTCTTCACCCAAATAACAAGCAAGAAGACAAAAGGAAATGGAAAGTTGTTTGAGAGGCAGTTTAGATTAGATATTAGGAAGATTTTCTTCACAGAAAGGGTTGTGAAACATTGGAACAGGCTGCCCAGGGCAGTGGAGGAATAACCTTTCCTGGAAGTATTTAAAAGTTGTGTAGATGTGGCACCTGGGGACAGGGTTTAGTGGTGGCCTTGGCAGTGTTGGGTTAATGGTTGGACTTAATGACCTGAGAGTTCTATTCCAACACAAACACTTTTTCTATGACTCTGTGGTAAATGATCACTGTTTTGGTCTCAGAGGGGTGGGCACAGGTAGCCCATAGCTTTGTTTTGCAGGTGATCAAAGCAGGCCAGATGCAGCTTGGATCACATCCTTTGTTTCTTTGACTCCCACCTGAAAGAATGCATGAGCACATACTTATCCTTAAATCCATGATTTAAGGGGTTACATGGTCTGTTGAGCTGGGATAGAGTTTAACATGTGCTTGAAGAGGTGCTCATTTGGTTAACTGAATAGGAGCATTTCCACAGAATTTAGAGAGAGGGGTTCATGTAAATGAAGAAAAAAAGGCAAGATCACTTAAAAGGTCAGTATCACTGGACAGGAGTGACACAGTAAGAGAAGCATCTTCAGATAATTTCTTCTTCTGAACAGCACTGACCGGCACCTTCAAAAGTAATTTCTTTAAAGTGCCCACAGCTGGGTGCTAAAGTGAAAAATAAATAATTTGTGATATTTGAAACATAAAGATGTGTAGACAACAGAATTTTGAATAATGAGGAGTCGTGTGGTGATGAATTTTTCACTATGTGGCCCATGTATTCCTTGTGGTTTTATGAAATGTCTTAAGCAGGAAAATAAGAAATTAAACACCTTTGTTCCCAGTATGCTTGAGAGTTGCATGTTTCATATCCTGCGGTACCAAGATTTCTTGTTTGGTACTTGTTTTCTCTTTCTGCAGCTTCAGAAGGAAAAATGTTGCATATTGTTTTCCTCCAGCTGCAAAACCAAAGGATTTCAGAAAAAAATGTGGAGCTCTCTTGTAAAAGAGGGTTAAAACTGTTCCCCCACAAAAGAGAAATTATTGTGACATTTGAAAGATTATTCTTCCTGAGACTCAAGGTTTTTACTAGTGATCTACATCTGTAGCCTTTCCCAAAATACTGTCATCAAATGATTCAATGTCATCATCAAAGAATTTTTGGCTACTGACTTTCCTTTAATAATGGTCGAGAAGTTTAATGAAAGGTCTGCATAGATTTCTTCCTAAATTGGATGAAATCCTGCCTTTTTTCTTTTTTTTTTTTCTTTTTCTTTTTGGTAATATTTCTGCTCAGAGAAAATTATAGCCTCTGGTGCCAGTGATGTGCTCTGTATGTTTTGTTTATTGCAGTGGTTTTAACTGGAACCATGGGTGAGGGAGTATCATTATAAAATTCTTGATACCCCTCATATATTTGTGCAAACATAGTTGTGGGCACCGAAGGCAGTGGTAGGGATGCCTGTTTCAAAGCACCCTCTCCTTGTTTTAAAAATGTGGTGCATGCCCACATGCTCTCTAGGCAGGGAGAAACCCAGGTCCTGGTTCAGGCCAGATGTCTGACCCCGGGCGTCCAGCCCCACCTGGGAGAGGCTGGGTTTCTGCAGCTGCTTCTCCAGCTGAGCCCTGCCTTGGTGGTGGGACCCGGTGGTCAACCCCTTCCTGGTGTTTGCCACCAGGAGCATCCTGAGGAACTATGTGGCTTCTCACAGAAGGGCAGCCTGGAGTGGTACAAGCCAGGAGCTGCTGCATTTTGTAGTAAAAACCTCTTGGCTGAGTAGGTTACACACATGCAGTGGTTGAGAGGAACAGGTGGTTACCCAACTTCGTGAATAGCAAGTGTTGGGTCTCTGCTGCAAATTCATGCCATGCCTGTGGTACTAGTGAAGATGAGCTCTGAAAATAAGACCTGCTGGTCCTTTCTTTGCTATTCTCTGCTTGTCCTTTCTTTGCAATTATCTGTATTTCTTTTTTTACTGCTTTCTAGCACTGGATTGCTTGCCCTGTAGGACTGCAAGAGATGACAGCTGTGGAGGAGGTAAACAAGAAATTGCTTGAAATGCAGGGGTCTGGGTTTTCTAAAGATTCAGGAGCTGAATTTCTTACCATTTGGTGTCAACAGGCTGGGACAGACTTCCAATTAATTCAGCCAGCAGCCCACCAGGACAGTGGTATTCCACTCTGGAAAAAACTTCAATCAGGAAGATGTTAAACTGTCTTAGAAACTTTGCACTGGTGAATCACCAGGCTGCTAATTTATTTGTGTTATTTTGTTATCAAGCCCTGAAACAGCCTGGCTAGGGAAGTGGTGGAGTCACCACCCATGTAGGGGTTTAAAAGACATGTAGGTGTGGTGCTGATAGAGGTGGTTTGGCAGTAGTAGTAGGTTCATGGTTTTGGCAGTAATGGGTTAATCATTCCAACCGGAATGATTCTATGAATCATGAGAATCACTTAGTTAAGGGAGATGTGGAGGGGGAAGCGAACTAAGGAAGATTTTTCTTTATCTTTAGGAACTACCCTACCAGTAAGGGCTGTGTGTGGTCTCTGCAGAGCCCAGTGCACCTTGGTGTGACCCTGGCGAGATGAGGGCTCACACCAAAACCCTGGGGTGGGCTTGTTCTCATCTAACATTGGCTACCTCAGGCCAAGGTGTATCTGCCATCAGTGATGTGAGATGAGCACCCCCACAAAGCTGTTTGCCTTTCTTGTTGCAGACACATCCCCCTAGGATGGGAGGAACACTGTTCTTTTCCAGAGGACCATCTCAGACTGCACATTTAGCTTTATGATGGATGAAGTCATGGGTGTAGGAGTGACCTGAAGTACTGGGCTTGCACACTTTACTGGATTGGGCAGCCAGCAGCTGTTACAGCCAACCCACAGGAATATCTGTGCTTCCACTGACTGGAACACCTCTCTAAAAGGCACAAATTCTACTCCAGCCCCCCAAAAGCTCTTCTCGTTGCAGTGCCATAGGCCAGTGATTAGGAGATAACTGAGAACACATTTGTCCTTCCAATGGCAGAGGCAGAGGCAGCTGCCAGCAAAATGTGAAGAGTGGGAAGCAAACTGGGCAAGAGCTGTAGACATCTCCCCCACTGGAGCCTGGAGAAAAGCTCTTATTGATATCTCTGCAAATCTCTGAGCCAGATGAAAGCTGTGAAGAGAAATCTCTCTGTTCTGTGAGGTCGTGTTGGTCTACAACCAAGAAGGGGAATACTCTGTAGTCTACAAGGGCCTCCTGGGCAGCACCAAGACAAATTTTTCTTTCATCAGCACAACTGGAATGAATATGGACTAGTTCTAATGCAAAAAAAGAAATAAATTCACTCTGTACATTTTCGCTTTTCTCTCCTTCCCACACACCCTGAATGTGCATTAAATTAAGTCCTGAGATTGTACTCAAGAAAGGACAACTTATGGTGCACATGCTGGGAGTGCTTGGGAAATATTTATATGGCAGGGTTGTCTGATACAAAGAGGAGATGGGGAGATGGAGCAAAACTCTCATGAAGGGCAGGAAATCAACAAAATATTGGTCACTCAACCCTGGGATAAATACAGAATAAATTAGTGAGTAAATAGCTTGTTGACTCAGGGCATCCTGTTAGGAGGGGCTCTGAAAGCAACATGTGGATAGAGACCACAGTGTCTTGGGAAGCAGTGGTGGGTTTGGTGGATCCATTTTTTTAATGTTTTTGATGTTTTTTTTTTTTTTTTAAATGAGAGACACAATATCTTCACCTATTTTGACAGACTAAACAGTGCCAAGGAGCATTTCATGTGCAGCCCCTTTGCTGCCTCTGCTGTTGAATTGCCTGAATTTTCCCCAGCACACTCCTGGCCTGATCCCAGCAGGGCCCAGTTGTGAGCTGGGAGCTGACAGAGAGCTCAGGCTGTTCTCAGTAGCTGTTCAGATGCAGCTTCCTACTTTTGGGGAGAATGTAGCAGTGTGGAGATGGACACCCAGGGAAGCCTTGCTCCCATGTTTATGTACTGGTATAGGTGACATGGGTGTGTTTGTGTTCAAAATAAAGTAAAATATTTAACCATATCTCCATCACAAACAACTATTGGCAGATTTTTGTAGGTAATGGGGTGGGAATCCATGGGACAGCTACCCACCAGGGTCCTGCAGTCCTGCACCTTCCCTTGGGTGGCTCCACTGCATATCCAATGTCTGTGTGAGTGGAGCTACTGCAGTAAAATAGCAGGAAATGGCAAATTTCCACACTTCTTTGGTTGATATATCTTTTATTACTTTAATGTGCTGAATTAGCTGAGCAAAAAGTCAGCAAAGAAGGCCTGGTACAAGAGCTACAAGTCCGGGGGTCAAGGAGAGAGGGCAGGGATCCAGCACAGGAGGGATTTCCAAGACTTTCAGTGGGCCTGGAGCCTGGCCATCAATATCCCATTGGGGCTGGTGAGATCCCACACACAGACTCACACACCTTCCTCACCTGGGACTTGCCATCTGAGAGGTTTCTTTTGTTGTGCTTTGGCTCTTCTCTTCCCTCTCACAACTTATGTAAAATTCTCATCCCCCTTCTGTTCTCTGTTGTGTCTCTGCCTGTGTTTTCACAGGGAACACGTGTATTCCATGAGTGCTCAGCCTTGCACATGTGTTGCTCATGCCAAGTAGGAGCCATTCTGTGTCAGGAACAGTCATTTATGGGGCAAGGAGTAGTCAAAAGATATTAATAGGAAATCCTGGCATTTGGCAGTGAGTGCTTAAAATCTTTGGATGCTGGGAGCATATAATTCACAGCAACAGCCTCAGACTCACCCCCATAAAGAAACCAAGTTTTCATTAAAATACCCCCCCTATTCTGAGGTTGCATCCTATGTATTTTAAGGGATATTCTGTTCCAAAAGGCCAATTATATAAATAATAAAGATAGGAAAAATGTCTATTCCCTGCTGTCTCATAGCCATTTCTTATCACAGTAAGGTTAGGGAAAGATAAGCACTTTGCATGACAAGTGACCAATTCAATGAAAAAATATTGGAAAGGGAAAGCCAAAATAAGTCGACCCAACACACAGATAGGCCTTATTCAACACAAAAAACTAGGAATGAACAAAACCAGGGAAATTACTAGAAACTTACAAAAGCCTGTAAAAATATGGTTTAAAATCATAGGAAAAAGAAAAAAAATTTTCTTAATTCCCTTTCAAACAACACCCAGTCCACTATTTTGCAGTGTTTTAGTCCTTTAGGCCATTCTTGAAAATTCAAATTAGACTTACATGCACATTTAATAATGTTGAATATAATTTCTGTTTTAGAATTTGCTAAATAAACAGAACTGATTAATTTTACTGTACTACCTTGTGTTAATAATACTTCAGGATATATTAATGCTTAAGACTAAGGAATCTGAGGCTCAGAGAAACATTAATAAAACAAGTACTTAAATACAGAATATTTAGAATATATCTCCAGCTTCTTCACTGAAATATCCATGGGACTTAAATTTACACATTTAAGGAAATATCTTGTAAACGGAGGTAGATGGAAAGTCACTGTTCTCTTTTACATTCAAGGTAAGTATTTGACTACTGACAGAAGCTGAACGAATTTAAGTAAATGAACACAACTGTGCACAGTGGGAACAGCATGGCAGTTATTTCATTTCCATAATCCATGTGATGTTGTTTCTTATGCATTCAGCTGAAAAAGAGGTACTTTTCTTTGCCCAAGATTTAATGGAAAATTAATATATTCCTAGAAATTAAAAAAAAAAAATATTGAAAAGTGGACAATGTCAGTCCAAATGTGGACTTAGGGGCATTTGGTCACTTGGGGGAATTTGGTTACTTAGGAAGTTCAAAATGTCATTCAGAGTCTTTTACTGTCATTTGGTAGATCTTGCTCTACCCAGGAGGTCCTACCTTCTTCCTATCCTTCTTGATAGTTCCTTCCACACCAGGCACTAGCCTGTTATTTTTATGAAATAAATATTTTTAATGGGCTTAATGCCGTCCCACTATGGATCCTTCAATGGAATGTTGTGCATCCTGATTTTCTGTGTTTGTTAGGGAAAAAGGAACCATGAATTGATGTTCAGCATGAACATCAATAGATATTAAAGATGAGGTAGCAGGGACACCTTCCACTATCCCAGATTGCTTCAAGCCCTCTCCAACCTGGCCTTGAACTCTTCCAGGGATGGTGCAGCCACAGCTTCTCTGGGCAACCTGTGCCAGGGCCTCTCCAGTCTCCCTCTTTTTTTAGGCTCTCTTTAAGGATGGAAAAGCTCCAATGGGATCTCCCCATAGCCTTTGTTTCTCCATGTTGAACACACACAGGAGGGAAGAGTATGGTCCATCCCCACCCAACCTACTTTCAGTGGCCTTGAAGCCACACATCTCAGAAAAGTGTGGAATTAAAAAGTTTAGGGAAGCGCGTTGTCTGCAGAGAGCGCGCGGTGCTCGACGGTGCCCAGCGCCTGTGGTTCTGGCACCAGAGGAGCTGACTGCTGCACTTTCACCAGCAGATCACTTAAGGCAATGGAGAATTCAGTTCAGGGAGAATTCAGGGAAATTGCTTTTTTAATAACAGGGCAGGAGTTTTCACCCACCTCTTTCACCCTAGCCTGAGTGCTGCAGTGAGTAGTTATCTGTATGAATTGGCTTCCTCAGCCAGTCTGAGTCATTTTTCTGAGTCTTAAGTTTTTAAGGGATTCTTTGTGGCTACACATTGAGTCTGGTTTCATCCCTGGCATCCCTACAGGAAACTCAGTTGCACAGTTTTGGTGTCAGACTCAGCAAAACAGCCCTAGACTGAGTGGGAAGAGTTGGACCCTCTGGGAGAACAGAGACAGTGTGAAGAGGCAGGATAAGGAGAGGTTGCCCCGGTGCCCTTGTTATTCTAGTTCTGTGGATAACCAAAAGGTTACAGCCTTCAGCACTTCTGTCAGTCAGAGCTATTTTTGATTAAATATAAAGCCAGGAAGTTTTTAATATGGCAAACCAATAATGAGTTGTGTCACTGGCAAATTCTAAAAATTATTATGCTGAGTCTTTCTTAAAAGACAGAACAGTTTGCCTATACTTTTCTTTCTTTTTTTCTCTTTAACCTTATATTTGTTTTTTATTTAAAAATTTTTAATTAATGGACTCAAATGAATTTTTTTATTCATTCATGGGCTCAAATATTAAAAAATACCTTTCTTGATAACACATTACCTATAAACTTGTGTAAAAGCTGACAACCTGGTCTGAGACACTAATACAACTCAGACTTTTATGTATAAACTGAGTATGGTCAGCAATATGTTCCACACTAAATGACATTGTCCTGTTATTACAATGTGTTTATATCTTGCGTGTGCTTCAAAAGCTCCACAAGAAATCAGAATATATGTGGTGACTCATCAGTGATCAAATATGATTAGCTAGAAGATCTGTAAGGAATCAGCTCCATAGAAAGAAATATTGAATGCCATGAGGAAAGTTATGTGTTCTGCTGGAAGGAGAGTACTGGATCAGATTTTTTCAAGAATTATTCTTGTCACTAACCATTTCTTAAGAATGAGCACATTTATTATGGCCGTTGGGCATTTTAGCACAGAAGCCTGTTGATCTCCCAGTATGCTCTTTTGAGACTCCACCTGGAGTGCTGCATCCAGTTCTGGAGCCCTCAACACAAGGGAATGGGGACCTCTTGGAATGAGTCCAGAAGAAGCCTTTAAGCTGATCACAGGGTTGGAGCACCTCATCTGTGAAGACAAGCTGAAAGAGCTTGGGGCTGTTCAGCCTGGAGAAGGGAAAGCTCCACAGAGACATTAGAGCCTCTTCAAGTACCTAAAGGATCCTACAAAGGAGCTGGAGAGGGACTTTTCACAAGGGCATGGAGTGATAGGACAAGGGGAAATGGCTTAAGCTGAAGAAGGGCATGTTTAGATTAGATATTAGGAAGAAATTCTGAGTGTGGTAAGGCTCTGGAAGAGGTTCCTAGGGAGACTGTAAATGCCCCATCCCTGGAATGTTCAAGGCCAGGTTGAATGGGGCTTGGAGCAACCTGATCTAGTGGAAGGTGTCCCTGCCCATGGCAGAGGCTCAGAACTGAATGGTCTCTAAATTCCCTTCCAGCCCAAATCCTTCCATGATTCTATATTTTGCCCGTGTCACAAAAAAAGAGAAGGGTTATCTGATGTCCCAAGAGTGAGAAAAGCAGAAACAGTATGATTTTCAGCAAAGTAAAAATACAAGGATTTCACTTCGGAATTATTAATGAGAATTTTTGCTTTAATATCAGAGCCATAACCTGGAACCAACTGAGGTGTGAAAGGCATTAGTTTATTATCTGTCAGCATATTTATTCAGAGCCACCAATGAAATGGAATCAGAATAGCACAAAAGTCTTCCCAAAATGGAAGATGTCCCCAGCAAGGAAGATGTTTTCCACTGTTTCAAAAGATCTGCAATATTGCCTAATGCCTGGGTCCCTGCTGTTGTGTGGTCAAGCCTGAGCAAACCAACCCTGAGAGATCAGACTCAGGGATTTCACTAAATGGACCTGGTTGGCGTGCCAACAAAGCCTCATCACATTTGCACAGAAATCTTCTCCAAGCCAAATTGGCTTTCACCTGGCACGTGATGGGATCTGAAATACCTCCTGCACAGGTGTGGAAACTAATCTCCTTGTAGGCTTCTGTCCATTAACACCTGGAGATATGGCAGCACATTTGTGGTTGTGCTGCCCAGCTGCTGCCCAGATCCATGTGCCAGCAGCCTCTTCTGAAACATCTGATACCAGTCACACTCTGAGACGAGGCCATGGTAAGATGAGCAGCTATTTCCAGTTTGGCAGCCTGGCAGTTCTTGTTTCCCTGGGAACTGGCAACTGCCCACATAAGCTGAGCCACTGTGTAAGAATCCATAATTAATGTCACATTTGCTCTACCATCAGTCTAGACACATTTGTCTAAACTATTGTTTTTAGAAAAGGAACAAAAATATAAAAAATGTCAATCCCCAACAGATAGAGAGTAGAGAGTAAATAAAGCCTGGCAGGCTCTTTTGCCTTTGATCACTTTTGCTACATTCCTTGTTGTCTTTTGAAAGACTCTGGCACAGATTTGAAAAAGTGATTTCCTTTATCCTCTTTGACTTTACAGTTGCCCTGCATTAGTTGACATCACATAACAGAAATGCTGTTAAATAAAGTAGACACCATGTTCAAGATTTAACAGAGCTATGTTGTATATTATTTGGGCATCTTTTGCTGTTGTGTTTCCACATTTTCATCAGCCTAAAAAATTTCAGAAATGTTCAGAAATAGCCTCAGTTATCTCTGAAGTTCAGTCATTTGTGTAGTGTTATACTGACGGAATAATATCACAGAGGCTTTTGGTTCAGAAGTATATTATTTAACATCCAGATGAAAGTACAGGAAAAAATTCAATTTATAAAATCCTGATTTGATATTTTGCTTTATAACACATTATGATTTGTTCTCTAAAATGACAGTAAAGATCACCATATAGTTTCTTAATACATGATGCTATTTTTTAATAAAAAAGAGAAATCTATTTTCTTTTCCTTTC
>VWZU01013800.1:226454-247839 GCA_013397095.1 Sterrhoptilus dennistouni | reverse complement strand
CTTCCTTCCTTCCTTCCTTCCTTCCTTCCTTCTCTGTTTTTTCCTCTCTCTCTCTCTCTCCCCCCATCCCTTTCCCTCATCCCCTCTCTCTCATCTCATTGAATTTGAGTCTCCTAAAGGTGTGTGGATAGTTTAAATTGCTCGATTAGGTTTCCTTAGAATTTAGTGGAGTATGACCTGTTACTTTACAGTTGCCTCTTAGGGTGGAATGAGGAACACTCCTCTGCATCTCTTACACAGGGAACATAGGGAAGTTACTTAGATGCCACCTTAACTCATAATTTCAGGTGTCTACATATGCTAGTATCCACCAGTGAACTATTTGTCTTGACTCCCACTGTAGTCAAAACCTCATTGCTCTGGTTAGTGGAACCTTGGGCAAAGAACTCCTGACCAGATGTGGGTGTCTACAGCCAGATGAACATCACTGACTGTTGGGATGGAACCTCCAAGGACTAAAACAAAGGTCAGATGCCAAGCACAGGTCTAACTGTGTCCTGAAAGCACTTTGGACTTCATCCCACCCTTCAGGCCTAACTGTGGTAGTGATCTGTCACTCTGGAGCAATGACCCCTCTTACTATTTTAGCTGTTTGCCAAATGCTATGTGATCTGCAAAATTTGCCTGGAGTGAATTTTTTTTTTCCTGAGATGGATGAGTTAGAATGACCTCAAACACATTCTTTAGAGATCCTATCTACCTATTTATAGCATTTCAAAGTTTTTATCAACATGATATCACTGCAAAAGCCTTTTAACTGGAGACAGAGAAGAGCTGCATTTGGGGTTTAATGCATCCAAGCATTTATGCCACCCTCATTCACATAGTTCCTGAGCATTTAACAGAAGGATGCAAACAGTCTGTATACTGACTGTCTCCAAGTTTTGTCTCCTCTGACAAGAAATACAGCTCTAGAAAGCTGCCCACACAGCTCTCATAACTATTCTCTTGTAAATACATGGTAGAATTATTGGACTAAAGAGAACGGTACACCAACACCAAATGTTTTGTAAAAACCTGTCTTGAAGTGATAATAAGGCAAATAATGTAAAATTAGGGGGAAGTCTATCATAAACAAAGGTTGTGCCCATTTTTCATGGCAAGTTATTTTTATTTTGCTGTGTGATAACAGCCTTTCTATATTCCTGTCTGAGTTTAGAAAATAAACTATTATAATAGATATTTTAGAAACTGGCAAGGTGAAAGAAGGAAAGTCAGAAGAATGAGTGGATGGCAAGAAGCAGTGTGCAGAGGTAGCACCTTTGTGATTCAAATAGTGTAGACCACACCTAAAGAGAATCAGGTGGAATAAATTAAGTTTTCCATATTAAAGTAGATATTTTAATAAAAGCAATGATTCAGTTCTGTTCAAAATTTGTATTTTGACTAAGAGCTCAGATTTCTTTAGACACAAAGTCTGTTTGTAGATTTTTTGAGGCATATTTTGGGGTAGAACGCCCTCAGTGTGGGTGTAGTATCACATAACTGTTACAAACAAGTGTTTGACATCGCTTTTACAGCATCTTTCCAAAAGCAGAGATCAGAGAGTGTGCTGAAAGGCTGAGGCCTATCTTCTAAAGCTCAGTACAACAAAAACCTACAGCTGTACATAACTCTCATCCAGGAATTTTAAACATCTCTCCTTTCTTCTACCTCAAGCACACACATGTGCTCTGGACTCCTGTTCCCTTTCCCTGAGTGAAGATCAACAATCAAACAATGACCTGCAAGGAATGAGACACACAGTTAGTAGTGAAACACAAAACAGCTGGTGCAGCTGAATAGCTGTTATTCTGAGCACATGAACCTGAAAAGATACTGTTTAGCTTATAAGACAAACAAAATTTCCCTTCTGCTTGATCTCAGAGACCATCTACCATCAGGAGCTGTCCATTTTCATTTAGTCTTTCTGATGCCAGGGCCAACTGTGCAGGGTTATAAACAAAGAGCAGAAAGTATCACTTTCCTTGTTAATTTGACAGTAAACAGTACTAATTTGACCATGCAGCTGTTTATTGATACCACCCCCCCAACAATTTAGTATAAAAAACCAGTAGCCAGTGTGCTGAGACTGCACTGTTTATAAAATTCAAGGGGCCAGAATGGGCACAATCTCTTGCTGCAAAGCTGACATCAGGAGGGATTCTCATTTGTGCACTTCACCTTGTGCCAAGGAAGGCTATTGAAATCACACAATTATGGAATCACAAAATAATTTAAGTTGGAAAGGACTTTAAAGATCGCCATGTTCCAATCCCCTGTCATGGGCAGGACATTTTCCACTAGACCAGGTTGCTCCAAACCCCGTCCAACTTGGCCTTGTACACTTCCATGGATGGGGCAGCCACAGCTTCTCTGGATAACAAAAGTAGAAAATGCATTAATGCAAACAAGATGAGGAATTTTTTAGTTCATGCGTGTCTTCAAGACGGTGTTTCCAGAAGCAGTTCTTATTAGTCTCTGATTTCTGTGCGGTCAACAGGAACACATTTACTGCCATAGTGTCTGCTCAACCTGTTCATAGTGTGATTACACTGAAAATAGGTCTTAAATGTTTGTTTCTAAGACACTGCTAGTACTAAGAGATGAAATGCTGTATTACATGAAATAGTAACTGATGACATCTACAACCAGTGATGTCTTCATGCCTTTTTTCTTTCCCCAGCCAAACTTACCTCCCACCTTTTTTCATTCGTGCTTTGACCTGCAGCAGCCAAATGCTGAGACAGATCATCAGTTTCTCCAAGGTCAGAAAGGGATAAATTCAACAGCAATGCCATCTTACTGGTTTTATTTCTCAAGAATCGTCTAGACATGGCTTTTATTTGTGTGGCCAGAGCCCTGTGACATACTGCCAGGATGTAAAGTGTCCTGCTGACAAGCTGATGTCCCCATACAGAGAATACTGAACCTACACAAGCCTAAGTAAACAACATCAGCCATCATATTTGAAAGGCAAGTATAGCAAAAACAAAGTTAAGATTTTTCTTACCCATTTGCATAATTGTTAATAAGAGCTTCTTGCTTTTGTTTTTTCTTATACCTCTTTTGTCAATGCTTCCTGGGAGTGATGACTGATGCTGTATCAAAATTTTGGATGAAGGATTGTTTTAAAGATTGTAATGAATGTTTGGAAGAATTCATACCACTTGATTATGCCAAGTTTTGATTGGATCACTCTGACTTGGCAGAGATGGTGATATCAACTTTGATTTTTATTTTTAAATCACTGTTACCCAATTTTCAAATTCAACCGTGTATTAATTAAAATACATGTATGGTTTTTATTGGGCTGAAAAGGAATTTAAGTGTCTATATAATGCATTTATGTGCATTGGTAATTCCAAGTGTAGCAGAGAGAGAACGATGAAAACTCCTCTCCACAAAATACACAAAAATCAGAAGAAAAATATGGATGTACCAGCAGAAATACTATGGTTCCATTTTCTTTCAGATTTTACAAAGAAATTGAATAAAATAAAAGGCATTCAATGTCCACATTTACTCCTAAAATACAAATAAAGACCTCGGTATTTGAAATTATATCCTAACATTCTTTGGTTCTCACTGCATGCAAAATCAGGAACTGCACATATCTGTGATGACAGGTAGCTGCTGAGGTGTTCCTGGGTTCTGTTGGGCCAAGATATTAAAATGTCACCTCTTGTGACATAGCTGGGGGGAACTGCCAGTTCTCAGGGTGTTGGAATGTTTGCAAACAAGTGGGGATGAACCTTGCACTGTACACACCCTGGGCATTGGTTTCCATAGTGGTGTAAAAGCTACAAAGGCTGCTGGGAATTGTTCTCCCATGTGGGCCTGAAAAAGGTCTTTTCACTCAGCTCAAGCAAGATTAGCTTATCTGGGAAATGTGTTTCATTCCTCTTCTGGGTTTTGTATTTGAGTGGTACCAACAGCAGCCAAACTCAGTAAAGAATCCTGTGTCCAACATATCCTGAAGTGGCATGAAATCAGAATCACAGAATGGTTTGAGTCAAAAGGGACCTTAAAGATTATGTCATTCCAACCCTCCTGCCATGGACAGGGACACTTTCCACTATCCCAGGTTGCTCCAAGCTACATCTAACCCAGCCTTGAACACTTCTAAGCATGAGGCAGCCACAGCTTCTCTGGGCATCCTGGGCCAGGGCCTCACCAGCCCCATGTAGAGAATTTCTTCTTAATATCCAATCTAACTCTTCCCTCTTTCAGTTTAAAGCTCTTCTCCCTTGTCCTACCACTCCCTATCCTTGTAAAAAGTTCCTCTCTGACTTTCACTTGGCACCACCAAGTTAATTTTGTGGTTTTGTGTTTTCCCTATATGATACCACAACTTCAACAAGGGAGCTATGTCTGAAAGGCAGAAAGTTGCCCTCAGCCACAAGCTTGCACCAGGGCTGCTGACTTGCTCTTTCATATCACTTTGTGTGTCATTTTGCCTCTGCTGGACTGAGGTAAGGGGCAGTACCAGAAAAGCCAAAACGTGGCTGTAGATGGTCTGGTAATGCATCTAAATAAATCACTTGTGGATCACAATTAATAAAAGCCAGCCTGAAAGAATGGTACAGCACTTCTGTGAGGCAGTTTCAGAGCAGCCTTGCAATCCCTTTCCCCTTGTTTTTGGTCTGTGTATGTTGGCCCATCTGTTGGCTCCAGTCATGAAAACCAAGGCTTGCACTTGGTGAACCTGGGTTGGGTTTGCTCTTTCTCCAAGTCTTCATAGAAGCCAAGGCCTCTTGAAGGTCTTAAAGATCTTTGCAAATGATAAATGACATGCTTTGTTTCAGTACTTTGTTGTCATGAGCCCAGAACACAGTTTGCAGGTTTCTTGAATTCCTGTAGATGGCAACTGCAGGACAGTTGTCCCTGGCTCTAAAATAACATCTAAATGGTGAGATTTGAGCTCAGGGAGCCAGGAACAGGAAGGGTCCTCCCAATTGAAGCTAATTGGATCCATGCTCTGATATCCGTGCCTGTTTCCAAAAGGGTATAATGATTCCAGCCAGACTGTTTGCTCAGTGTCAGTCTGAATTTAACTTCATGCTACTTTGCTTTATTTTAATTTGACATTATTTTCATGTTTATTTTACCTAATAAGTGAATAATTTAACTATAAAGGACTTGTTTTGGAGGGTTAAGGGTGGAATCTGGAATGGGTGAAGCTTGGAATAACCACTGACCTGCTCGATTATGCTGGAGCAGGGCATGAGCAATGATGTCACATCAGGGAGGCAAGCCAGACACGTAGGGGTGAGCAGATCTGCCATTCTCCCTTCCTCGTCATTGGAAATGTCAGTAGACTTGCTTGAAGGACAGATGTGGTTGGGTTTGTGATAAAGACACACTGAACCCTCCACCAATCAGAAAACATTGATGTTATTGTTGAAATTTGCTTTGACAAATGGATTCTAAGAGAAAACGAATGGCATTACTACCACAAAAGCACCGTTTCACTCAATCTACAATATCATGATACAAATGAAATATGAGGGGTACACAGTCTGTGATTCAAAAAACACTCTGTGAAACTGGGAAACTGTTTCTGAAAACTGGACTCTTTCATCATTTCTCCAACTATCTTCCAATATAAGCTGACATTTTTTAACAGTGAATTGAGCTGTTCCTGATTTATGCTGTTCTGAAGGCATAATTTAGTAAAAGATACGTTAATGTCTCGTGACTTAGAGGGAATTGTTTCCTTTGTTCTCACTTGAGGTGGGATGTATCTTGTATAAATTTAGAAAGCTACATTGAGGATGTACTATATATACCCAGGCATCTACTATAAGCAAAGGAAAGAAATAGGACCCTTTGGGGATTGTTAATCTCGTCTGGTTTTGTTATCTATATTTGGAAGAGATGCATCATAGTTTTAAAACGTGTATCCCCCTGACTGAGCTGGGGTGGTTTAGCTGGGAGAAGAGAAGGCTCCAATTTATTGTGGCCTTTCAGGGACTAATAAGAGTAGTGGAGAAAGACTTATTACCAGTGCCTGTAGTGTGTGTCTACAAGGGTCAATGGTTTTAAACTGAAAGAAGGGAGATTTAGATTGAACATAGGGAAGAACTTTTCTGTGACGAAGGTGGTGAGATCCTGAAATGACTTGCCCAAAGAAGCTGTGGATATTCTGTCATTGGAGGTGTTCGAGGCCAGGCTGGATGGGGTTTTGAGCAATCTGTTCTAGTAGAAGATATCCCAGCTCCTAGGGAAAGGGTGTTGGTCTGGATGATCTTTTAAGGCCTTTTCCAACCCAAACCACTCCGTGGTCCTATGACTGTGGTTTTAGAGTCCAGAGTGACCACATATGCAGAAGTGTATACCTGTGATCAGATTACCTTGGTTCTTGTGATCTAAAACTGAAAATTTGGAAATAATGAGATATGACCCACACCTTGCCTGAATAAATGATACCTTTATTGTAACTATCTGTATTTTCTGGAAAAGCATCCATTGCTGTTCTAGAGATCTTTTGCACTGTTTGAACCACTTGTTTCCATTTGTACCTGTCAAAACATCTCTTGTTTGATTGGGATGAAGTTACTGACTGATCCAATTCACTTGGTACTGAGTCTTAGTCTTCATTTGTTATTTAGCCACCTGGAAAACTTTGTGCAGTCTTAAAACTTTATGAACAGCAATATTTATAGTTGTTCTCAGAACAATGATCAAAGCACTGGATGACATGACACAATACCAATCCCTGTAGGAGCCCGGGGGGTGTACCATATTAAAGACTAATTTCCTGTTGACATTCCTATTTCTGACATCTCCTAGCTAATAATTTCTTAATTCATTTTACTTCTGTGCTATTGAGACTGTGCAAAGTTCATGGTTGCAGGAAAATGACGACACACCCAATTGACCTTGCAAAAGCCTATGTACCTCATATATCTCAGAAAATATTTTTATAGACCAAATGTGTTGGTTCAAAAGAGAATCAGGTTAATTTGAACTTACTGAGTGGTCCCAATTACATGTTATTTCTAAATTCTTTGCTTATTGAATCACTTTACTACATTCCTTTAATTTTGTCATGAATTAAGTCACCTCAGTGATGTGCTGCAGCTATCTGCATCATCTCACTTTTCTGCCTTGGAAAACTTGCATGTGAATTTTGATCTTCAGGAATTCTGAGCTTCTGTGGTTACTAAAAATAAGTGTGAACCCACCAAAATCTCTCTCAGGTAGTTTTTAGGTGCAAATTGCCAAGATCTGTTGAATTAAAAATTGTTAATTGCTCAGATTGCCAGAGCATGTGTCTTGAAGGCAGTTAGGCTGTGATCCAAACTCTCTCCTCATCCACAAACCACAGGCACCTGAGCTCAAGGAGAACCTCTGTATGTGGGTCTCATGCAGGAACATGACTCTTAACATGAGACACATGGGTTACTCTTAACAATATGCAACACTTCTTATAGTAGTGAAGGTGATGTGAGATCAGTGTGTTTGAGGAATGACTGATGATGAGATTGAACTCCCAGAAAAAGAACTGCACAAAAACACCAAGTAACTGACATGTACAAAACCATATCCTGACCGTCTTTTTCCCGTTATCCCTACCTCTCAAGCACTGCACACTGAAATCCTTTTGTGGGCCAAGTAGCAGAAGGGCAAGTCCTGCCCTCATTAATACCAATTCAAACCCACAGAAGCCATTAGGATTGGAACGCTCCCATTGGCTGCTACTTTTATCCCAGTGCTGATGCTTTTCTGGTTATGCAAAACCTCATTGATGAGATTTGGGATAACCAAAACCAAATATGACAGATTGAAGAGAATGATGATGTTGTGGTCAGGGCATTGGAGTTGGGTATTGGAGACTTAAATTTAGTTTCTGGTCATCTCATGATTTTGCTGTTTGATCATGGGTAAGTAGCACTGTAAGAGCAGTACAGTAATGGATGCTGCACAGGGGGCTTCACTAGCTCTGGATCATATTGTAATTGAGATAACGAGCATCTAAATCAGCTAATTTAATTTCACAACTGTTACAGACCTAAAAAAAATTTCTTTGCACTGAAAAGGAGTTACTCAAAGGATAAAGAGGCAAAGAATAGAAAGTATTAGAGCAAAAGTCTTGTCAGTACGTGATACCTGAGTAATAAAGAGTTGGCAATGTTTAGTCATTCATCAAACATCTTTCTTACATTTTTTTACACTATTCTTTCATATTAATAGAAATACACTCTTTTAAGGCAAAAAAAGATTTTGCTACAAGATTCATTCTGTTGAGCTGGAATAACGTCATATAATTTTCTTGTTATTAAGCAACATTATTTTCTTATTGACAGGGAAATAAGGTTTTGTGCAATTGTACAACCTGTATCAAATAAACCGAGTTAGGCAGATTTGTCTAAAGTTGTCTTGGACTCTCACCCTCCACCACAGTAATCTGATCCTGCAAAATTTCACAATGAGTTTTTGGCAATTGTTCCCCTAAGGTCCATGACTCTTCCGATAAAATCCTAGGCACTGATCAGAAAAAAACCCTTCAAAGCTTGAGAGCACATTATTACAGTGGTTGACATAATGTCATCTGGAGGAAGACATTACCACTCAAAATTAACCATGGCCATGTGGTGAGCACTGTGGCTTCTCCTGACTTCAAAGCTCAACATGGTAGTTAACAGATGACAATACCCACTTCCTTGGGCCTTACTGAATTTACTTACTGGGCTTCTTGAAAATTATCTTCCCCACCACATGAGTGACCAAAAAGTAAACCTCTACAGAAAAAAAGTCATTAGCATCTGTACAATGGAGTCAAATGTGCCCATGTTTATACAGGGCTTTGATGTGTGTGAACAAGTGCTGACTCCAGTTTTTGTAAATTTAGTATAATGTGTCCCTAAATATTTTTAATGCAGTTTTTGGATGCAGTGAGAATATGAAATCGAAGATCAGATATTTTTCAGGTCAAACAAAAGCATACCTCTTCTTGTACTATTCTGCATATTTAGGAGCTTTTATCTATTTGTCTGTTGCTGTTCTTCAGTCTGTCCATCCAGGGAATAATTAAATGCCCACATGCTTAATTTGACTCCTGATATTTTTCTTCTGCGATCTGAGCAGCTGTATTTGAGTCTGTCTGGCATTGAAGGATGGGATTAGGTGTACTCAGAAGTAGAAAGGAGACTGGGAGAAATAAGAGAGGAAGGGAAAGAAGGAATGAGCCCTGATTTTATGCTCTCTGCAGTCTGGATGACTCCCAGCATTTCTATTGCTCATTATTCCTTTGAAGTCAGTAAATGTCTGTGAAAATTGGTGGTGAAGTTTTCTCACCTCCACATAACTCTGGTAGAAGAGGACAGTTTACTCTCACTGCTGCTTTCTCTTTTATCTTTAATAGAGGTTGATCCACAGTCTACGTCATTGGAGCCCAGTCCTTCCCACGTGAATGCTGGCATTGTGGCACCCAATGAGCCTTGCAGGGGAAGAGAAAATGGGGGTTTTTGACACCTGGGATATTGCATTTCCAAATAAATAAATAATTAATCCAACCAACCTGAAAGAGCATTTTATAGCTGTAGAATCAAGGACTTAAAAGCTGATAAATGCCAGAATTAAGGGTGTCAAGTTCCAAACATTGCCTTCTAGCACTGTAAATTATGATAGTCTTTAGTTATCTAATCATATGCAATTTTTTTTTTCCTCAAGGCTCTTGTCTCTAGTAATGCACATGTAACATTAAGGAGCAGAAAAAGAAATGGAGGATTTGCTTATTAAATTTGCATCAAATGAAGCAGAGTGCAGAAGTGGAGTTTCAAAAAAAGGAGCTAATAGCTGCAGAAAGGGAGTTAAACCACTAATTTTGAGATCATAAATTTTTGACAATTATAATGATGTCTTCTTCATCTCTGTATCTGGGGAAGTGTTGACTCAAATTATTACCAACCATCTGAGTAGTCATCACTTTGACAAAGTGGTTCCTCTGAGGCATTACGGATTCTAGCTGGTTCTGAAACCATAAATGCAATTTTCACACACATTCAAATTTAGAAGATTTATAGAGAGGTACCAGAATTGCTATTGCACCTTTATTGTTTTGACTGAAGCAATACTGATACATGATTAAACCTTTCAAATATTTTGCCTAGAAAACTGATAAGTCCTTCAAGTTTCTGTAATCTCATTCATTCCTCTCTTGCTGGTAGAAAAAAAAAAGTTCTACTTTTGGAGGCACTTTATTACAAGCAATCAAGCAAATCTGTGTTCTTACACATACAAGTTATAGATGTAGTGGTCTTCTTGACCTGTCCCAAAGCAAGCCCACTCATGATAGAACAGGTGATCTCTGCCTAAGTTCTGCTGAAGGAGACCCAAATCAAAGATTACCTAAACAAAAGGTCTATAGCATCTCTTCAGTCTCATCATATTATTAAACACCTCTGGTCTCACCATTATCAGCAAGGAGGTGCAGCACAATTTCACTTGTACCAACTCCAAAACTGGTCTTCAATCCATCCCGCTGTAACATCCAGCAGAACAAGGCAGCACATCCAGAACAGTTGTTGGCAATGCACTGCAAAGGTCAGTTTACCCTTTGATTATTACTTAGATCTGGAGTAGAAAGAGATCTGGTATTTAGTGCCCATGCCTGTACAGTCTAGCCCCAGTGCCACTACTGCCAATGAAAATGGCAGCCAGGCAATCATAATACTGCTGGCTGTCTCATTACACGTGTGCAGGGGCAAAAGACAGGAAAAGCATAAAGTCTAATTTCTATGAACATTTTGGAGCCTGCTTTGTGACCTTACTGGTGTCTTTTTAATATAGTTTCACATGTGTGCATGCCACATATCAGAATTAGAGGAATATTAAGTCAGGAAGCCTAGAAAAGACTTCATGAAGATGTTGAAGACATGAACATCATCCATGTTGTTCTTGACATTTTTGCATGTTCTAAAAAACAGCCTGTAATGACAAACTCGAATTTCTTAGTGATATACCTTCTTAGCTTTAAAAAGTTTCTTCTCTAGCCAAATTTAAATTGGTCTTGTTGAATTTCAAGCTTACTGCTTCTTGTTTATCCTTCCTTGCTCCTTGTCTGCATCTTGTGTGTCCAAGCTGATAAAAATTCTGAACTGTCCAAAACAAAGTTTTGAACTTCTCTGTCTCCCCAAAACAGTTTTAACTCCAGTTATGTATCCCTGTCTAGGAAGACATAGTTTAAAGGAAAGGGATTTTCACTTTGATCTTTGAGTATTATTTTGGTTTAACCTGGTTTGCTTCATTGAAGCTCTAGAGGAAGATTTGGTAGTCTCCAGCTGTAGAAGAGCTTGTCTTATTCAGTAACTCAAAGAGCAGCCCTGCACAGCCCGGTGAGGAGTTGCTCTTGACTGAGGGAATGGTGCTTTATTCCTCTCCCAACTACCAGGACTGATTTTTGCACACCTCCTTTCACTAGGGATCTCAACAGGCAAATCTATGGTGTCCAATATAAAATCTTTTACCTTTAAAATTAGAAAGGACTTCAGACATTGTGTCTTCTAGTGGTGAGAGATACTTACCTAGAAAACCACTACAGTGAAATTCAAAGTAAATGCAGCCATCTGCCAACCCTATGTTACAACTGCATATAACAAATATGTTCCCTTCCAGATTTGTTGAGAAATTTCAATTATGTCCATATAAAATTTTATGACATTTCAGACAGGTTTTTTTCAGTTCTGTCTACTGTCTGCATTTCTAAAAATGCTTTTTCATTGCTTGATGGGTTTTCTTTCTTTTTTTTTCTTCATTTTCCATCTAATAACATTACTGAAAAGTGATGTGAAATAGATAAATCTGTCAGTTTCCTCTTTCATTCTCAGACTCACACCCGTATGAACCAGAGGACGTGCATGAAGTACAGGAGATGGAAAGAAAATTTAGAAAATCATGTGCATGCCCTTTTTACTTCTGTGGTGAATGAAAACCTGAAGACCTGAAGAAGCAGAGTCCTGCAAGACTTGCTGCCAAGAACATGCTGTCATTTGTGGCTCCTCACACTTCCTTGACCACAAGAGAGCCTGGAGACAGGAATCCACCACTGAGGCTTTGAAAAACTCCATTAGGTTATTGAGCAACTGGATTCATGAAACTCTTCTTTGTGGTGTCTCTCGGCTTTGCAGCCCATAGCCAAATGTCAATTTCTGACAGCATTTTTACCTAGGATATTGTGCATTTTCACAGTAGATGGTCTGGTGTCTGTGTTGTTCCAGACACAAATTAGCTGGGAAAAATGGATATTACGTACAAAACACATGCATACATCTTTCTATTCTTCAAGAGCTTTAGGTTGCAAAGGCAAGCAAGAAATTAGGAAAAACCACAGTTTAGGTAGCTTTTGCAGTGTCAATTTTCTTTCCATGTACAGAAGATCTATGGAAGTATTTAAAAGATGTGTAGACTTGGTGACATGGTTTAGTGGTGGGCTTGGCAGTGCTGGGTTAATAGTTGAATTCAAGGTTCTTAGAGGTGTTTTACAACCCATACAATTCCGTGACTCTCATGAAATGATCATATCCTATCTCTTCCAAACCATCTTGGTCTCATCCAGTGCTCAGGATCAGAAGTCTCGAGACCCAGGAGATGCCATGTGGCAGTCCCATAACTCTTATGAGGATGTGGGGAAATGGAGCAAGGGTCTACAGGGACAGAAAAGAGAGGTTTAAGAGGCCCCATCTGCTTTCTTGCTGAGATCCCTGCTCTTGGTGCTGGGAACACTTGTACTTACATCTCACCATGCAATTAGAATTACTTCTTTTCATTCAGCTAGTGCATAAAAAGCTTGCACAGAAAGCACATTTTTCCTTTAAAAATCATATAAATTGCCAACTTCAGTAATTGTGGGAAAAGCCTTAATGGGCAACCCTTTCCCTCACCCTACTTAAACCCACAGGGCTGTTGCTTTACCCATCTCCCTCCCCAGCAACCTCCCTCATGCTGCTCAACTCCAGCAGGAGGAGCAATGGGAGCACACGAGAATCATCCCCCGTCTCCTGCTCCCCCAGCATTACCAGCACCCCTTCCACAGCCAAGAGCAGCAAATTATCTAGAAACTTGTGTTTGGCTCAGGGCTGGAGGAAACTCCAGAGCTGTTAAAACTGAAAAAAAAGTCTCTGTGGAGTGTGTGCGACCTCAGAGTTCCCAAAGGCTCATTTCATAGGATAATTTCACCGGGTAATTTCACCAGAGAAGGTTTTCACAGGAAAAGACATGTCTCTGACAGTAGGGTAAGCCCCTTGCTGAATTCCAAATCCCTGCTCTGGAGAAGAGGGATAGGAGAATTTTTTAATGAAACACTTACATGGGTTCTGTTGAGTTTTATACTGAGAGACAATGGAACTTTTTTTTTTGGGCTCTGTTTTGGAAACAGGTGAACTGCATTTGTAAAATTTCAGCCCGAATGGTTAAAATCACAAAGTTATGAAGATGTATTAAGAGGAGTGTCATAATTCTATGAAAGTCACATATAGGACAGTGTTGTCTGAATAATGGTATGGAGTTAAGGTCTCATACAGTTCTGCAGAGGGCTGTGCTCCTGCCAGCTTCTTCCCAGTGCTGTCAGAGAGGGCATATCCCACACCAAGTGGTGTTAAAGAAGGGCTAGAGTTTCCTTATTCACCTGTCCTCCTCACTGTTAAGTAGATTCCTGGATAGATACAGCTGTACCCTTAAAAGGGGATTGGCAGCATTTAGAAATGATACACATGTTAGACTGTTTGCTTTTTAGCAGTGCCAAGAGGAAAGATTTGTGGCAAATGTGGGGAATACAGCTGATGGTGCCTTGGAGGCACCTCCAAAGTTAGGTGGGAGGTAATTCAGGGATTTGGATCTTAGTAGGATAATTAGGAAAAGTTAAGCACCCAAGACTTTGTGGCTCTTGGCCCCAACAGCTGTGTAATGAAGAACATTGTAAAAAATCACAGAATCACAGAATAGTTTGAAATCATCCAGTACCAATCTCCCTGCCATGGGCATGGACACCTTCCATTACACCAGGTTGCCCTAAGCCCCATCCAACCTGGACTTGGACACTGCCAGGGATGAGGAATCCACAGCTTCTCTGGGCTACCTGTGCCAAGATGTCACCACCCTCACAGGGAAGAATTTCTTCCTTACTTCTAATCTAAATCTCTCCTCTTTTAGTTCAAAACTATTTCCCCATTTCCTATCACTGTCTCTCTCTGTAAAAAGCTTCTTTCCCTCTTTTTGATATATCTCCTTTAGAAATGGGACATTGGAACTGGGAACCACTCTCAAGAAAGCCAAGAAAAAGGTATTGAAAAACTCTAGAAAAAGCCAAACTGTCGGAAAGTAAAAAAAAACCACTGGCGTTGTCCTCCTGGATTTCCAGTGGTGTGTTTCATGTTGGAGCAGTACAATGCAGATGGCAAGTCCATCCTCAGTCCTGGCACCAAGCATGACAAGAGGTCCATGATAGAGGGTGATCCAAAGTGCACAGCTCTCACCCTTCAGCAAGTACACTGCTAATCACCTAGATAGCCACAGAGGCCAGCTGGCCATCAATTATCCAAAGATTCCTGAGGCTGGAAAAGGCTGACGGGGCTGAGGTCGAGGAATGTGATGCGACTCTTCTGCCGCGCTCCGCTGGGAAAACAAGACTGGCTTGGTACGAGCCACTGTGAAATGGCAGGACATTCTTGTGGTTGGCTCCATTGTAATTTGCTTTGGAAATATTTTGGATATCTCTCTTCTTTGTTGGGCAAGGGAGAAGGAAGTGTTTGAACCTTTAAACCCAGTGTGTCTGGCTCAGTTCCTATTTACTGCTGTGTGAGAGGGTTAAGGCAACACTTGAGCTTAGAAGACAAGTAGAGCTGGTTGAGTGTTTCCTACCTGCTAATTGCTTTTATTAATTTATCTAAATTGTTTGTGCCAATGTGTTGTGCCTTGTTATTTCGCTATCTCTGAAGAACAACAGTTCTTGGGATGATTAAGAAGTTTAGAAAGGTGAATTGCCCTCATAAGTGATACTGTTCCATTTAAAAATATATCCTGCTTTCTTTTCAACTGTTTTTTCTCTCACACAGCTTTGGGCACAAAACAATATTTCAATAACAACTAATTGTTTTCTCTTTAGAGCAACTAGCCTGAATTCTTTATATCACACATCCAAGATGTATATAAAGAAATTAATTTGGAATCTGCTGGTCCAAAATGTGGATTTAGCACCACCAAGAAGGCAGTCTGGTGTGCAGGGTGTTCAGATCTTTGACTGTGAGTCCCAATGCCAGAAATTTCACCTCTCTGTGCCTCAAATTATTATCCTATAAACTGGAGTTAATTTTACTTGTCACTTTGTAAAATACTTTGAGGAATATTGGCCAAAATTGCCATCTAGGAAAAAAGTGTTATTAATATTATTAAGACTGATGACACAAAGTTAAGCTGTTCCAATTTTATCCAACGGCCAAACACACGCTCCAGTTTTACAAATTACAGTGTGGGCTATCCAATTTCATGAGCACACTTGCCACTCGGTGCCACAGCTTTATACCTCTGGCTCCGCAGCTAGCATGAACTCAGTATAATCACCATAGAATTTATGTCAATTTTGTGGAAATGTTATGATTATTCACAGCTGAGAACTTCAAAGGCATCTTAAAGCACTTCATAGCCATGGAGTTTCCCGTCATGAGTCTCAGGAGATCTACCTGCTGCACTCACCACCAAGCCTGGAAATCTGCCCACCAAGCCTCAACCTGCGCCCACACAGGGAGCCCAGCTCCTGCATTTATGGGAGTGAGCCTGGGACAGAAATATTCACCTCTGCTTCCATTAATTGTTTATGGGAGTGAACCTGGGACAGGGACATTCACCTCTGCTTCCACTAATTGGCTCAAAAACGGAATTTTCTTCATCTGCGCAGAGATGGAGAGGGGATTGTCCACAGCTGAAGGATGAAAAAGGAGGCTCTCTGGATTATCAGCCTAAAATTATATTTTATTCAATAATGTAAACAAGCACAAATCATTAAAAAGCTGAAAAAACTGACCTTTGCTAAACCTCTGCACTAAAACTCAGCTTGTGCAAGGTGCTCAACTGGTCACTCACCTTGTCTGTCCTGGCTGCTTCATGATGTTCCTGAGAAGCACTGTAGGAAATGACACATTGGAATTTTTGGGAATGAATGAGAACACGTGGATATGATCTATGCTGTGCCATCTGCTCTTGGGACCATAGAAAGGGGCTCAACCCCATTTTATTTGTTTTAATAAATGTAGCTGTTCTGAGCAGGATCCTTTGGCCTCTCTTGTAATGTATATCTTTAAAAAGCCATTTCCAAGATGGAAAAATTAGCAAATTGTTTAAAATTAGCAGAGTACCTGAAAACAATACAGAGAATTATCTCTCATGTGGATGCAAGCCATGCTTTTAGAACCAGAAATATCCTCATTAATATCTAGTCAATCACCTTTCCTACAGTAACCAAAATTTCTGCACACACACACTCTTGAGATTGAATGAAAAATATTTTTGATAATTTTTTCCGCAGAAATGAGAGTCTTTATAATTATTATTAGAGATGTGGTGCTTGGGGACATAATTTAGGGGTGCACTTGTCATTGCTGGGTTAATGGTTGGACTTGATGATCTTAAAGGGTGAGTAAAATGGGCTGAGAACCCCTAGGACATTTGACAAAATGTTTTAAGACAAAGGCAGTGCACATAAATAATGAATCATATAATATACGTAATTTAGTCAAAACACTTTATGTTTGAGAAGTAACTATTTGCTTTTGATACCATTTTACTACCTATATGAGAAATTAAAAGTGAGATTCTGTTGCGTGGGAACCTGTTTAAAGTCCCAAAAAAACGTTTTTTTCTTTTCCATGGTGAGGAAATGAGAGGTCTGAGCCAAAAATCAAGGTCTTCTTATGGTGCACGTTGTACAGAAAGAGAGGAAGAAGCAGGCTGTGATGCTGAAAGATAACTGTCTGGAGAGATGAGATTACGAGATCTAAAATGCAAGTACTGTTTTCCTGACATTGTAAAAGGGGAACTAACAGCTACATGCATCACACAGAGATTCGAATATCAGTTTTGTCTGAGATGAGAAACTTCCAGCTTGGAAAGAAATCTATTCCAAGGAGCCTCAGCCTCTGTAGCCTCTTGGGTATGGTGTGATCTTGCACTGGAAGGTAGAGGGATCATGCTGACCCTTGTGGTTGTGCCCAGTCTGACAATTTGATGCAAAAATGGCCACAGGCAGAGTTGACATCCTGTGGGTTTGAGGCTGACTTCCAGATCTGGTCAGAAGAACTGACCAGAACTCCACTGGTCAGTTCTCCACTTTCACCTTCCTGCGATGGAGAGGGAAGCAAGCAATATGCTGGGATCTCTTTCCCTTTTTCCTTCCAAGCGTTTGCTCAGTGCTCCCTGCTGGCAGCAGCTTCTCCCTGCGGCTTGTAAAACTGGGGGTGCTGCTCCAGAAACGGAACTGAACAACCACCTTCTGGCCTGAAATCTGTCTGAAAACTCCACATCACCAGGGATTGCACTCTCCCTCTGCTTGGAGGAAGCTCGTCTGCAGCAAAGGTCTGAGGCTCACAAGTGTCAGATGGGTCCTGCTTACCTGACACGTCAGGGTGCAACTCAGGAGCCTCCAGAGCAGAAAGCCACGCCAGGAGTTGTAATAACTCATATCCTCTGTGGGTTGGTGGAAAGAGGACCTGAAACTCAGGAGCTTGCACCAGCCACACATGATTCTCAGCACCAAATTTTCGTCCTCATGCATCACTGGGGGTTTGCATGAGAATTAAGGTTTGGTTTACTAAGCAAATAAAATTTCTACCTCATGTCAGGTCTTCACCTGAATTTTTTACCTTTTTTGAGCAGCAAAATGGTGGTTTATGCATTTACAGTTAAGTAAGGCTGCAAGATTAGGTAAACATGGTAATAAAGTGTTATGGAAATGCACTGACCACAACTCAAAGTCACCACGTAGGAGAACGCACATGGTTGGGAGTTAAGTTTATGAGAAATAAAGATCTGAATGATGCTACATTTGAGAGCCATGGTCCTTGTGTTTTCTTAATGCCAGGAGTGATTTATTTCTTGTAAACAGCTTTGCACAATTGGGGCATCCAGTTACTACAGACCTTGTTTGGTATAAAAACTAACGGCAAAGAAAAATATTGCTCTAGCAAGGTTTAACTGGTCGTCAGCCCAAACATGTGGCTGGACATGAATTCCTCTGCTTGAAATATCCTCTGGTCGCTCAGCAACGTCTTAATGTCAAGAGGAGATTATAGTCAGCGTTCCCGTTGAGCCGTGACTCAGACGTACTGTATGGAAAGAGGACATTTCCAGCACAAGAGTGATATGGAAACTAAACACAGGGCTGGAAATCTTCCCTCCCAGAGAAAAAAAAGAAATATGAAAGGCTAGCTCTTCTGAAGTGGAAGTTTGGCTGCTGCTGGGAACGTTATGAAAATACACATTACATGCCTGGTTCCTCATATATAACTGTGTTTCACAGCACGTTTCATCACCCACCTTTGCCCTTCCTTTTTTAATTCAGAAAAGGCACAGGATGAGACCTTACTTCTCAACTAAAATAAGTGAAAAAATATGTAAAGGTGGCATTTTTGCTAAGCAGGAACTCTGATAAGTTGAAATGGCATCGTTCTGCTTGTGTTGCATAAATCTGGCTATTAACATACCTCAGATACTTTGAGAGGTATGGAAATGTTTAAAAAAAACATGGACTGAAGAGACTGGCTTCAGTGAAATTTACATTTAAAAACCCAAGGAGACACTTAAATATTCATAGTTTCCATTTCTAATCTTTCTCCACGTAAGTTTCCTGACATACATAATGTCTTAGCTATGTTTGTGAGATGCCCAGCATCCTGAGGTCAGATGCATATTTCTTGTTGGGATCCAGATTGGTTATTTTAAATGTTCTGATCCTGTGCAGACTTGCAGACAAGAGTAACTATAAAATGATCAGGACTATGTGCAGTTTTAAAGCCAGATATGTATATACACATATGTGTTTGCAGGATTGTGTGATATAGAATTTATATCATAAAAATAAAAGTACCACTGTGTATAAGCACTTGGTTGAAGGGGCTGAGGGGAAAGAAGGCAGAGCCAGTCTCATTTCATGAAGCCCAGTAAATGAAGAAAAGACAGTGGACAAAAACTGAAACACAGCAATTCCACTTAAACATAAGCGAAACCTTTTCTGCTGGGTGAGTGGTCAGGGACAGGAACAAGTTTCCCAGGGAGGTTGTGGAGTCTCCATGTCTCCATCCCTGGACATATCCAAAACCCACTTTGGAAAGAGTCTTGAGCAACCCACTGCAGGTGACCCTGCTCTGAACAAGGGCTTGGGTTGGGCAATCTTCAGAGGTGCCCTCCAGACCCAGCAGTTCTGTGATTTTGCAATTCTGTTGAAGAGAACACAATTACTTGGATTTTTCTGAAGAATGACTTCCTCAGTTGCTTACCTTCATTAAAACTCATAAAAGTTTATAGAGAAATTAAATGATGGCTTTTGTTCCAGGATAAATCTGCTCTGCTCATACATAAGATTACTTTAAAATCAATTACTTGTTTTAAGTCCTCAGGTGTATTTGGTAATCTTATGTAAAAGTAATGAATTTCACAGGATCATCATTCAGTTTGTTAAAAAGTTCTTTACTTTCATGCGTTGGGAAAAACTTTGTTTCTCTTTCCTTTATTCCTTTAGTTCCTTCACTATGAGGAAGAATACATAGCAAAACTTTGTTTTGCTTTTAATCTCAAATATCTTCTCAGAAACAGTGCCTGTGCAAAACCAGCATATGATAAATTTCACTAGCACTGGAATAAAAGTTGGAAAAAATAGGGTGAAGCAGCCTAAAGGGTTATGCATGGAGAACCCAGGTAACAGCCTTTGCTGAAGGGGCTGTCCAGTAGCACTTTTTCAGTATATTTCTCTTCACTTGACAATTTTCCAGTATTCTATGTGGAGTGATTCAGTTCCTAGCAAAGAATGGCCTGGGTCCAGTTATGACACTGGCCTTAGAAATGATTTGCCATGAGAATCTGAGCTGAATTTCACAACCAAGAAGTAAGTTTATGGATGTTTAAATCCTGAACTGGATATGAATTTTGTGGCTGGGGTTGTCTGAAATATTTGTCGTTGCTGTTGCAGGAGAACTGGACCTCACTTTTCTCACTGCATAAACTGCTTTAAAAGTGGCTTGTTCCATTAAAAAGCCAAAAGTCTTAAAAAATCCTCCACTGTTCTGCATTCAAAAACCAACCATTCATCAAAACAGTCCAAGACTGTCCACCCCTGAGGTGTGCCAATGCAATGTCTGGATCTGTAATAAATCATCCAGTGGGCTAGAGCTGACCACTGGCCTCCCACTGGATGAGAATAACCCAACAGGTAGCCCTGGAGCAAAAGTCACTGAGGCATTGCTCGTCAGTATGATAAGGACTGGGATGAGATTTTTTTTTCAAGTTGGTCATCTTTAGAGAGTGTGACAAAGGAGGTGTTTAAGAAGAGAACCACAGGAACGAAAACAGGCAAAGTTTAGGGATATTTATGGTAAACTTCTTCCAAACTCAGGGGGAAAAGAGGTGTGAATATATTACAAAAAATAGCAAATAGCCAACAAAGATTAAATCCACAGGCAGCTCAGAGCCTCTACTTCTGACCAGGCAAAGAGGTGCATTGAAATGATGCTGACTCTTGGAGAAATTTGATTTGTTTTGCTGCAGTTCAGAGGAGTATCCAAGCTGATTACTGTAGCACTGAGGATCCTCTTACTGCTGGCGTAAACAGGATCTTCTTCCAAGTGCAGATAAGCAGCAAAAGATGAAATATTGATTTATTCTGCCAGTCTAGAGGTGATCCTTCTGCAACAGGCTTGGGGCCCACATGTGCATGGCAATGCAGTGAGATATATCCCATTGCTGGTTTCACTGTGTCTTTTCTGTGGCTGGGAGTGTGCTTTGGTCCTCAAGGCTGTCAGCTGGGCATCTGTCCTGAGCTCTACATTTATTTTAAGAAGTAAATATCACTGGGCTGATGTGTGCACTTAGCCTTGATGAAGTCATTAATGTGGTTTCCAGCATACCATTCATAAAATTCATGGCTGCACTTAATTGCTACCATGTTCCTCCTCCTCACATATTCTTATATTAATAAGAAAAAATGTTGAAAGGCCTAATAAGCTACACACAGTAGAGGAACGCTCAAAATGCTGTTAGCTGGTCACATCACCACAGACATGCAGGCCAGTTGTCAAAGAGGGGATTATGTGTCACTTAAGGCACTGAGTAACAGCACAGCCAAGCAAGGAGGCTCATCCCAGTCCTCCCAACCCAAATGTTGCCAGCAGATGTGCAATGCTGAGTCTGATGGGTGGGTGGG
>VWZU01013800.1:185124-226397 GCA_013397095.1 Sterrhoptilus dennistouni | reverse complement strand
GGTGGGGAGAGGAGGGGGATACTGCTTATTTACTCTTAGAATTCTGTCACCTTTTTGGTTGGCAGCTCCTGTGATGCTGAGCTGGGATCTCACTGAAGAAGACAACTCTGATATTCTTCTAGGAAAAAATAGGCTTGTCCCACTAGGTACCACTTTTCTTCCTGAGAATTCCTGTGTGGTGTTTCTGAACTAACATCTCCACAAAGGGCCAGGACAATGGGATTCTGCCCAAACTTCTTAATTTGGGGATTTCTTTTAGGAAAAAGGAAAAAAGGCGAGTAGGATGCAATCTAGTTTTTGGACATATCAAACAGTTTCAGGTATCTAATTTTTTGCTTTTAGCTTGCTAGAGATTTAAAGAGTTGCATTTATCTCACTTTAGCTCTTTAAAGGTTAAATTTCTTTTCTAAACAAGTTGTTTATTGTATTGTATGGTTAGCACCTTCACAATTTATTAATCCCCCCTATTTAGGGATTTTATCCCTCAGTAACCTCTGCCTACTCCTGATATTAAAGGTCTTTCCTAACCTAATGCTTCTATAGTTCTAATCCCTCTCTGACCTTTTCCTCCTGAGTTCAGAAGGAGTTTCAATGGCTTGTCTAGGCTAGGTCACTAATTTTTGGACAGACAAAACTGAGATGAATCTCACTGCCTGTGATCAAATCCAGCTCCCCATCTGCTCCCCAGCCCCAGGCAGCATTGCCAGGAGGAGCTGTGCTGTGCAGGGGGGCAGTGCCTTGCACTTGCAGCCCTGTTCCTCTAACCCAAGTCTCCAGAGAAAGTCTGAGCAGTGACTCTGCACATCAGCATTTTAAGAGCATTGCCTTGATACCATATCCAGTGAGACAAAATCTTTTCCTTTGTAGACATATCACAATGCAGTGAGGTCAGTGGAGTTACTCCAACCTCAGCTACCTAATTTAGGCCAACACAAAGGTTTCTGGAGGACATGGTCAGGCTGCCAGGATCCTCCTGCAGCTGGATTAGCTGACCTGTGCTGCAGAGTGGGCTGATGGCTGCAGAACTCAAACTACCACAGTGGTTTTCCTTTGGGCCAGTCTTTCACACTGGCCTGAGGTTTTGGCTCTATGGACAGCCCACTGCTTAATGACTGGGAGATTTGCCATTCTCAGCTGGAGAAATTATTTGGTTCACTACTGAAGTGTGGCTTGGGAAGTACCTGGGTGCGCATAATACTATGTCCTACCTCTAGACAAGACTGAAAATGTGCTCTCCCATCCATTACAGTGGGTGAAAAAAGCTACAAGCAGAGTATAACTATCCTGATCAAGATTTAACCAGAATATAGTGAATAAGATCTTCAAATTTAAGCACCCTGTCTATAACAGAACCAGGAAAGAAGCTCCTTTTGTTCCTGTCTTCCTCCACAGCTTAGCAAGAAGCATTGTCAAAATATTTGAGGGCTAAACATATCACCATCTGGAATGGGACTGCCAGAAAGAGAGTGAGAGAAAGACTCCTTTTTCACATGTAACTTGTTTAATAAAAATAAAATTCCTCTTGTGCTTCTGACATGGGACTGTAACCACTCCACCCTAACTCGCTTTGTCATGCTCAGATCTATGAAGTTAGAGGAAATTATGGAAATTTATCATGTCTGGGTTCTCAGGATTGATTATAACTCGCTGCTTTTATCTTCCAAACAGTCACTAAATCTAATTGCCTTGTTGTAATGGATTAACCCCTGTGGTCCACAGTAGCATTTATATTGTGTTCAAAGAGACTGTTACAGAGTTAGGGTACTTTTTTTCAGCAATATACTTTCATAACATGTAGGTGCTCTATGGACATAACTCACCCTTTGTGGGTCTTGAGGGTCTAATTGGCTCATTGTTCTGCCTTTCTGCAGGGGATGAATTTCACATCACTTCTGGAGCAGGTATAGATGGGTCAAGGGGCCTTCCACAGCATAAGCATTTCTTTTAAATTACAATGCAAGCAGATTTTGAAACCCCGTGTTCAAACATCAGCATCTGTATTGTAATCAAAAACATTCCCTTGCTGATATTTGTGGGATTAGTAGCATTATTAGTCATTGTGCCTCAGCCCCTGGGGAACCTGAACTCTGGGGTCAGCTCCCCAGCTAAGAGCTGTATAAATACAGATCCTGTGTTAATAAAGTTCCCACCTAAGTTGTCTCACACCATGTTTTCCAAGGGCTAATGGCTCACACACTGGCCCTCCCGGTGACTCAGTGGGTCCTGGTGACTCTCCAAGTGTTGGTAACAAGGTCTTGTAGGTGTGGGGCTACAAGAGGAACAAGGAACAAGAGGTGGCTGTGGACAGCAGTGGTGGGGTAAGGCGACAATTGCTGCTCAGTGTGACAATCAGCAAAGTGTGCTGGCGCCCTAAATCCTAACCAGTGTCTCTGGAGGTGCAAGGGGAGAACAATGATTTAAGGAGGGGTATGAAATGCAGTAAAAATGACAAGAAAGTGAAAAATTTGGGGGTGAGAAGGACAGGATCTGCCAAGGCATCGTGTGGGGTAGGGCTGCCAGTGCTAAAGGAGGAACACACATTTCCATGTTTGTATCAGAAGGAGGGAAGCAGAGTGCTCTGAGACAGAAAGAGAGTGAAAGGAATGGCACCAAAAACCAGAGGAAGGTGATGCTGCAATTTTGACAGCACTGGTGGCAGCTGACTTGGTGAAAGTTCAAGAAGAAAGGAACTCCAAAGTGGAGATGGTGAGGCAAAAGTGAAGCAGATGAAAACTGCACTGAAGGGTTTGCTCATATTATGATGCAGATGTCTGGAAATAGCTAAAAAGATTAGTTAGAAGACTAGCAAAATTACAGGAAGATATACTAGGTAAAGAGAGAAATTAGCCAAATCCTGGGCTCCCCAAGAGCCTCTGTACCCAACAGGGGTGTTAGAGAAGGAGCTGTGCATGAGTTCCATTTGTGGGAGGCAGGGCAGACATGAAAAGAGAGAGGAGACACTAAAGTGAAGGAGTGAGGAAACTGGAGCAGAACCAACCACCACCAAACCAGAGACTAACAACAGAGATGATCAGGAGAGGATGGACCATGCCTGAGGAACACAATCTAATGGGTAACTGCTGGTGGAGAATGAATCTGACAAGGGCTGTCAGGACAGAGGTTGACCATTGAGATATGTTTTTGTAAAACACCCTCTAAATGAGACTTGAATTAGATTTGAGGTTCATAAAGTGATTTTTAAAGGAATAGTTTCAGATTCATTCTGAAGTGAATAGGAGGCAGTTGTAATCCAGGCTCCCCAGTCACTAAATCTAATCTAACACATTTCATCACACCAGACATGATTGCAATCTCACATCAGTGTAACTGAATGTTTAATAGCTTCAAGCAAAAGAATAGAGCAGGTGAACAAATGTCTTCAAATTGCTTGCTTTAAAGAAGGGCAAATTGTCTGATACATTTTTGTGGGTGCACAATTGCCAATATTATTCCTTTTATTTGACTATTTACAACATAAGTTTAATTTAAAATAGTATAAAATTCTTGTCTTAACTATTAGCGAAATAATTGCATTTAGAAATCTCATTCATTCTCAAGGTGGCTTTATATCCTGTTTGTCATACTGATAGGTCCTTAAATGAGCTGCTTCGCAAAAATTGTCATTGGAAAATGTTATCTATTTGAAGTCTGTTAAAGGAAAATACTTTTTAATTGGACAAGTTGCAATGAAATGCTTTCCTGCTGTCTGTACAGCTTGAACAGCATTGTTCTTGACTTTAATAGGTTGTGCTGAAATGGCTCAAGATGAACTTTTGTTTCACTCCTGAACTTGGTACGAGGGTTTGCAGAGGTTAGTTCAGGAGACTGAATTGCTGATCACTCACTCGACATCTTCTGACCCATCTTTAACTCTGATATTTTCCCACTGTAGCAAGTCATGAGGATTCACACAAGCAGGCTGAGATTCCTGTGTCTAGGGATACATTATTACTGTGGGTAAAACCATGACATCTTTGCAAACAACAAACCTTTCTTATCTGGGATGAGCTTAACTGTACTACTCAGAATCTGTATTGCAGAATGATTTATAGCAGTTCATTGGGACACAAGCTGATACAGAAAAGGAAAACAACATTTGTACATTTTTATGCACAGTTTCTGGAGGGAGATGTCGCTTTGGTTAACTGTTTCACTGCCTTTTAAGGCAATTTTTTAATGGGTGTTGACTGCAGAAATTTGCCTGTTAGGAATGTAAATTCACTGCTGCTTTCCCTATGCACATATTTTTATGCAAGCCGAGGTACTTCTGGATGTTTCTGTGGCATGCTTCAGCAGCCATATTTTGAATAGCATTGCCACCTTGGTTTCATTTCTGTCTAGTGGTGGTGAGTTCCCCCAGTTAATTGTGCATCGAGGCTTTTGGGACAGTGTTAGCCATGCTTGAGAAATCTGCTTTCTCTTCAGAGCCCAGGCAAGGGGGTTGTGGCTTCTCCACAGCCTCCCTAGAGAGAGTCTGGAGCGCTGTTCCAACCCTTTCAGGTGTGCTCCCACAGTGAAGGTGTTTGCATGTAAAGCCACGGGTTCATGGCCTGAGGACCTGACCTTCTCCTTGGCACAGGCCACAATATTGTTTCACTATCACATGCATGTGTGTGTGTTTCTGCATGTCATGTAGAAGGCTGATTCCAGTGAAAAGAATAAGAATGTTGATTAAAAAAAATCAATAATAAAACAGAACAACACCACCACCAAAAGACCCCCAACAAAACAAAATAAATGTCTACTCTCAAAATGAATTTGACACCAGAAATCTTCTCTCATGTCCAGACTTCTGCAGAACGTCCAGGCACTGGCAAGATTAAGATTTAAGCAACAAACTAAACAGTACTGTACTGTATTTATGAGGGAACAACATGACAGACTCTATTTAGGTTTTATACCAAAAGCTTAACCTTTTGCAGTCTGTGGGTTTGAGCTGCACTAACAAGAAGCAATTACTGCGGTGGATTATTTTTTTGCTTATGGTGTACGGCCCCAGGCTTCTCAGTGTGGCTTCTCAGAGCTGGCACACAATAGCAGGGGTATATGCCAAAGCTGCTCTTACTTCTCCAAGGCAATGAATCAGAATGGGCTGTGGTGTTCTAATCAGAATTCTTTTTTTTTTTTCCTAGGCTGGGAGTCCATTGCTTTCTTAGAAACCAGGCAGATGCAGCAATCCCTCCTGCTCTCTCTTCTGTTCCCCCATAGATAGCTCACTGGAGAAATATATGCACACATTTTGGCTGAGCAGCATGATGGATGAGGAGCCTGGTGACATACAAAGTGCAATTTTCTTTATTTAGATGTCTGCACCTCTCCCGTAGAGAGGGGATTACAAGGATGGGCAGAGCAATCCTTCCTTTCATGCTGGTTGTTGGCTTCCAAGATGTCTCAACACAGAAAACAGCTCCAAGCGCAGATTTAGGGAAAGAATAAAGGCCAGAGTTGACAGAAGTTCAGATTCAACAAGTTATTAAGAGCTGCTAAGTGTGTCTGGGCTCCTCACTTTCCCTTGCAGTCTCAGGGTTGACTGGGTGCCCTGAGATTTCATGATCTTCTGTCAACAATTAGCCAGAAAATTAAAACTCATAAGAGCGTAACAGCATGTCTTTACATGGCAGGGAAGTCTGCTTCCATGCCAAGAAACAGAACTGGGGATTCTGTGGGAACACTGCCATTTGGAGGCACCTGCCATAAAACTATTTATATGCACATGGATATGTGTGTGCATGCACTTGGCTCTGTGTCTGTGTGCAAGTGTGTGTAGGTGCACACATCTACCCATAAGGTGGGCTAGTGGATATGCTTGATACATTTGAGGCAAAACCAATGTGTTTTCTTCTCCAAATTGCACCTTTGTTCAGTGCTTGCAATGCCCTCAGATGATTTGTTCAACGTATGTTTTAAAACAATTCCCTCGTGTTTGGCTTCATTTCGGGGACTGATCATGACCACAAGGTCTGATCTAATATTCCATCACCTCACAGGGAAGTTTTCCATTGGAGATATTACCTAAAGACTAAGGAGACTGGAATGCCAATAATATGATTGTTGAATGGGTGCACAAATGTAACACGTGGAGTCACAGCTTTCTCATTCAGTAGCAACAGCAGAGCTGAAAAAATAAATAGAGGCTTGAATTGTTTTCACAGAGATAAAATCAGTTTGAACAGCTGGAATATTCACTATAGTTCAGGTCTATCCTAAGACTTCTTTTCTAGGAAAATTAGTTTCTTTAATAAGAGATATGTGCTATGTGCAGACTGCAGGCTAATAATTCACAAAAATATGTAACCAATAAGTCCTATCTCATTTTTTTAGTTTCCACGATTTCCTTGGAATTATTCCACGTTAATGATTACTTATTAAACATTTTTTGCAAATTATTCTGAACTCACTGGTCAGTCATGGCCAGGTTTTTCAATGGGAGTGTCCACAATTTACCTAGTTCAGTACATCTGTTTGCATACATTTGTACACTTTTTCCTACATAAAATATTCTGCTATGAAAATGTATCTTCAGGGTTTTTTTGGGCAGTTTGTTTTTGTTTTTTTCTGTTATGATTAGTACCTTTGCTTAGCATGGCAGTAAGTGTTGCAATGGCAGTGCACATGGTCCTGCAACCTTCACTTGTTTTACCCTGCCTGGTGCAGAGGATATTCAATAAATCATAGATTTCTCCATGGCCAGTGAGCATTGAAGTCTGGTGGAGCTCAAATGCTACACCTATGGAAGAGGCTGGATCCCAATACCTGTTCTATTGCCTATTCAGACAGAAGTTTTTTCAGCTTCACTGTATTACAGCCCCTTTTAGGAAAGTATATTTTTTATTACAGTAAATTTTATGGCCCTAAAGATGAGGAGTTGCTATTTTGTGGAGCTGAATAGGCAATGGATCAGCATTTATAGCTCATAGCAGACTACTTTCCTCCTATCTTACAAAATAAGAGCTCTTGCAATTTAGCTGGGAAGACACTGCTCTACAGGGGGAAGAAATCAAATACATGTTGATGCCTAAGTCCAGATTATTTTGTACACAGCAGGCAGGACCCAGCCAACTCCTCATCCAGAAGCTGAAAGGCAGCTGGCTGGGGAGAGCCCTGACCTGCTGGTTGGCAGGTTTGGAGCTGTCTAAAGGCTTGAGATGAGGAGGTCAAAGGCAAATTTGGAGGAGGCTGAGTGAGGAGGCACAGGACTCTCTGGATCCCTGGGAGCAGGGGGAAAAGTGTTCATGTGTGGTGGCTAAAGTAGGAAAGTAAATATGTTCCATGGACATTGCATGTAAACAGGACTATATGGAAGATACCTTCAGGAGCTGCTGCAGGTTTATTGTCTTCTTAAAAAGCATTCTTTAAATTTTTCTTCCAGACCAGGTTTTCTAGCCATTCTCCCATCCTGAGGTGAGTTTCTCTTATGCCCTGGTCAGGATATGTTCTTCCCTAAGAGATGTGTCAGAACTGGATGTTGTAATCAGCTGGGGACATACTGACACTGAAGAGAGCAGGACAGGTTTCATGTGTTTGTCTTTTTTTTTCTGAACAGCATGACAGCATTGATACACCTTCACTCAGCCTCTGATCCACGGTAACACCTTGATACTTTTCAATAAAACTTTCAGTCCTCATCTTGTGTCTGTACAGTTGATTATTCACCTTCAATCTGGAACACTGCATGTGCTGCTATTGGTCCTTTCAGACCATTTCTCCACTTTGTTTGGTTCATCCTGATCCAAATTCATTCCATACTGAGCGCAAAAGACCAGGGCAGACCCCTCTGTAGGTTTTATCTACCTAAACCTTGATTTTCATGGAGAAGATCGAAGAATTACTGAGTTCAGCAGCACTGAACAACCATCATGATTTCTTTAAAGAAATGCAGAGAGTTTAGCTGAAGACTGAGTGGATATTGAAGATGTGGAATAATTTAGAGTTTATTATTTAGAATAATTTATAATTTACATGCTGCTGGACTGACAAATACTGCAAGAGAATGCACAGGAGCAAGATACCTCTGGGCATCTTCTCTTGTTTCTCCCTCTACCCATGCACACTGCCATTAAGTGAGCAGATGGGTTCAGAACTTCATTTTGTGCCAAGATCTACTAGACTGCAGCAGTTGATCCTCTAGATTCTTCAGTGTTGCAAATCTGCAGCCTTTCACATAAACAAAGTTAAGCTGGAAACCGAATTTCTTCATGCAAACCCCCAGAGGTGCCACGTGTGACCTGGTCTCAGAGATGACTTTTCTTATTTATGTGTCAGAAAGGATTAGGGAAGTCACTTTGTCTAATAGAGTGGAAAATTTTCACCTTCAATATTCTTCCTGGTTTGATCCTAATACAAACTGTATCATCCAATAAAAAAACAAAGATTAAGAACCATGCTGTTAAATGTGATAGTGGGAGTATTTAGAGGGGAAAAAAAAAGCTCCATTTTGGAAGTAAAATGAAAACTTCAAGTAAATGCTTAAGACTATGTTAGATGTAATCCTGAGAAACTTTCTGTGAAATCCTCAGAATTTTTAGAAACCTGTTGATTCCTTATAGCAAGTGATTGATGTAAAGTTATGAACATTAGTGTAAATAGGGTCTTTTAATGGTAAAAAAACCCCAGCTACAGGAAAACTTACTAAAATATATTTATATACGTATTTGTCTATTTCACAAATGGTTCACAGTAACATGCAAATTCCTTGGCTCTCAACACAGCACTACAGATGGTGAACTTTAGTCAATTAAATAAGTGGAACACTTCACTTCAAACTTTTCCTTTTATCTTTCACCTTTCTCTGCTGTTTCCCTCCCATCTTTTCTGCCAGCTACTCCACAAAGAAGCCTGGGAATGACTGTGAGGCAGTCTCCTCAGATAGCTTAATATTCCTACTATGAAGACAGCTGAATTCAAAGGCTCCATATGAGAGACTGGGAAAATCTTAATTTCTCCCTTGGCAGTTCTTTTATGCTGATAAATCGCAGTTTGCTCTGCATGTTTCTGTTCAGAGGGAAGATCTGCACAGGCTGACAGCATTAACAACCTTCCTCAGCAGTTGAAACCCCTTTCACCTCATTTGGGGCATCACATACATGAGCTGTATGAATCCTGCATCAACTTTTAAACTAGAACCATGCAACTTCAAATTTTAGCACCATAACCATAGAATCACAGAATGTTTTGGGTCAAAAGGGGTGTTAAAGGCCATATATTTCCAGCCCCTTTTCATGGGCAGGGACCTTCTACTAGACCAGGTTCCTCAAAGTCCTGTTCAACCTGGCCTTCAACACTTCATGGATGGGGCATCTCCAAAACTTCTCTGACGAATCTATTCCAGTGCCTCACCACCCTCAGCTGTGCCAAAGTACCAAAACCATGTGCTCATTCTGCAAAGATTCAGCGTAGACTAATTTAGTCAGCAGATTTAAGGCCAGAAAGGTGGTGAAAAGATATTTGATATGGAGATGCATCTATCAGATTATCCAAACTAGCCTGGCTAAATACTCCAATTTTTTTTTTAGATAGCCATAATATTGTATTGGTTAAAATACATCTTTGAGAATTTTATAGCCTGATGAGAAGTTCCTCAGGTGAATATATCATTGCTTCCTTTTATAATTATGAATAATCACTTCCATTGTCATATTTCTATTTGTAATTTTTAGGGCTTCCATTTCTGTTGTCCCTTTCTCTGGTTAAAGACCATTTGCATGCTCAGGCTTTCCACCTTAAGAGCATTCTTACAGAATCTATTTTCATCACTGCTCAATTATCTTTCTGATAAATTCCATGGACTGAAGAATTTTGACTGAGATTGAATTTCTCACTGAAAGCCATTTCTAGTAATCTGAGATTTGCCTTCCAATTTTCCAGAATTTCATTAAATATGAAGTCACTAGGAATTCATGTAGGAAATATTCCAGAATTTTGTGATTTAATCCCATGCAGAAATCTTTAACTTCACCTGTCAGAAAAAAGCTGGAATCTTATCTCATTTCTAATAATAGTAATAGAAAAATAAATCTGTTTTTCTCTCTACTGTCAAGGGAAGTTTTAAATAGAGATAGGCATAGGCTATAAGTTATGTCTAGATTTGGATGCAGACATTCATATGGTCTAAAATAATGAATGGAGAAATTACTTGGACTCATCTGATGGCTGGCCCACCTCCACTGAGGTTTCTGGAACTGCCACAGAGCTAGAAGTGAAAGTCAATGAGATAAATGTCTCTAACTCCTGCTAGCCTGAGTGAGGCATCTCCCTGTTTCCTCTGCCTTTATATTAATAACCAATTTCTGTTTAGAGAAATAAATTTTTCTCATTGCCATTTTTTCTTCTTCTTTTTGCAATAGCCTTGGATATGTTTTCCTTCTTCTTTGGCAAATGGATCCAACCTCTTTTCTTTTACTGACCTGATTTCAATAGCTTGATTATTACCAGTTGTTTGATACCCTAACATGCTTATTGTTTTATTCCATATACTCTATTGAGAATGGGTATTGGACTCTGGGTTTTGGGCTGGGACTGACCAGCAGAGGGAAAAGAAAGAAGGTCAATTAGACCTTCATCATTTCATGATGAAAAGATGAAATTTCCAAGTGCCGTGGCTTTTGTTTAAAAATATGCTTCCTCCTATGTGCGAAATTTACATCAAATTTAAAACCAAAGTTAAAAAGGAATGATAACAGACAAGTTTCTTTTATGGTCTCCTTTGCAATATTGCAATTCTAATTTTTTTTCTTCTTTCTATACCTCATATTAATCCCAGGTATGCTCAGTGCAATGGGAGATTCCTAAGGTCTACTGATCCTTTCATTTGCTTTGTTGCAAAGAAGGGCACAGTGAGCAAGGTGCTAACCCTAATTTCTGTCCTTTCTTTTCTATTGTCTTCAGTGAAAAATGTCCATTTCATATTTCCCAGTCAGACATTGTATTTCCCTGCTTTTGGATCGCTGTTTCTGTCAGTGGATAGGACAGGAACTCAGTGAAATGAATGAATACTCTCCAGTTGAAAAGACGGCTGTTCCTGCTCCATTATCACAAAAATTCCTTATCACCACATACTGAAATTAGGCTAAAAGTGACAAAGGTTGTAGAAGGAGACATGAGGGCTGGTTCATGCAACTACATAATGCCCAGGAAAGAGACTTTCCACCTGTCTCTATATCTCTTTGCTTTCAGGTTCCATCAGGACTCAGCCTGAATCATTTCATCCCAGAGTTCCTATTTTATTTGTTCTTGGTTTTACTTTTCGTCAGACTTGTCAAGATACTTGTCTGGTCTAAACTCCCCTCCAGTCACTCTCTCCTTATCTTGCTTGACAGGAGTAAATACTCTTTCTGTGCTCTGTACTGGAAAGGGGATCAAATATTTTGATGACACTTCCAGAGAAGCCCAGCTTGAAGAGCAATGAGTGGTGTGGGAAAACTTCTGATAAATATTCAGGGACAAAAAGAGTATTTACACAGGACCCTATGATGAAAAATACCTTGCAGCATTATGACAGGCAGAATGACTCTACAAACCAGAAGTTAAAAACAGCTTTATAGGTCTTATGGATGACAAGGTAGATCTGACAGTAGTTGACAAGGTGATGTTCAGTCACGGGTTGGACCTGATGATTTCAAAGGTCTTTTCCAATCTAGCTGATTCTGTGATCTTCAGAAAAGGCTGTACCCTTTCTTCCTTAACATCCCTCCTGGTATTGACAGAGAGATGCTCAAAAGGCCCTCAGGTGATCCCCCTCCAGCTACCTTCTTGGCCAACCTAAAGTCCAATCTAGCTGTAGGAATCTCAGAGAAACTCAAAACTCATGGACAAACTGCAATACGAGCTTATCCAAGGTGGATTTTCAAATGCCAGAAGTCAACAAGTCCGTGGCAACTTCTGTGAAGCCAGTCTGGGGCTAATCTGCTTTAGGGGCTAATCTACTTTAGATACTTTGAGAGACACTCTGGTGATGTGCCCCAGCATAACACCCTCACACTGATAGCCAAATTTTTATAAATGATGAGAGCTGAACACTGCCCTAAGGTTAGCAGAAGTACAACATGCTCAGTTTTATTGATGTTGTGTTTCTTTTCTTTTCTTTTCCAGCAGTGAATGCTGTTTAAATTACAGTAGAAACCTCCACCAGTCCTGATAATAGGGGCAGGGGATAAACCTGGCTTCTACATCTGAGTAATACATACCTTCTACCCCAACACTGCACGATATTAGCTCAAAGCTTGTCAGCCTCTTGGGTTTTAATTAATGAAGTTCCTGTTAAGGACAATTTTTTCATCACTTGCTCTATTCCAACACATTTCTTTCATTTGAAACCTGAGCATTCTGCCAGGCAGGCCCACAGTGTCAGGAGGGGAGGGAGTGCCTGTCTAAACTACAGTCGTCTCTCTGTTCAACTTGATCCAATTTAGAAAAATTTCACTTTGTCGAATGACAAGATGCTGTATTTTGACATTTGCCTATTTATGCTAGAGTAGACGAATAATAAAATCAGTTTGGCATCTGGCTTGCTCTATCTGTAGCTTTTACTTAAGAATGATAATTCTTTTTTTTGTTTAGCTGACATTACTGTTTAGTTTTGGATTTGTTGTGTTGGACTCTTTACCCATGAGCTTGTTGACTTTTGTTTTGGTTGGTGTTTGGTTGGTTTTGTTGTTAAATAAAAGCTTTCCTAACAAACTGGCATTCTCTTCCTCAAACACACCCTTCCTCTGTTGCAAATCTAAAAAAAAGACACAGCTTTGTTAAAGGGAAGGAATTTCTTGTATGGTTTTTTTTCCCCTTAAAACCTATTGGAAAAAGTAAAATGCAACAACCAAACAAAAATCTTCGAGAGTTTTAAAGCAACAAATGCCGAGGTTGTGAGTAAGAGGCATCCTGTTACTGGGGCAGAATCCCCTCATGGCTTTGGTATGAAGCTGGGGTGGTGCTGGGCTGGCAGACCCCGGAATGGTATGTTTGAATGGTTTTGTGTTGGGCTCCTCACCACAATGCTTGAGCACCTTCCAGGAGTCCACCAAGAGATGTGTCTGGTATTTATCACCTACTCTGTGTCCCTCCTTCCCCAGCAGACATGGGTGTACAATAGGGCATTTTGTTTTCCCAAGGAATATTTCCAAGTCCCATGTCAGAGGAGGTACCAGAGGTAGATGTCTTGCATTTCATCAGAAGACACTGAGTCTTGTGATGTTCATTAATTCCTGGGGAAATTCATTCCACAATTCAGCACAGGAAATAAGAAATCTTTCTCCTTATTGCAGAAAATTCACTTGAGCCAGGTAAGTTGTTTTTTTGGATACGGAACTCTAAGAACACAAAACCCCTGCAAGTCACACCTGACAGGATGCACTAACAGCAATCATTTTCCTTCCCCCACAGAGCAATATTTATGGCAGAAAAGTGACACAGCCTTTGATGTCAAGCAAGCTCTGGAACACTCCACATTGAGCCTCATCACAGCATTTGCAATCCCAACCCAGTTTGTGAGCTGAACCACAGAGCACATGTGCCAGAACATTTCTGTCCTCCTCTCTACCTGAAGGTGGGAAGGTTTTGAGGAGGAGGGTCTAGTGACATTAGTCCCAGGCTTAACTCAAAGCAAGGCCTGCCTGACAAATTAAGGTTTCCAGAGGGTAGAACCCAGAATGATGGACAGCTGAGGAGCTATGCTGATCTCTCCTTACATCTCTTACATGGACAACCTTACATTGGACTGAGGCTCCTCAGTCTAAGGGTATTGCCTTTAGTCTCAGTTGTCCCAGTGGGAACCAAGTTTTGTCTTGCACACACACAATGATTTTAAGGCATTTCTGCAATTCCATCCCTGTGCTATTCACATTCAAAGTAGTCCTGGATGTTGACCTTTCCTCTGGGACTTCCTGAAGAATGTGTCTCTGTGTTGATGCACATCAAATAAAAACCCCAAACACAAAACCAAATCAGAAACAAAGTAGAAAATCCACATTTAAACCCTACAATCAATAATATGCTTTATTTTTTTTTTTATGAAGCCATCTTTTGTTATAAGTACATTAGTTCCACTGCAAAACTGGCTTTTGGGTGCCTTCTGAACAAAATAGTTTGTCACAGTCATAATTAATTATAGTCACTAGAAATTCCTATCCATGCCTGGATACCTTCTTGCCCCAGCCTTCATCACAAGGTTTTCTTTCAAGCTGAGTACTCAGATGCAGCCCTGTCATGTGGAGGGAATACAAGAAATGGTCTCCTGCTTGTTTTTCATTCCAGCCATGAGGAGATTCCACCCTCCATCCTCAGCTCTGCTCTGAATTCTCCCTCTGCAGCCAGGGGCAGCTCTACCCCATGGATCAATGTTGAAGCCTTTAACAGGCTGCTATAAACTGTAATGGGAGCCTACAATTTCTTAAATATATCACCTATCTTTATTGAGCTCAGCATTAAAATATCTTGAAATTTGTGGACAGTTGTCATTTGTGCAGTTTGCCTTTTGTTAGATGAATTTACCCTTAGAATTATGAGCATAAAGCATTCTTCAGCTCTGACTTCAGGCCCAGCTATTTCAGGGATGTCAGACTGGAAAGCATCACCTGGCTGACAGAATCTACTCCTCTGTGAGCAAAGATGTAGCAGATGCTTAAGCCTGGGAGGTCCCCCAAGGGCCTTTTCTCTGCACAAATCCAAACAACATTGGCTACATTGCCCAACACTCAGGAGAAAAAAAAAAGTTAAAAATTAGATCTGTAACACAAGAAAGTAAAGCAACCTTAAAACTATAGTATTGCACATGATGAGACCAGAACAAACTCAAGTCATCACCATTGATTTTGGCACTTTCAGTTGTAGGACAACAGCCAGGTGAAAAATGCCCAAGGAATCCACCCAATGCACAAAATTGTTGCAATTCTGATATGGAGAAGATTTTCCTGGCCCTGTAACTGATGAGTGTTTAAACCTGAGCACAGGAGCAAAAAGGAATCAAGAGGGAAGCAGCAGTGCCCCTGACCTCATGTCCCATGTCAGAGTGCCGCCAGTCTGTGATGAATCTGAGTAAAATAGGGAAAAAATAAACACAAAAATCAGCAGCCAAGTTGTTCATCAAAGGTGGGAAAAAAAAATCTTCCTGGCCTCTCTAGGCCTCCAGTGGAAACCCTGAAGCATGGAATTAATTAAATACAAAGAAACATAATTAATTTAATTAAATGCAGTCCTTTTAGGAAGGGTTGCTCTGATTAATGCCTGCTCCTGCAAACATTTTTGAATATATTTAACCCCATTCCCAAAGACAACATTTGCAGGATCTTGGTTAGAGCAGCTAAGAACTCACAAATACAAGTGCAAGTGGATGTCTTGCACTTTTAGTGTGAAAACAGACACCAGAAAAAAAGTTTTAAACAAGACAGAGATCAAAACATCCCTTGGTTTAATATCTACTGGGGCCAAGAGGCACCATTCAGATCACCTAGACTGACTCCCTGCATAATGCCAACCACAAAACCTTACCATGTGATTCTCACATTAGGTCCATCAGAATCTGATCCAGCCAGATCCCGCCACCCATTTCCATAACACAACGTTTGCTGGGGCTTTTTGATACATTGATTTCACTTTCTGATAGCACTTGGCAGTGGCTGAGCTCAAATTCATTAAGTCAAACCATCTCCCAATTAAGTGGCAGACCTTATCTCATCACTGGTCTTAATCAGTTCCCACACAACAAAACCCATTAAATAAAACATCCCAATTGAAAGCTTTGGAAATGAGTCTCAGTCACCTCCAACAGAGTTTGGGAAACTAAGGCTCTGAGACTGACAGTTTGTTATCATTGTGTAGTCATGTATTCCAGGATTTAGTAGATGTACTGTATTTTCTAACCTTCAAAATCAGGTGGAAATGGCTGTTCTTAATTTTTTTCCCTGACAGATATCTTAGAGAGATGTTTTCCTAAAGATTCTTCCTTGGAGAGCTGTGTTAAGTTTTATGGAAGACTAATTAGCTTGTCACTTGTTGTGTGTATTTCAGGTTTTAATATTCCTAGGTTGTCTCCTCAACACAGCTGATGTGCATCTGCAGCTCTCAGAACTTACAGTCCTCTGTATCATCAGTTACAGGGCCAGGAAAGTTGTCTCCATGTCAGATTTGTCCATGAGTTTGGTGTTGTTATTTTAGACTGAATATTACTGGAACAGAATTCTTAGTATTTCCCTCACTTCACCACACTTAACACTAAGAATACTTTGAATTCTTCCTTTCTTAAAATGGGAATAATAAAGGTTTAAAGAATGAACATTGCGATTCTGTGGAAATATTGACAGTTTTATCAAGAGTTTACTTCTCTGTGAGAGGCACTATAAATACAAGGAGACTTGTTTTTAACACAGATTTATATTTTTGGTGCTAATTAATCTCTTTTTATCATAGTCAAAAGTAAAGCAAAGTTAATAACCTCTACCTCCAGATAGGAAGCAGATGCAGGAGATTGTAGCTGTTCTTCCCAAGGCCTGTTACGAGTTTTGGCTCAAATGTCAACATGAGTCAACATTTTACTTTTAGTGACAGGTTGGTTTAGTTTCCTATTTAGTATTGGTCGAAAGACTGCAAATCCCCCTTAGAGACAGAACATTGCCTCCTTAACAAAAAAATATTCTAAAAGCCCTAGTGACATTTTCTAAAGTATTTTGTGTGTTTTCTCCCCATTTCCTTGAAATTGCAGTGAGAAGGAATGTTATCATCAAAGTGAGCAGAACTGGCAAGGCATGAATGAACACAAACCAAAGAGGCTCCCGGTCCTGCCTGTCTTTGATGAGATCCATACCCTGCACCTTCCCTCCATCTGTGGGGAGATCCCAGCTGTCATGACAGTGTTCCTTCTGCAGATTTCAATCCCCCTCCAGACCTTAAAGAAGTGACTAGAATTTGCCTGAGTTCATACAGTTCATTGGGTCACTTTTATGAAATCCTTCTATCTTTTCTTTTTTTGTGCTTAAGGGTTTTTTTATTTTTTTTTATTTTTTTTTTTTTTTTTTTTTTTTTTTTTTTTTTTTTTTTTGGTTTTGTTTTGTTTTGTTTCCCTGCTGGCTGTGTGAGCAGCTGTTGTAGTAGGACTAACATGTACACAGGTACTTATGCAGCAGGGCACTAACTTGAGCTAGGTAGATACAACTGTTTGGTGAAGAAAAGCACAAACAATCAAACAGCAGGGGCACTTTCCAGAGAAATAGGAAAGCGCAGGTTCAAATCTTAATTGCGAAGCAGGCAAAGCATGGATTTCAGCACAGCTTTTGCACGGCTCAAGCCTAGCTGTGAGCACTGGACAGACACCAGTTGCCTTCACCTATTTGTGATCAAAAGGGACACACTTCTGCAAAGCACTTAAATGTTTGAAGAGGCAGGATCTGCTGATGCAGAAGATACTTCCTGAAAATGAATCAATCAAAAATCACAGTTGATCAATCAAATCCTTGACATAACTCTACTTGGCAGTGGGGAAAGGACTGATTCCCTCATTCAGCCTACAGTGTGCTTGTCTCACCCAAACTAAGATGGAACCAACTCCAGGTATCACCTCCAGGTTGCTTGTTATACCAAAATAACAACAGGCTCTACAAACACCAGCTGGGCCATTATAACCTTTCTTTGACATCTACATTCACAGGACACTGTAGTTACTACTGAGGCATGGAGAGATGCAGACTTCTGTCAGGTGGGCTCAGATATGTGAACACCACAACAACACAAGATAATCCCAGTTATAAGCTAAAGCAAATTCCCTCTGCCCACATTTCTCCCGAGCTACATTTCATTATCTGTTGACTCCCTGATGCCAAAGGCAATTTTTTGCATATCTGCCTCTGCTATCTTGTTTCACTTTCCCCTCCTTCCAAACGGGTACCAAATACTGAACCCTGCTATTCTTAATTCAGGCATACTTGGGACTTCTTTCTGTTTCATTTGTTCCAAAAGGACATGAAAAACGGTGTAGGAGAATTATTTCATCAGTCAGCCATGTGACTATAGGGATACAGGAACAGGGATTTTCTGGGCTGAATCACCAAGGCCAGCCTGAGCTGAGGATCCTCTGTTAACATGGATGGGGAAGGAGATATGAGTGTGTCAAATGTCCTTTCAGCCACTGCAGGGTTCTCCTGGAATAGACTCTGACATCATTTCGCCTGCCCAAAGCCTTGAAGCTTCAATTCCTGAGATCAGAAAGAGGCTTAAAAGAAAAGAGAAATCATTTTCCCTCTAGCTGTCAAAATCCCACATAAACTTTCAGGTTACAGGAAAAGTGTCCTGTTACTCTGCTGAATTTGATCAATCCTTATTCTTTTTCCAAAACTTCAAACTTTAAGCGAATTCTCTTCCTGGGTTTAAAAACAAAACAAGGCAGAAAGCAGGACATAGATGTGACATGAGACAAAATGTTCACAGAATATTGCAAGGACTATGATGTTCTGTGTTCATATAGACACTGGAAATATCATATTTATACCCAGACTTTGCAACAGGATGGGAAGACCTTAATTTTGAACTCCAATGTCCAATCTAATATGACCACAGCAAACAACAGAGTGGTGAACACAAATTATTTGCCTTTGTTATAAATTCAGAGGTTTCTCTACACAGGGCAGCTGCTGTGAAGAAAATTCAGGTGTGAGTTTACAGCACACACTCCCTTTTGCACTGCCATCCCATCCAGACACACTTCCCACAAAGTAGGTGTGGATCTGGTTGTTTTACTGCGCTGGGCATTGGAAGAGACTTTCAAATCCCCAAAGGCTTAGAACAGCCATGATACTTGTGCATGCAAAACTGCCTCAGGTTAGGCACTTCTCTCTATGCCAATGAAAACCTGTTCCAAAATCTCAGCTCTATCCCTCCCTGATCCAGTGCTTTTTGAAGACAATGGAAACATGGGATAAACTGAACATAATATAGGGTTGCAGTAAAGACTGTACTGGGATTCAAAACTTGACATGCTTATTCTATATGAATAAAAATCAGATTTGCCATTGAATTGGCTGTGATGAAAGCTTCTGAGAATATTTGGAAGCTTTCCCTCACTAACATATAGAAAGCAGATACTGATTCCTAAATAATTACTGAGACAAGAGGTACTTTTCAGCTGGAAAGCACAAAGCATCTGACTGCAAATATGATACAAGGGAAGAATGACTCACATACAAAAGGGGGTGATTCAAAATGGAATTATTTACTCTTGAAAGTGTCTGTTTATGGGATGACTTGAATGAAATATTGAAACTAAGGATTATAATGCATTTACGCGAGGCAGGAGGTTCAAGGACAGATGTTTGAAGGAAGAGGGGAAAGTATTACATAGGGGAGGGAAAGTGTTATATTACTGCTAGAAAATGGACTTGAAGTCCAGAGAACAAATAATGACTCTGTTTGCTAAGGCCTTCCACTGCTAAGATTGTATGTAGCTGTCTTCTGGGTAAAGAGATTTTGTTTTGCTCCACCTCAATTCCCCACTCTACCAAGTCAGAAATATAATAATTCTCTGTTTTTCAGGGTCACTCTGAGGTTTAATCCACCAGTTTTTTTAAGCACATCCTGAATGCCTCAGATGTCATCAGCATAAGAATTGAAGGAGGCATTGTTTTAAGCAAAGAATAAATAGCCAGGAAGGATTTTGGTTCAAAGGATCTGGAGGCAAATAGTATGAGCATCCTTAAGCAAAATTTGGATGACTTCACTCCTGATGATAAGGGAGTATTCAATTGTTTTACTCTTGAGAGCAATTAATATGTTGGAAGAAGACAGGACTTTTTTTATTAATCAGAAAACTGTGCTGGGTCAGTATTATAAATGAGAGTCAATTATTATAGCAATTGCATTTAAAAAAAGAGAGGCTGCCTTTCTCTAGCTCAAAATGTTCAGTGTATTACAGAGATGACAAGACCAGCATCAAGATATTGCAGCCCCACAGCACCTGGCTCCTGGTCCCTGTACTACACAGCCTTGTGTCCAGCTTGAAAACACATTTTCTCTGTGGCTTCCAATGGAGAACAGCTTTCAAAATCATCTTTTCCTTCCTACATTTGGTGGAGAAGGTATTTAATTTATGGCAAGGGTTTCACAAAAGGATAAGCCTTTAGAGGCAATACAGAAGCTAAAGCCAATGAGTCTGAGATGTTATTTCTTATTTTAAATTACAGCATCTTTCATCTCTGGCTGTGGTTGGATGTCATTGTCCCTCTTGGTCTTCCTTGTATCTGTTAAAGTATTAAACTAATCAAAACAGTAAATATTAACAAGTTACAGCGGCTGTCATATTTTAAAGGCATTCAGCACTAGGGAAAAATTTCTTTCTATGATAAAATACTGTATGACTAGCAAAAAAATTACAAGTTCCTCCAGAGAATTCCTCTAGGTCTAGTTCAGAGAGACAGTAGCATCCATAGTGATTGCTGCCCCACCCCTGGAAGTGTTCCAGGCCAGGCTGAATGGGCCTTTGAGCAGCCTGGTCTAGTGGAAGGTGTCCCTGCCTGTGGTAGGGGTTGCAAAGAGGTCCTTCCCATCCAAACCATTCTGTGATTCCATGTCTCTCAGCTCCTAGATGGGTTTTTAGTTGCACAGGTATTATGTAGGTATGCTCATCCTGCCTCTAGGATGTGTTGAATGTAGGTATTCTCCTTCAAAGTTTCCTATTTCTATTAAAGAGAAATAATCTGACAGTATCAGGGAGCCTGATCTAACTTCCTACATACCTCACCTTTGCAGGCTTGAGAGTCAGGTGAGATGGTCTGGATCCATGTGCATTGGTTTTATGAAATTCTCACAAAGCTGGATATGTTCTTATAGGACCCAATCCCATGACAAATAAAGTTAGTGGAAAATGCCTGCACTGACTTAAAAGCACAATCCCAAAGCCAGCAGGATCTACAGCCAACACCTAAGGCAAAATAGGGGGCATCAAAGTGGTGCTTATGAAAAACAGCAACTGAACGCCTCTAAGGTCTAGGAAGCCAATCTAGGTGAGGTTCATTTTGGGGTAGTACATTCTGCACGATTTATTTCCTTTGAAATGTTGTTTCATGCTTTCTGCTCTGTCCTGAAGGATATAGGGGATTCCTGCAACATGCTGCAATAACAGCCAAGGAAGATTTTGGTTTATCCTTCTGCCTTGTGGTATGTATCTCAAAGATGAGGCTTTTCAATCCAAAGAAGTGTTTGGAAAAAAGTTCTGCAAATGTTGGGAAAAAAATCACCCTTATCTTTATTTCTTGAGAGGATGTGTCATGGTCTTTCTAGTTAAAGTGCTTTCACTAGCAAACTGCTAAGGAAAATATGAAATCAAAATATTAAAAAGTGGAAATTAGACATTTGCCTTTTTAGATACACAATAAACAGTCAAACTTAATTAGTTTCAAAACAAATGCTAAGTACAATCTACCAGTACTGCATCCAAAATGAAAAGAAAGCAGGGAAAAGATCTGCAGAGCAATGTGTTTGGCATCCACCCTGCTCCTCAGAGTCACTCCTCATAACTACTCAGGGGAGGACATCTCTTTCTGTTTGCACAATAATCAGTCACTCAAATATGCAAGCAGTTCCTCAAGAGGAGAGGAATTTCATTAATGGCATGAGCTCCAGATCACACAGAGAAGGACCCTATTCAGTTCACCCGAGGAGCATTGTTAGATACAGATGTTCAACTAAGGCATATCTACATATATATATGTGTGTATATATATATATATATTTATTTTTTTTTTTTTACATGCACAGTACTAAATTCATATCCTGTTCAATATTATAAAAATGCATTCCCTTTTGCATTCTATACTTCTACCGAGGTCTGCAAAAATCCTGGGGTACTCTGTCATGGTTTTGTCCTGGCTTGAGGGTTGAATCTTCTTTGTACTTTTTATCTTGACTTTGCTGCTCCAGCACAATGAAATTTTCAAGTGTTCTCCATGTAATAAGTTGAATTTTCAAGAAGAGAGACTGAAGGACTAAGCAGTGTAATTTAAGGCATGAAAACGACAACTGCAATATTTTAATGGAAAAGCTGTCTTAAAGGGGAAGGAAATACAGAAGTCCTTAGTCTTTATATAAAATTGTTATTTAGGATAGTCAAGATTTTAAGAAATGATGATCATCTTCTACTAACCTCCTCATGTTATTTTATACCCTAGCTGATATGCTACTGACCCATATAATTGGCTATATGGAAACCTGCACAGAAGAAATTTTTGAATCAAAATACTTAGAAGTACAATACAATAACTTAGAGGAGAAGCAATTAAAAGTTAAGGAAGACTGTTGTGGAAAAAGGAGTATTTTAAACAAGTTACACGTTAGGAGGAGAAATAGGGATATTCTTAGAGCTCTGCTCCATATTTACAGTGCTGTAGTTAGCACATTACAGCTTATTCCCCTACCAAAATTGTAAAAGGATGGAAAATAATCTAGTCTATTGTGGGAAACCATCCTTAGGTAAGTGATAGCTGTATTATTCCCAACAAATGCTTGTTTTACCTGTTCTTGAACACCTCCTGTGCTGGAGATTCCACAGCCTTGCAAAACAATCCATCTCAGTACTTAATTACATTTATGTTTACATTTTTTCCCACAGGCTATCCTAAATCTTTCTTGTTGCAGTTCAAACCTATTACTCCTTGTTCTACCTGCACTAAGACAGGAGGATATTTTATTCCCTTCCTCTTTACTCTTAATTTCATATATACGTGAAGAACAGTGTCATATCTGCCTCCAATCTTCTCTAAAGCAAATTCTACATAATCCTAATTCCTTCCACTTACATGTCATGTTTTCTACTAGCATTTTACTGTTCTTGTTGGACTTTTGTGTGTCTTCTGCCTCTGGACTACATCTCTCTTTAATTGAACAAAGTAATTAAATTTAAATTTAGCCAAAACAAATAGAGCAGAAGTATATCACATTTTATTAATAAGATTCCCTATTGTTCTTGTCAACTAGCATCCTATTTTTTACCAGTAATTTCTTTATTTTGTGAAAGTTATTTTAATTCTACTCTGGTCCATGAATATACTCTCAGAATTCACTTTTGGATGCCTGCATAATTTATCAACCTTGTACTTAATGAATTTTGTCTCTCCTCTATCACCTATTAATTCATGAGGGGATTGAATATTATTACCACAGGAGACTACTGCTCTTGACTTATTTCTTGGTAGAGAGTCTAGTATTGGCAGCCTTTAGTTTCTCAGCAATTTCTCCTCTCCCATTTATTATGTCTTTGACTTGATCCAAAGAATAGTGTTTAAAACAATATCAAAAGCTTATTAAAGGCAAGATAAAACATCTATGCTTCTCCCTTATCCAAAAGGTCTGTTGCTGTGCCAGAAAATGTTTAGTTTGGTTTGGCAGGATTTCTTCTAAAAAAAATCCACAACAGCAATTTTTCCTCTCTTGCTGTTTCACAGGCACTGTAATTCCCACTTAACAACCCTGGCCCACAGAGTTACTTGGCTTTAGGATGTGGTGGGAGACTTAAATACCTTGATTTGCAGAGGAAGGTCCTGAAGTGCACAGGTTCCTGTCCCCAGCTTACCCACCTGGGCTGTAGCACTGTTGGCAGACTGGAAGCTTGTGTGTTCTCCTTATTTGTCTACAGACAATGATATGGATTTTGTTCCAATACCAACTGCAGCCCAACCTCTGAATCCTGAATGTGAGATTTTAAAAAAGGAGTTTATTTAGAGTTTATTTTCTGTTTTTCACCTAGACCTCAGTGATGCTGGTCTGGAATCAGCATCTGTGCTGCTGTACCCCCACCGGCTGACCTGGATGATGCATCTCGTTGGATGCTGTGAACAAGGTGGCTCCTGCCCCAGCTCCCACCCCAGGGGCACCAGCTGTGGGGTTTTCTGCACTGGCCTCTGCAAGGAAAGCTGCAGTGGCTCATCTGGAGAGGTGCCAGTCCAGATTTGAAATCCGAGCGCCTTTGTTAGATCCCTAAGTGTGCTGAAAGAGCTGGGCTGCCCTCAGAGAGCCCCTTGCTGCTTTGGGATCAGAACTGCTACAGGCACAACCATTCTGGAGTCCTGCTGTCTGTGAAAGGCCATGCTGACAAACTCAATTTTTGATGCATATTCTAGCGCTGTCTGCATCTTCTCTTTGGAGGTGAAAAAGGATCTGTGCCGATTATTTCAGTATGTTACAGAGTCATAGAATCCTAGAATGGTTTGACATGGAAGGGACCTTAAAGCTCATCTTGTTCCAACCATTTGTCCTGGCCAAGCTTGTCCACTCAAAGCTCCATCCAAACTGATCTTGAACACTCCCAGGGATGAGGCATCCACAGATTCTCTGCCCAACCTGTGCCAGTATCTCACAACTCTCACAATAAAGAATTTCTTCCTAATAGCTCATCTAAATTTACACTCTTACAGTTTAAAGCCATATGTAACAGGTCTATTTAAAGCTCTTTTTCCAGTGTTATCCTTTTGTGTTCCAAACCTTCTTTTAGGTGACCAAACAAGCATTACAATATTTTGGTTTTTTCCCTAATAAATGAAGACAGTGAAGGGAAATAGATCTTACATTGCAGGGTGATCTCCGGTTTTGGTCTTTCATCAGTTACTCTACAACAGGCAACTGTTGGAATGTGGGAGAGATTGAGCCGTTGGAATAACCCTGTGTGATTGACAGGAAAAGGAGAAAGCAGAGGAAGACAGCCCAACTAGCCTGTAGATATGTGCAAACTGGGATATTCTTGGATTTAACCTATATTTAATGAACACACCCTGAAAGTCCATGTTACCCACCACAAACCCAGTACAATAAGCCATTCCTTTCCGAGTATCTTGACCCAAAATCCCCAAAGAGCCGCCAGATATTTATCACATACTTTAGAAAGCAGAAAGTACTTTCCAAAAGTCCTTAGGAGGTGGAGAAGCCAATGACTCCCAGATGTCCCAATTGCTTCCCTGCAGAATAACCTTGACTGGGTGCTCAGATGGCTCTGGGGTAGTATTTTGGGTCTCTTGGCATCAGTGTAGGAAGGCAGCTGCCTGCAACATGAAGGTAGAGGATCCTCACCTGGGAGCTTGCAAACTGTATGTAATCTATCCTGCCACCAAGACATTGTGCAATGTGTCTCTTCACTCAGCATTATTGCTGAAAGTAACTTCCATTCTTTGTGTTTCACATTCTCACCTCATATATTACTGCTTGACTTCCCAACAAAGCCCAAGAACAGGAGGGTGAGAGGTTTCTGTCCATTGTGTAATGGCTGCAGAGGTGGGTCTGTATTAAATTATTATTATTATTAACCCTGGGATGACTTCTGTTTAATTCTCAGAATGTAGAAAACAAAGGTTTATTTCATGGTACATTTGCAAAAAAGCTCAGACTATACAAATAAGCATCTTGCTGCAACTGCAAGTAGAGGCAAGTTCCAGAAAGAGAAAAAAAAAAACATTCTGATGCATGTCATCTTGTGGTTTTTTGGTAGATTAATGAAAAGCCCACACAGCATAATTATGTTTACAATAAGCTTACAGGAGTTTTCCCACAAGGTAGAGGAGAGTCATAGAGGGATCAGGTTAAACCAATTATTTAACCTTTACAGAGCTAAACTTGCAAGTGTTTCAGAGGTAAAGAGAATAGACTATTTTATTGTTTGCTTATTAAATATGTATTAAAACATGTATTAAAACAGTGGGGTCTTTTTTTTTCTATTCCATTACTTTTTGGGAGCACATCCTGGCAGATTCAATTCAGATGACTGGGAAACAAATTGTTGGGTGCCTAGCTGGATTAAATATTCCACTGCTAGCACAAGTTTGCTCTTTAATACCATGAATGATTCTCCTCACAAATAATCTAACAATCTAGTAAGGCTCTTCACAGAACATGGCATCCAGATTGAGGAGTTTTAATCACAGAGCGATTAAATAAGTCATCAAACTCCACTGGAAGATGTTGCATTCACTAACGTCAAGATTTCCTTTTCTGGAGCTGGTCTTTATGGCTTGAAGCAAGTGGGCAATGGTGGAAAGCACTGAAAAGAAAACAATATAGTATCATTTATCGGGCCTTTTGCAATGTCAGCTCTCCATTGTTCCTGCTTTAAAAAAACCATACTTCTTGGATTTCCTAATTCATCACAGAGACACGCAGTTGTTCTGGTTTAGACATTAGTATTTGTTTTGTTTATTCCAGTTCCAGTGGGCAAAAATCAAATAAACCTGATTAATTCAGTGGTCTACCTATGGTTTTTCCAAAGGATATTGGAAGCTATGATATAGTAGAGCTTGAGAAACACAGATATAACACCCTAGGGGATAAATTCTATGGATGTTGTTGACAGAGCATCTATCTAAATGATCTCCCAGCTAGTACTGGGCAAAATATTCTTTTTCTTTGCTTGGCTTCATCTTGAAAACGTGGGGGGGATAAAACCCTTTACTGCTCAAAATTCAAATGCTTTGGCAAACTGCATCATGGGGAAAATATTCAGAACATTTGATGTGTTTAATCTGAATTTGGGAGTGTTTTATTTTCACCAAGATTAAAAAAAAAAANNNNGTTTGTCAAAAAAAAAAAAAAAAAAAAAAAAAAAAAAGGATTTTGTAACAAATTCTCATTTTTGTCACAAAATACCAAAAAGATTTCTTTAAAAAATGCTCTCTAACCCCACCCGAATACCAGCCAGTTGCAGCCAACCATATGCTCTACACATCCAATAATAATCATCTGGCATATGAGAAGAATGTAGATGAAAATAATACCCAAATGGTCAACCTAGGGCTCTCCAGCTACTCATTTCAAAGCCCTTCCCAAGTGATTTCCATGCTGGCACTGCACATAGGTTTGGGAAAGCCACCCCTCTGGCTGCAGAGAAATCCAGCAGAGGCACCCCAGCCTGTGCTAGGATTGAGCACTGTGTCCAGAAAAAAGCAACAGGACCCCACAGGGAGATGTTAACCTTTTCCACCTGCAAATACCTCCTGGCATTCCTCTGCTCCCTGCTCTGTCTGCTGTGTACAGGGTAGGTCTCATTTGTATGGTGATTTTGGCAGGCAGCTGACGGGGTAAAGGAGGTGCCGCACCTGGGCATGCATGGACTGATCCTTGGTCCATGTTCCACATCAGGTGACATTTGTTCTTTAGAAGGAATCCTAGTGGCAACAACCGAAAATAAATGAGCCCCTGACCTACCAGAGAGCTACCTGGCCAGGCATCAAAAAGTACCTAAATTTTTCATTGGCTTTTGTGCAGTGTGGACAAGATAATGCTTTGAACATCTCAAAAACAAGGTCAAGGATTTGTAGTCACAGGGTTTCAAGTTTGGCAACTCAGCTCCAATTTGAGCAGCAAAGATGTGTAATTTTCACAACTTCCAGTTGTGCTAGTCAAATGTAATCTTTTCACACCTCTGAAAATTACTAGAAGCCATCAAGAAATTGGCTGACTCAAGGTCTCATCCAGGAGTGGGAGTGGGAATAGATATAGTAACGATCTGAAGTTTTTGTTGCATATACTACTCTCAGCATTTTAACCAGAGAAGTCAATGTACTACAAAGTCAAGCAGAGACACTGAACGACCTGATAAATGGATCACATTTTCTGATTCATCTGCATTGCTTCAAGCAAACAAAGCACAGGTTGTGATGTATCATCTCTCAGGTCATGTCCTCGTTCCAGATGAAAGAAAAACTTATAAACATTCTCTGTCACAATAACTTTTAGAATTGCACAACAAATACTATTAAAACACTCTAATTTCCAATTATTTGTGTCTTGCCCAAGATTCTGTGTTGGGACCAAAATTTTTCATTTGGGTTGTTAATTTATATTTGATTTTTTTCTTTTTTGGAGAAATTTTGGGTGAAATACCCATTTGCAAGAGGACTAAATTATTTTCTGGTATTAAGTTCTGGACACAATTGCCTTTGATTTCTAATGGGAATCTCAACTTCTACAGCTGGCTGGCTGCTATGGTTGAGATGAGTCTTTTGCATTCCCTGTGAGAATCTGCCCAGAACTGGCAAAGTTTCAGGCTTTTGAAAAACCACAATTTAGACAGTTTTAAAGATATTAAGCAACCCCTCCAAAGTCTTCCTCTGCCCAATTCTTCTGTTATCTCCAGTGAAGAAGTCCAAGAGGCTTATGGCCCTTGTGGGTGCCCGGAGCACAATTCCTTCCGCCAAGTCAAATTTTCAGTCTGGCCTCTTAAAAACTTAGGAAACAAACCAGTAAATGTTAACTGCAGGATGATGCAAGGACTAGGAATCACTGAATTTTAATGGTTTGTGCAACTTCAGTTTGGTTTCTTGTGTCTAAGTGGTGTTCATGAAGATTTTATTGGCTTGAGTACTTCCTGCATTTCTCACTGCCCTCTGTCCCAACTTTGTGCAAGGATGGTCTGCTCTGGGGCCTGACATCCTGAATGAAGGAAACATTTTCAGCCCTGCTCTCAGTGCTTTCAAAGCATGGAAAGGGTGAGAGAAGACTAGAAAATGAAGGCTGCAAGACAAGCATGGATGGTCTCTTGGTTAAATTAGTCAAATTGGATTCACTTTTGTCCTGGTGTTTGTTTAACCCATCTTTGGTCACTGAAGCCAAACTCTTCCTACAAGCCATTAAATGCAAATTTCTCATCTTCCAGGTGTCTGTTAAGATTGTGGATTCTGACTTGCAGTAGCAGCTGTCATTCTCAACTGCAGCCAAAATCAGAGCATGTGTCTCATACTGGGTCCCCCTAAACTCCATTTTCCATCCCCCTATTCTTGCTTCTCTGACAGACCAGCAAGGGCAGCAGCATCCCCTCCTCTGTTTTGGGAAGAGATGAGTGAATGTTTGTGAGTCCCTTGGATCCTGTGGTGATGAGCGCCACAGGAGAAGCCACAAGGAAATTAATAATTCTGTCTTCAGAATGAGATTTTACTGTAAATAAGGCCTGGGGTCACACCTCAGATAATAAGCAGAGAACAAAATATTGAATTAGGAGAGCACCATCCACTCTGAATGAGGTGGTGGAAAACATACAAGCTGTTCATTTAATTAAAGAATTATATAATTCATATACACAAGGAAAATGATTTAAGGTTCATTTTTGAGTTAAGAATTGATTTGCAACCTTAATAATGCTCTTTTAAAACAGTGTGTGGGTGGCATGTATGTTTGTTATAGCCTGCCAGCCAGGTAATTCAAGGAAAGAGGGAAGCTTTGAGCTTTCAGCCCCTGGTCATTTCTTATGGATAATTCACTACCTGCACATCCTTCCTGGAAGCTGCTACATGTATGTTACTGATGGCTTATAAAAACAAAACAAAACAAAACCAGAAAGATGTAATGCAATATTTATTTAAAATCCCTGTTTTGGGAATCATTGAATCATGTCTGTCTTGAGGCATTGTGGTTCCTTTTCTAAATACTTCTTACTGAAGATGTTTCACCATGAAACAACCAGTCTTAGGGCTGCCTGTTCCAGGGCCAGGGAAGAATCACTTGAAAAGCAACTTTCAGCCTTTCAAAATTAGAAATTCCTTGTTAGAACACCTTTTATTTTCTTTAAGATCAAAACAGCATGTTGTTTGAGAACATCAGTTATTATTGCAAGGGACTTAAGAAACTTGTCCTGAGTAGACTAATGTGGATCACTTGTGAGGGTTGGGTTTATTTTAATTATGACAGCAGGCATCTAGAGTCTTTCAGGGCTTTTATCTGAACCCATATACATCTGTCATGTTGACCCCACTTCCACTGCAGATGCAGTTGGACACTGTGGGAACAGAAAATTGATGCTGCCCTATGAAGCTGGCATGCTGGAAAGATTTCTTGGCTGGAAATAGTTGAGTCCCAGTTTAGGGACACCTACAGGGACTGTAACACAGATCAGAAAGCTCAGGATTCAACCATTGAGAACATTTAGGGACAGGGCTGAGGGAAGTAGAGGAGGAAACCCTGACGGAAGGATTAAAACCCTAATTTTGTCACAGAAGGGAAGGGTGAGGTCAAGGCTACCAGAATGGGAATCCTTAAAATGAGCATATTTAGCCAATATCTGCTAGTACAGGTGTCCAATCACCATCCCTGTATCATGTGCTCTGTGTTATCTGCACAGTTCCAAGCCACTATGGGGTAGACTCAGACAGCTGGGGCAGTAACCCAGCAGTGGTTATTGCCCTTCCCAATTCCTGTAATTATTAACTGTCCACATTTCCATGAAGAAAACCCCCAAGAGGCACAAATCAAGAGTGCCTCTAGTGTAAGTGTCTGGAAGCCAATAAAATGAAAAATGTTTTCACGGTAGTCAATCAATTTGTTTGGGGAAAGGATTGGTGGGGTTTTGCAGCCATTGGTGCCTCATGTCAAGCACCTACATCTCTTTTGTGAACATCTAAAATTAGGGCAGCCTGACAAAGAAAAGGATCCAGCAGAAGTCTCTAAAATTCAAGATCTGACCCGACAACCTTTGACTTGATCCACCCAGGTCTGTATAATTTTGTCTACCAGGAAACTAACACTTTATTGCCTTGGTAATTGAGATCTTTGAGATCCCAATTTTGAGATCTGGGGAATTTCTTTTTTTTTTTTTTTTTTTTCCTACTGACTAATAAAAGAGTCAGAAGGCACTTTAGTGGGGAGAAGAAATTGGCTTCTCAGCCACACATAGTGCCCCCAAATCCAAGAGCTCAGTCATCTGGCTTTCCGGGGGAGGTAATTCTCACCCTCCCTGTCCACTCATTCTTGTCTTTTTTCTTCATTTTTGTATCTCTCTTTTCCTCTTATTAAATAAAAGACAAAGTTGCTTTCCTGAACCTCACAGGAAACTATAAAATAATCCTAAAAATGCCACCAGAAGGACTGTAAACATATCTCTCTCTGGAATTTAATTAGTAGAAAGAGCTGTGCAACCACCGAAGGTGTATTTAAAGCAATCTAATAGTCATTGCCATGATGAAGTTTAACATGCCAGTTTTTGTCTGAAAAAGAGAAGGGGTCTGGACAACACCTTCACTGTCAAAAAAAAAAAAAAATAGCCAGTGAAGCTAATAAATAATATTTCCTCTGTTGCCAGCTCATCAGTGCTTATTTAACCAGCCAATGCAATGAAAACGTAATGCAAACATGTACTGCAATCTTCTTCTATACCTCCCTCCCTCCCTCTTCTGCTCTCACTCTTTCTCTCTCTCTCTCTGGGATTGGCTTATTTAAAAACTATATTTCTGCCCAGGCATTCAAAAATGCTGAATGCCTCAAGCAAACTAGTAGAATAAGCATGTTTCTCTACTGTTTCTTGGCAGGGTCCACCGCCTGAGTCCTGCTTTAAATTAAAGCACATATGGCTTGAGTTTAGCATTATCATGAAAATGAAATTACCACTTTAGAAAAGTCAAGTTATTTTGGAAGTGAAAACTGCAGGTCAGAGCCCACCAAAATTCCAGAACCTTGCTCGAAAAATATCTTGTTGAAGGTTCAGAGCTGCTGCTGTGGACAGTGCATCCTTTTGGATCCTGATTTATAGTCTTCCCCTTCATGTTTTCCTACATTTGTAACATGCTCTTGGGAAAACTTTACAGACTTTGGCTCTTTGTCACTGGCTCCCTCTGCAGCTCCTCCCCTGGAAAAGGGAGAGACATAAAAGTTATCTATCAGAAATCAGCTGCATTGACCCGAGGCTCATCCTACTGTTTTGAAGTGCTTTTGAAAATTGCCCTGGCAATGATAAACACAATAAAGCCATGTTGAAGTGCTGCTTGTTTGCTCAGCTAAACCCCCTCTGTACTATTACAGTAATTTTCTTGCCATCAGATGAAGGCTGTCTGGAGAGAAGGTAGGAGCCCAACACTCTCTCAGCTTGGAATGGGTTCTTCTGTGCTTTTTTTCATGCCCAGAGTGGTAAATCTCATCTGCAACATGGTGGTTTGAACAGGCTCTGGGTTTTACATTTAGAGTGCATGTGTAAATCTGTATTTTACGTGTAACATAATATTTAGGTTAACTAGATATTATTTTTTCTCTTCTGGGCTTGTTATCACACAAAACTAGATAAATCAAATCAAAAAACCCCACAGGTACATGTCAAGTCCCGTTGCTGCTATTGAGAAGTAGGTATTGACTTGTCATGTTGTGCAGTAATGAGCCATCTACAAGTTGTCACTTGCCAGAACCTGAACTCCACCAAATGAGTGGATTGTTAAAGAAATATCATCAGATGGGCTTGATTCTTCTGCTCCACAACACTGTTTTTGATTTTATTGTAATTCCACTGGCTTCAGTGGAGTGAAGCCAGCCTCTGGGATGTTTGGGGAAAAGGAGGAGTCAACCATCAACATGCCAAATATTGCAGCCGAGTTGGAATGGTCAGCAAGTTGTACAATCCTGTGGAAACATATACAGTGATTGTGCAAATGGAGCTGGTGATCTTCCTAAGAAATCAAGCCACAATAACTCATCCTGTTTCCTATACATACAAGCATGGACACATACACTCAGAGAGAAAACCATGTCTGGAAGAAAATAATTCTTCAGCCATAACTTCAGAGATATTTGGAAGGACAGGAGAATGGTGAGTGCCAAGAAATTTTTCCCCAAGCTAAGAATCAGTAACATTGCCTTGCCTGTTAAAGTTTGCCAACATGACTGGAATTGAGGGTGAAGTGACTAGTGATTTTCGGAGAATTTGAATCAAGCCTTTAATGGAACATTGATAATCAAACCAAAATGAATAAATGGAATGGAATGGAATGGAATGGAATGGAATAGAATAGAATAGAATAGAATAGAATAGAATAGAATAGAATAGAATAGAATAGAATAGAATAGAATAGAATGATTCAGTTGGAAGGGGTCTACAATGATAATTTAGTCCAATGGTAAAGACCTTTAGTAGATACCTACTCCTAACTTTAAGTCAGCCCACCTACACCCCAAAGATCTGGAGTTTGGCTCAAGGTCTACTGTGATTTGGGAAGTACTCATGAGCAGAGCCTCAGGCCCAAGTTTTTTTTGTAGAATAGAATAGAATAGCACCATTGGTCTCATCAGCTGATGCAAAGGGAGACAAGGGATTTGTCCTGATGCTCCTATAGACCTAATTTCAGACATATTCTTTTTTTTTTCCTCCTACCTCTATCTCTTCCAGAAGGATTGTTTATAAAAGCAGCCGTGACCAGGTTTTCCAAGCCATCCCAATGTGCAGAAGGGGGTTTTGTTTCTATGGAGACATCCAGGGCAAGAGGTATGGTTTCATCAGCCATGGTGCCTCAGAGCCTGGGGGTGAGGAGAAAGGGACTTTGATACTTTGGGGTAGACGACATGAATTCAAACCCACCAAGAAGTGCAGCAGCAGTTCTGGACCAGCAGCGGGCTGGGAAGGAACTGACTGTGGCCAGAGGGTCTGTGGGAAAGTGCTGATGGGCAAGTGGATTGTAGTGGATGTGGCAACCAACCCCCACACAATCATAGCACAGCTGTACTTAATTTTGATCAAATCCTATGGGAAAAACACCTCTTCAAGCTCTGTACTCTTTATGTAGCTTTCTAAGGCAGAAGTTAGTTCCAGGTAGGTGTCCCAGGTCTCTTACTGCCAACACAGAACTCCTATCAGCGCTCATAGGATACAAAATGTGCAGCAAATGGGCATCTTTGCTCAGGTATGCTTCCAGCCAGCACCCTGATTCTACAACAAGCAAATAAATTAGTTTTTAAGGAAGAGTCTTAAGTTTTATATCTGAATATATGATTTTTGCAGGTGAAGTAAGGCATCTGGTGAAAAATTAAGCAGTTCTTAGTGTTCATAAACAATAAGAGGCTCTAGACAGGCTACCGTCAATTCAGAAGGAAGCTCCTGGAATCATTCTTTGAAAATATGAGTGAGCACAGGTGTCAGCAGTCTAAAATGCAAACAGAGGTAAACAATTAGTTAGCAAAGACAAAACTATACCTCAGAAAAAAAATCACACTTCAATTATACACGTCCTTCAAGCTCATTTGTTGAAAATTGTTCAGATCTGCACACAACAGAGGATCAGGAATGGTGAAGAGAAGAGTGGCCAATGATGATCAAATGTATATATGATATGGTATTTGCAAAAAGGGAAATTGAAAAAGAGACAGCTGGCAGAGGCTTGTAGAAATGGAGGGTTATGGAGAAAGTAAACAAAAACATTTGCTTTCTACCTTGTAGAAGATAGGAAGTGGGGAATATCAAGATCAGTCTTCAGGTTTAGATCAGAAAGAAGTTTTTTTAATCAAAATTGTATTTAGGCAGAGGAACTCATTGTTGCAGGCTTGTACAGGAGCCAGAAGTGTAAATAAGCTTAAGGTGAGATACAAAAAACCAGGAATAATAATGGGTGTACTGGTGAACAGACTACAGCCTCTAACCCCAAAAAACCCCTGTTGAACAGTCTGGGGGACGAGTGGGGACACTACAAAAACACCCTCTATTTTCAACTGCTTATCATGAGCTTTACCATTATTCTGTCGCAGAAATTATGAGGGAGGATCTCCTTTAATATAATTATGTCTGGGTTGGTGCATTCAGGGTTAGTGTGGAAAGCCCTGCATTTGAATCCTCTCCTTGGCTTTTAACCCAGAACTTTTTTTTCTTCCTACAGAGTGTTACGTATCTGCTGACCCATCCTCCTCCCTGAGTGCATCTGCACCGTGTTGGCTCATGTCTCAAGTCTGTGCAGAACCCTGAACTCTCTGATCATCAGTGCCAGTGTTAAGCTCATTTTCTGACTCTCATCTTCACTGAGCTAACTGGCTCTACAGACAGAGCAAATCCTGGAAACCAGGAGCAGGAAAGTAGGAAGGAGATGATCTTCTCTTGTAGATAGCCCATACATGTGAGACGCCTACTGCCAGTTCTGCCCCATAGATATAGTTTTATTTTCCTATAATACGCACTCATATAACATAAACATGAGAAATATTTGTGTTATATATTATTTCTTAAGTACGTGTCTAACAAGAAGAGTAATAAATCTGAGGGAGGGCAAGAGTGGGAAATCCTGTCTGAATATCCTGTAGACGTTTTCTGCATCAAAAGGAGGTGGTTCAGCTTTGGGTTCTCATTACAGACTATGTAAAATGTCACTAAAACTAAAATAGAGCCTAAACAGCCCCACTGCAAGGCAGAATTCTAGCCTTACTTCCTTCTCCCATACTGACCTGACTCAGACTTCAAAGGCTCCCATAAAGCCAGAAGAAGGGAATCCCTCAGCTGGTGACAGTCAAGTTTTAGGCTGCCACATGAATGCAGCTCATTGCCCAAAGACCTTAGGGTGTTCTAGAAAATTCTAGAAGGTAAGATTTCTTCTAGGATGTGGTAAAGGTTTAGAATAGAACATGTAAATGAAGAATACCTGCAAGTTGCTGCCTAAGCTCCAGGTGTAGTTCATGAAGTTCTAGCTGGCAGTAAGTGAGGTCTTTACACTGATTCAGCTGATCAGATTTAGGTGTCTTAACCTGCAAACTGCCTCCCATCCTGGCTTCCTGTGACAGTGAGAACCTACATTTCTGAAGGGAATATATATATTTCTAACATTAGATTTACAGTAAGACATTCAAGAATCTAGATTTTGTTTTGTAGATGCTAAGAAAATGCCTCATTTATAGATCTAATGCTCTCTGTCCTTTCTGTCTCTCTGTAATTCCCCTATATTAAGAAGGTGACAAGGTTATTTCCTTTTTTCTATAGGATAAGGCAAAGATAAAGATAGCAAATGTTTTTAAGCTTTCACATACTGTAGTTCACCACAAAATACTTTAACTAGATATATGCTAAATAAATAGAGTATATAGCAGTTCTCATTTACAAAGATAAGAAAAAGACTTTTTTGTCTTAAATTTGTGTGGCCCACAATTGCACTGCCCCATCTCCATACTTATTGTGAAAGTGTGAGAAAGAAATACGTGTTCAAAGACTCCAGTATCTCTTATTTGGTTAATGTCCTACAAGTATTTAAATGAGTCATTTGATGGCTCTGCACTTCATGATTGGTTAAGCTATTTAACATACTTTATTGCTTCTGTGATTTATTGCCTGATGAGGACACTCAAGAAAGTCTGAGAACCTCTTTGGGGTTTATTGAGCTGGTACATATTTTATGCTGATTTCAAATAAATCATTGTCTATTATAGCATAAAAAATGGGAACACTGGAAAGAACGTTGAAGAGAACTATTTCCGGAGCTTTGTGTTCTGCTTCATGCATAAAGCATGAGGGCTTCATTAACATGGAAGTATGTGCATGTGAACCTTTGGGTCCTTATTAATCATTTTGTGACTAATACATGGAGCTCAATGATTCCCATAAGCTCCCCTAAAAGAAACCATAACGTACACACTGTGCGAGACGGTTCTCCAAAGGAGCATGTAACTGTAATGTCTCCGACGCCACGAGCAGGAATCTCGCTGTGTTGTTCAACATGTCCTTCCCTGCCCTACTCACTGCTTTTCAAACAAGACCATCTAGAGGCAGAGCAGAACATCACCAGTTGTTATTTTGTTCAGTTGGCACCTTGGTTGTTCACAGCCCTCAGGAGTTCTGTCATTGATTAAATGAGAGTAGCGCTGAATCAGAAAATATCCTCAACAATGTAAGTTTATTGACTGAGTGACATGAGTGCTCGTATGGATGGAGTTGAGGTTTCAGGATGATTAAATCATCACTCTCTTGGCAGTTATCTGTGGGCTGTGAGGTCTTCTCTATGCAACAACCTGAGGCTGGAGAAAAACAAGACTCCTTGAGTCTCCAGTCTGTGCTAAATGAGAGTAGTGGGATGAACTAGAAAATTGGTCCCCCAATGTTTCCTGGGGTGATCATTCCCAGTAGAGGACTAGAAGGACAATGTCATGCTAATGCTAAATTGTAGTTATTTCAAGAAGTTTTGCAGTCTCTTCCAGCCTTGTGCCCTCTGTAAACTTAATACATATACTCTCCACTTCATAGACTTACCTCTGTGAAAACTTCTTCTAGACAATTTATATCTTCTGATTTTGACAGATTCCTACCTACTCAAAAGACATAATAATTTGGTCAGTTTTTCACCTAAACTAATTTTACCTGAACTGTGTCTTTAGTTTCCTTATGAGAACAGCAAGTGAAAAAACATCAATTGGGAACCCCTCGATTTTCCCCAAACAGAAAGACCTGTTTTCCTCTTTTGAAAGAATACTGATTGGTTTATTCTTGGCAAATTCTTACTGGCTGCTACTCATGTTCTCAGTATTTTCCAGGTGTAATAATTTGTTCATTCCTTCATTCCAGAGTTTTTCTGGGGAGAAAATATAAACTTACTGGCCTATGGTTCCTTGGCTTCTTTTCCTGCCTCTTTTTATAATGGACACTATTTCCAGTTCCAGTTTTTCACCTTTCCGCCAAAGGCTTGTCAAAGATAATTGCTAACACTTGTTAGTCTGCTTTGCCTTGTTCTTCCAGGCTGTGTCTGTTTGTGCAAGCATTGTGCTGCAAAAGCAGTGGATCAGTCATAAGAAACATTTACTCTCAGTGACCACACTCTGCTTATTTGCCTTTTTCCTCAGACTGGCTCTAGTTTGGTCTCAGGGACTTCATGCCTGTTAGCAGCTACCAATTAACACTCTCAAAGTGTGTCTTCCTGTTTAGTTTCATTCTGAGGTCTAAGCCTGTCTGGAAATAAAACCAGAGCACATTAAACAGAGCTGATTAGGAGATCTTCTATAAAAGTGCATTCCTCAACCAAACTCAAGGGATGTGGAGCTGCACTCTCAGCACCCTAGACCAGAGTTCATCAGTCTCAACCAATCTGAGAGCAAATAAATCATGAAACTATTCATTGTTCATGATGTTGATCATTTTAGGCCTTTAAATGAAAACTTATTGAAAAAGGTGTTAAATGTATCCTTGTGTCAGCTTCATCTGACAATAGTTCTTCCTCTGCTGGTAATAGGCCAGCTCTCCTTGGTTCTCTTCTTACTGCTGATGAATCTGTAGAATGATTTCTTCATACACTGTATGTTTATTGAAACTTTAATCCTATTTTGTGTTTTGGCTTCTCTGAGTTTATTCCCTCACACGTTTCTGCTCTTCCCATACACTCATCTTGGTAATCTGCCCCCTGTGTCCACTCCCATTTCTTGTGCTTGCCATTCCAAGGGTTCATGCTTTAGCCAAGCAGCCTCCTGTGCTTCCTGTTTTTGCCTGGCACAGGTTAAGAGATAATATCAGAACATAAACTTGGACACAATGACACCTTAATATCTCCAGAGAGGGCAGGCTGAGAGAGCTGGAGTTGATCAGCCTGGAGAAGAGACTTTTTGTGACTTTGCACTACTTCAAGTGAGCTTTTTAGAAAGCTGGGGACAAACTTTTTGTCAGGACCTGTTGTGACAGGACAAAGAGTAATGATTTTACCCTGAAGGAAGGTTTATTTAGGTTAGGTATAAGGAAGAAATTTTTTACTAAGAGATTCAGGAAACACTGGCACAGTGTTGGAGTTGGTGAATGCTCCATCCCTGGAAACGTTCAAGGTCAGGTTGGAAAGGGCTCAGAGCAATCTGATCTAGTGGAAGGTAAACACTCATGGCAGGGGTATTGGAGTAGATGACCTTTAAAGATCCCTTCCAATCCAAACCATTCTATGATTCATGATTCTGTGATCTCTTCCAGCCCTTTATTTACGTGATGATATGACGTTTTTCTTTGTGATGCCATAGCAATAATTTATTAATATTGCCAGAACATTGCTCCTTGGAGAACCACAATCTGTCCCAGTAAGACTTCCATGCATAAGAAAGGAAGAAGAACATGACCTTTGTCTAGATCTGAAACCAAAGACTATCCAGGATATTTTCAGGTCATTTGGGAAGAAGATAGGATGGCACATACAGCCACAAAGCTGTGTCTGCAGAACAGCACTTCATAGCAGGTCGTGAATAGACATGAGTGAAATTTAGCAACTGGTCTGGCTGAGGATTAAAATTTCTATGAGTCAACAGACTGGCTTTTAACCAGAGGCAGTCATGTCTAGCATCTTGCAGGAGCTGAAAACCTACTGTAGCCTTGTAAGTATCCAAAATGTTTTGCAAAAGCAGTGACTTTTTTTGGTGGTGCTCTGTGTGTTTGGTTTCTTCTCTTTTCTTTTTTTTTTTTTTCCCTTCCACAGAAGTTTTTCTGAGGACACAAAGTTCTCATCCAGAATCAGAAGTCATGGCTTGTGTTACAAGAGTACAGGAGAACTGGCAAGAAACATGGAGCCCATGAGAACAAACTAGCAGCACAATGGATTTGTAATATTTAATCAAATTCTTGATGATCACAAATCTTGCAACACATTCCAAAACTACTAAAAACGCTATACAGAAACCAGCTGAGCCAATATTTAAAGCCTTTTTAATTTAACAGAACCCATTTTTTATAGCATCCAGGATATGTTTCTGGCTTTCCTACTTGTCACATGATCTCCTGTCCAGATGTGCTGGTGTATATCTAGTAGTGGACCAGCCAAACCACAGCTCTTTCCTCCTGCTTGTAGCGTGTTACAGTAATTCAACCATACTTCTCCCAGCTACAGAAGCACTACATTAGTATGTGGTATAACAACAATAACACAGGAGGGGATAAAGCTAACCATAACTTTAACTACATATCTAAAAATAATAATAATAATGGAGTGACCCTATTCAAAGAGGTTAATTTGTGTGCAGGGTACAAAATCCAAATATGCAGTTGTTTTGCAAACTTCCCATTTTTCTCACCTGCAACAGAAGATTTGTGCTGTGGAGAAGATTTCCTGTAGTTTTCTACAGGAAATTAGCCTCCTCTTTGTTTAGATCCCACAGGTTGTGAGGTGTGCTCGTGGGCAGCCAAGCCAGGTCTCCTACATTTTTGCTGCTTTTTTTTTTTTCTCTGTCGTGGCTGCCACACAGAATAGAAGGAGAAGGGAATTCCAGGCTTGTGGGTTAATTATTAACACAGTTAAGCCTGGCAGCATGCTCAGAATTAGAAAGGAAAAGCCTGAGGGCTGATTCTTCCCTCCCGTTCACAGGATAACCCCACTGGGCTGACTGCGACCTCCCAAGGCAAGGGCCATATCCACACTCCCCCATGGAAAGTTAGTGGGATTCTTATGAATGGCTCCATTAGGAGCTGGGTGGGCTGGATGCCAAAGAAATCAGTGGAGTTGCTTCTGATTTACACGGGGATAAGCATGCGGGTGTATTAAATCCGTAATCCTCGTCCCCACCGCAGCCAGGAATTCAGCAGCTGGGTCGTGCAGAGTGCCACAGGGAACCCTCCCGTGCCACAGAGCACCCAGGGCCCCATCCATGTCAAAGAGCCTTGAGGGTGCTGATTCAGGGATGTATCGTGCATCTTAGGAGATGAAAAGTGGGCTCAGCCAGCTCAGTCCTAAACAGTGATTTCAGCTCATGTGCTTGTTCAGTCACCGCCACTGCAGGACCCTAGGACTACATTGTAGATCATTACTGTACCTTTGGAAGGTGGAGTGATGTTATTTTAAAGAGAATGAGGTCTAGGCTCTTCCTGCCTTGCTTGGCATGTGTAGCTGAGGTGGCAGATAAGTCTGAATGAACCAGACATCGCCTGCAGTCAGCACAGAGAGGAGGCCACCAAGACTTCACTGGCTTCTGAAGGGAACCTGGAGCTACTGTGCTAATTTATGTCCCTTAATTTAGATGGCCCTAGACCAGAAACACTCTGGGCATATTTCAAGGGTAGTGAAGCATTTCTTGAGGAAGATTTAAGTACTAGTTCCTGCTTAAAACTGAGGAAATGATGGGTCAAACCCGTTTGGGTGATATTTCAAACCCCAGTGATCATTTCCTCATTTTTGCAGGACTGCCTGCCTATAATCTGGCTCTGTCATGGAGGTGTCCATGGCATACTGGGAGACTGAACAGAGCTCCCTGGACATCACCCTCACCAGTGACCTGTCCTTGCATGATCACAAGAGACAACCAGTGGCTCCCACTACTTCAGGGCCCAGAATTAACTCCATGGTACAAAATCTCCCCTTCCTGAGCCTGACTCAGTCTAGCACCCCACTGGCTTTGGTGACTTTTCCACTCCAGGTCTTCTGAAGCTGTCCTGATGTGGATTTGAGCTGCTGCCTACTGAGCCAAGGAGCAGTCATACTGGAAAAGCTCTGGGTGTTCATTTCCCCACTAATACAAATGACATCACCAAAGGAAAAGATAAAGTTCTGCAAACCAGGGCCAAAGACTTTCTAAGCCCCATATATCCCAGAATTACACATCCACTCCTACACAGCATCTGCCTGCTTCATTAATCCTCTCCTCTCCTCTCCTCTCCTCTCCTCTCC
>VWZU01013800.1:150189-185079 GCA_013397095.1 Sterrhoptilus dennistouni | reverse complement strand
TCTCCTCTCCTCTCCTCTCCTCTCCTCCATCTGATATCTTAGTTCTTGATTACCAGTAAGTTCCTTCCTGCCTGAGCACTGATAAGAGAAGATTCATTTCTCTGTTTTCCTGTGAGAAGAACTGTTCTTAAAAGGGATTTTTTTTTCTAAATGAGAAAAAAAAGAAAATAAGACAATAACTAGATAAAACAACAACTAGGTTTTTTTGTTTGTTTGGGTTTTGTTTGTTTATTTTTGTGAAGTGACTGACATTTAGACACCTCCTGGTTCCCATTTACTCCCTTAATAAAATAATTTTTAAGAGTCTTTCAGTCACCACACAGCAATCAACTTCAAGAAGGAAGGGGATTGACTGCTTTTATTATTTCATCATTGTTTTCTAGTGTGGCCAAGCAGTGAGTGCTGAGAGGGTGTGTGTGTAAATATACATTATAATCATATTACAAATCACTGCCAAGCAGAGCAAACACAGACTAAAGGATGTCTGCAGTCAGAAAAGGGATTGCAGAGTGGGTTCCTGCAGCCCCAGAGTCAATGGGAAGGTACATTCCAAATTGAATTTTTAATAATTTTTATGGAAAGGTGACACCTTTAAGGTCAACATATTTGCATCCCTTCCATTGTGTCAGCACAGTGATCCCCATCTAGCTGGTAAATTCAGAGAACTACAGAGTATGCTGAACTGGAAGGACTCCATCAGGATCATTGAGTCCAATTTCTTGTCCCACACAGGACCATCCTCAAGAGTCACACTATGTGCCTGAGCGAATTGTCCAAACATTCCTAGAACTCTGTCGGGGTTGGTGCTATGACCACTTCCCTGGGGAGGCTTTTCCAGTGCCCAGCCACCCTCCAGGTGAAGAACCTCTTCCTAATATCCAACCTAAACCTCTCCTGATACAGCACAAGCCATTTCTTCAAGTCTTGTGATTGGTCATCAGAGGGAAGAGATCAGTGCCTGTCCCTCCACTGCCCCTTGGGAGGATGTTGAAGACCCCAGTGAGGTCCCCACCCAGTGTCCTCTTCTCCAGGCTGGACAGACCAACTGACCTCAGCTGCTCCTCATCTGGCTTCCCCTCCAGAGCTTTCACCATCTTTGTGGCCTCTTTTGGATGTTTAAGCTGTATTGATAAAGAAGCCTTTATTGTTGCATATATTACAGAATGAACATTACCCTGAGAGTTTCAACAGAGGCAAATTCTGCCTTCTGCATTGCCCAATCAGAATTTAAGTCCCTAAATCAGAGTCATGAAGTTGATGCTGTCTTTGTAGGAGATTCATAGAGTGGTTTGAGCCTGGAAGGGACCTTAAAGATTATCTCATTCCAACACTCTGCCATGGGCAGGGACACCTTCCACTGGACCAGGCTGCTCAGCCTCTGTCCAGCATGGCCTTGAACACTCCCAGAGAAAGAGACACAGTTATCTGGATGCAGCCAGGCTGCCCGTACCTGGCGTCATGAGGGAGCCCTGAGCTCTCCCAGCAATTCATCTTGGTTTCCTCTTGGTTTCGCCCACTTCAGCAAACATGAGATAATGCATCAGACGTTGCCAGTAAATGATTGTTATTTGCACAAGGAAAAACCCTGCAATGCCCTGTACTGACTGCTCTGTTTGCTCAGCTCTAGATGGCAGAGAGTTAGACAAAAACAAATACACACACCCCAAAAGCACATCAATATCTCTCTTGTTATCACATTTACATGCTTTTGAAGAAAGTTTATAATGCAAAAAGACATTTTCCACCCTACCTTTCTTTTCAAACAGAATGGATTTTTTAAATTATGGGAGTCACAGGGTTATCCATGAATATTTAACAATTTAAACACAATTTGTAAGTTCTTGCCTCAGTTCTCAGTGCTAAAATCAGTCTTGTCTCTGTGCCTAGTTGTCTTAATCTAGATTTCTTTACATGGAACCATGATGCTTATAATCAGTATGCAACACCCATGGAAGCACATGTCTCTGCTCTATCTAGGCTTCCTGAAGCCTGTTTTAATATCTCAGTTCATCTGAACCATCTGTACTTTCCTTTGGTTCATGTACAAGGCAGCTGAAACGGAGATATGAGCAGTTCAGATGCAGAGCACATCTGGTTTCAGGTGCCAGTGAAGGAATTTGTCATTGAGAGCCAAGGCCATGATAAGAGATATCTGTTGCTACTATGTAACAAATACTTCATAGAAATAGCTAAAAATGTGGTTTTTTCCCCAGAGAAGTCATGGTCCAAAATAGGGTGTCCACCATAAATGTACATTATGGGCAGTGTGCAGGGAAAAGGGACAGCGGGTAATAACTTTTGAGACCCTTAATGTGTCTTTTATTCATAATTTGTGAAGAAACTGGAATTAAGGCTATTTTTGCATGACTGGGGTAAGGGAAGGCAGCCTTCTCTGAAATTTTAGGAGGTCTTCAGCTCTGCAGAGTAGGGTATCTTGATACACCAGGTGAAAGCAAAGAGGCAGCCTGGGAAACTGTCAGTGGAAGCCTGGATGTTGCTGTCATCTGCAGCTGCTTTTGGTAAGATGAGGTTACTTCAGAGAGAAAGCCAAAGACCTTCCTGTAGAAGCTGAAGATGATTTCTTCAGCTGTGATTTTTATTAGGATAACATTTGCTCATGAATTTAGACAAAGCAAGCATTTTATGAATTTGATCTAACAAATTTACCTCTCCTAAAAACAGAAATAAACTGTCAGTGTGTCCCCTTTTCCCTTCTCATCCACATCCTCACCTCACTACTCCACCTCCACTCCAGCTGATCTTACTGGATGGTGGTCAAATCACAGCATCTTTCTGACCATGGGACACACATTCCTGCTCCTGGCAAAGCAGGCCCCTGTAAACAATGCTGCTTTTGTTAACATTATTTTAACTTCCTAGATCCTCTTAGTTTATAAAAGGGAAGATGGGCTCTAAAGATATTTCAAAGACAGGAGTCCTTCAGAGGTATTTCCTTCTGGAGCATGAAGGATAGATCCAGGGATGGTGTGAACATGTTTCGAAGGGATCGAAGCAAGGAAGTTATGTAAGTCAGGGAAAAGGATACTCCCACAGGCTCCCTGGCTGTTCCCTGAAATTGCCAGAGACTGCAATCAAAGGAAGACATCTTAGTAGACGGTTTGGGAATAATTTATAAAACTTGACTTACTCATTTTAGGGTTTTTTTCCTTGTAGCTCAAACTATTTATGTGTCATGATAAATGATCAACCAGTGTCTCTAAGTGACCTGAAAAATTACACAGGCTGGGCTGGCCAGGCTTTCTGAAGTGCTGAGTCTGTTTTGTTTCGGCACATGGATCAGACTGAGAAATGAGAAAAACAAGAGCAAGATCCCAGACCTGCCACGGTTTTGACTTCTGCAACCCTTTGCTCTCTGCAAGTTGTAAGACACGGGGGAATTGTGGCTGCCGGCAGCTGATGCTCTGTTTTACCAATCCAACGCAGTAACCAGCATCCCTTGCCAGTTTGTTTTTCTGTTTGTTGAAATCCTATCTGCCCAAACTTCTGAAAGATGATTTTAGAGGATTTTAAAAAAAGCCTTTCGCATGGGAGTCATTTGGTATTTTGTGGGCATCAGAGGTATTTTCTTAATTAAGTGTAAGTTTTATTAAGCTCTCTCACTAAATGATATTCCTTCTTCTTCCCCACATTTCTTTTGCACTGATCTCACTTTAGATTACTAATGCAGCCAGATGCATCCTGGATAATTTGGCTCCATGCAAAGTATCATTTCCCTGTGATCTCTGTGTTGATACAGTCGTTGCTACAGTTCAACATTATCCAATGATTAAACCAGGACCAACTGACCTCTCTGCATTTGTGAAGGACAATTCTGCTGTGAAGAGTCATCATGTACAAGAATGGCTCCATCATACTCACTAGATACCCTGTCCTGATTTCGATGGCCTTCCCAGTTCCCTTCAGGCATGCCCTTGAGATGCTGCCCAAACCTGGCTGGAAACTCCTCCCTGGCACAAACATGGTTTGAGGAACTCAGTCCCACTGACTGTTCAGTGTGTTCAAAGCTTTGCTGATACATTGACAGATGGTCCAAATAAAGAGGAATTTTTAAAAAGTGAAATGGAGTTGTCATAATGATATGATTAAGAAGAAAACATAGGAAGAGGGGAAGTGGAAAGATTAGGAAGTGTTAATGTCATGGTATGGCATGGATTTTCAGTAGGAATCAGAGATTCATGCTGCTGCACAAGCATGCCATCAGTTCTGACTCACATCTGCAGTGATCCATGTCTTTTGCCAGAGTTTTTGCCACTTGTGGTGAAAAGAACAGTCGATACCACAGTGAAGCAACTGCACAGATTTTAAATGACTCTTTCTTCCCTCCTCACTGTACATCAAGGATTTGTCTGCAGCAAAAACACATGTTCTTTTAATTGAGTTCAAAGTGGGGAAGGAACCAGCAAAGGTTTAAATTACAAGTAGAAAGAGAGGAGTTTGCAAAGAGAGGCCAGTTCTGAAAACTGTTCTCCCAAAACCCCCACTCAAAAAAATGTTCGAGTTTTTCTTGTCCCAGACTCTGAGAAGTTCAGCCCTTCCTAATTTAATCACTTAAACTCTGGTAAACTGCAAACTCCAGCATGCTCACAGCTTTCTCTAGATAGTTATCACATCTCCTTCAGCCCTTGTTTAGCCTAGCTGCATACACGACATTCTTTTAGCCCTTGTAAAATCAAGGCAAACCAAGCTATCACTTTTGAATGTACACAGAAATGCATCTTCTCCCAAATCTATCAGTGACCCACAACCATTTATTAGCTGCCTTAGCCATCTCCATAAATCCAGTAGAGGGAGGTATTACACAGATGTGGTTCTACAGCTGGGGAACTATCTCCAGATATTTGGGGTCAATAAAATGAAGCAAGGTCACAAACAACCAAAGCTCTGTCTGCTTTAGTGGCCAGGTTGATGTGGAAAAGAGTGGAGGTTTGTAAAGGAAGGGGAAACATACTTCCTGGGATGGCAAAAATTAATCTTCCAGTGCTCAAGGTGTTTGAGAGAGAGATGAAATTATCCTGAAGGGAAGGCACTAGGGGAAAAATAAACTTTGATTTAGATATTCCAGAAAATATGTGGAATAAAACTTTTCCATTAAATCCATGCATGAAATCCATAGTGTCTTATGTTGATTTAGCAACCGTATTATATGAGATGCAACTCATGTAAATCCATATTATAACACGTTATTTTCTCATACATTCAGCAGAGGCCTTAAAAAAAAAACATAGCCTTGTTACCTATTTTGCATGTTCTTATTTCTGCTCTACCAGTTTAGTTACAGCTGTGGTAGCAGGAAAAGTTGTTATAAAGCAGGACACTTACCCTGCAACTTGTATGCTCCCATTGGGAGCCCACAGAATCAAGTTCTCATTATGAACTCTATTTTCACCTCCCACATTGTGAGTACTAAAATAGGGAAAAATAAAAAAAAAAAGGCTTCTGGCCTGTAAAAATATAGAATTTCGTCCTTAGGAGAAATGAATTGAAAACTAATTTTCAAGGAAGCAAAGCTTTCTATCAGCAGTACTGTTATTTCTTATTATTGGTTCAAATGGCTTTAGCACCTGGAACCTTCATCTGTGCCGAGGATTGTGCATTACTGCCGGCTGCAGGTGAATCAGGGGCAAAAACCCCTCTCTAAATTGGCAAAGAGAAGGAGCATGGCTTGCTCCTATTTTACAAATGGAGACCTGGTAAAAGAAGATGTTAAAGCACTTGTCCATGTTTATTCTGACAGCAATGCAACCCAGATCTCTGGAGTCTGAGTCCAATACTTTAACCACAAAACCCTCCTCTTTCCAGTTTCAGCATTTAATTAATGATGATGATGTCTGCAGCTTCCTCTTATCAAGCCATCCTTTCATCAATGATGGTATTGTGGTTATTTCCCTGCCATGTGTGTGGCTGTCTTCCAGTTACTTTACCAGCTCCTGAAACCCTGTTCACAAGTGTAGAATTTGCTAATCTTTCCCAACTCCCTTTGTAAATGTGAAGCTGAACTCTGCTTTCAGTGCACACCAATTTTATGCTACTGATGAATGTAAAGCAGTGATGGTAAAACCTCCTGGGATACGTGGATTAGCTGAGGTTTCCAATACCCACCTGAAGTGTGAGGTATGGTTCTTTCTTCCTACCATCAACTAAGTACCTTAAATGGTTTTACCAAGGAATTTGAACATCATTAAAATAGCCTGTGAATATCATTAAAATGGTCCTTCATGCCTTTCTGGTTGAATTTGGAAATAAATGTCACTTGGTCCTGGTTTTTCAGGTGTGGGACACTTCAGGTTTTGTCCCCTCTTATGGCAAGTCCCTTTATTCATCGTTCAATAATATTTACCCTTCTCCTTTGCGAGCATTAAGGTAAGAACTTTGAAGGGTTTATTTGCCACCAGCACCACTTTCCTCTTGTTAAAACAGAATGAGGTTCATGATGACACAGACCTGACTCGGGACCATTTGTAGACTCTTCCATCAGCTCTGCATCAAGCTGAATGAACTATACAGCATGTCAACAACATTATTTTTACTGATCTTGCTTGAAGATGATCAAAAGATATGACATTACCATAATGGGCTCTGCTTCATTATCCTCTTTATATTACTTTACCTGACCTTTTATTGGATAAATCTGCAGTCTGGGGATCTGGTAAGAACCTGCCTCTGTCAGGCAGTTGGATTAGAGGGTCGCTGTAGATCTCTGCTGTTCTATTCTATTCTATTCTATTCTATTCTATTCTATTCTATTCTATTCTATTCTATTCTATTCTATTCTACTCTGTTCTGCTCTGCTCTGCTCTGCTCTGCTCTATTCCATTCCATTCCATTCCATTCCATTCCATTCCATTCCATTCCATTCCATTCCATTCCATTCCATTCCATTCCATCATTTCTTGGGGAAAATAAAAAGAAAATGAACAAGCTTCATTCCCACTTATGGTAAGATATGTGTTCACAGGAATGCTTTATCTTGTAGCTGACATTAACTTAATGTGCATCACCAAGGTGTTCTCCATGTTCTGTGATCAAAAAGAAGCAGAAGAGGATTTAAAATTATTGAGTGAAGTCTCCACAGCTGCTGTACAAATAAATAAAATAGACAGGACTCAAGTCCGGTGGAAGATGGCAGAATGGCACAGTTCAACTCACCACCAGAGCAGGGTGGCCACATCCAAGCAGTCTGTTGGGACACATCCTTGATCCACACCAAGGACCAGACCAAAATGCTCATTGGCACGATGCCAGAAGGCCTGGAAAGAAGTAATTCACTGTTATACACTACCAGTTTATCAGTCTGAAAAGTCATATGCCAGGGCTTGTGCCCATTCCCTGGCTCTTTGCATTTACTTTAAGATTAAATCAACCATGGTCTAGAAGGATCTGTTTTATTGTCCACTGCTGGTTAGTTTAGGCAGTTAACTCAGATAGAGCCATATGGATCATGTGGATTGTTGCCTTCATGCCTGGCTTACTGGTAAAGTGGATGCAGCAAAATGTGTGATATCAACAATAAAACAATACAAGGAGGAGTAAAGAAAGGGGGCAAGTAGAATCCTAAGAAGACATTTTTCCTCTGGAGATGTTTGAATCCATTCTGAGGTCTCCTGGCCAAGACATTGGGAAATCCAGTGTTTTCTTTATCAACTCACGATTAGTAGGCTTTTTTCCCCCTGAATTAATGAAATTTAATTATTAGATTCTATGTTTATGATTGGGAAATAATGGCTTGGGTACCTGTGGAAAGTGTTTGGTTTCTTAAGGTTTCTGGGCTATTTTTTCTGAGCAATTTTGTATTGTAATTTTAAGAAAAAAATTTAGATATTTAGCCTGACCTTCATTGCTGCCAAAAACACCTGGCAGGCTGGTAACACATACAGAAAATCTCATCTGTCACCAATAAAAAGTCAATCCTGCAGTCCATGCTGGGGCAGAATTCCCACCCAAGGCATTGTAAAACTCTCAGGAATAAGGAAGACCGAACTGGAATATTATTTTGTTCAGGTTCATCTCTTACTGTGTTTTGATTTTCATTCCTTTTGACAGAAAATAAAATTCACTGTAGTTGACCATTTGAGCATCAGCCTTTGTTTAGGTCTGAGACTGGCACACACCCAAGGTTTCAATCAAAGCCAGAAGACTAAAGGAGAGGGAGATAAAGAACAATCCTCGTAATGACCCTGTCATCCAATTTCGCAATGTTCCAGAGAAAGAAAAAGTTACTTACAGACCCCCGTGGTTACCAGCTTATACCTTGAAGCATGACATTTTATTACCTTTCTCCTCTAACTGGTCATCAAATAATCCTACTGTTTTTTAACTCCTCTTCTACAGAATGAATCCATCTGTCTTGCTTTGTCCTTCATATGGTTTTTCTGCACTTTCTTTTGCATTTGTTAAGAGTCCCAGTTTAGCTTTAACACACTGCTGCTTAGCAGCGCTCACAACACTCAGACATGCATTAATTGATCTTTGGATATGCTCTCCTTCCCTATCTGCTCCACTGATTCGTTCCGTTCAATTTAATCCAACAGGTCTCGCATCAAATTGTGCTGTAATTTCCACTGCTGAACTTCAGCATCCTTTGTGTTTAACTCCTGGGTCTCTCCATAGTTCTAATTACAAACCTGGAGGATTTAGTTGGAATTTTAATGGCAATATAATAGTAAGCCTAGAGCCAAAACAAGTACTCAGTATTTTGGGACTGCCATGAACTGAGAGGCAGACCAGGCAGCAGGCTTTAAACACAAATGTGCAAAAAACATTTAAGGAGACTTAACTTGAATACCTTCTTTTCTCCTTGAACAACTCATTTTATTAGGGAAAGTTTAATTTGTTAAATTGAAATGCTCAGACATTTTAAAGAGAAAACACTCCAAAAATGTAGCATGTATTTCATGCCAAAATGTTATTCCAGAGTTTGCCACCCATTTGTGTTTCAGTAGAAATACTTGCCTCCCACTCCTTGGCACTGGCTCAAAACTCTTTTTCTCAAAGGAGGTGCTGAAAAAGCATCTGAGTATTAATTTGTCTTTTGTGGGAGGTTTTAGTGTTGTTATAAATCACTATAAATCACAAATCAGGCTTTAAATGGGAGACTTCATAAGCCAGTCTCACTGAGTAAGGCTGTGAAAATGAAAAGCGTAAAACAAATGTTATCTTGACATGTTGTATTTAAATTGCCTCTAGCAGACTCAGTAGCCTGGTTTTGCCAGTGTCTGACCTGGTCTTCCAAATGGTCAAGGGAAGTGTGGTGGGCACCTCCTCTTACAGTGAATAATGTGATTCAAAGCTCCATTTGTCAAAGGAAGCTGGTTCAAGTCCCACTTTTGAACTCATGGACAGACCTTTCTCTAAGGATCTCATATCTTCGCAAGCATTTCTGGTAACTTACCCAGTGTACAATCTGAGTTTAGGATCTTAAGCACCAAGACAGCACTTCTTGTTCTGATAAAAAATATGTGTGATTCCATATGTACAGTTCTGAGTGTTTCAAAACCCCAGCCAGAGACTTAGTAACACCCTGTATTTACATGACATTTTTCATTCTGAGGTATTTTCTCCGAGTCTGGTACACCAACCATGTGTAGGTAATTATCAGTAATCATCGCTAATTGTTTTTACAATTCTTTTTCCATTTTGGCATCAACTTTGAAACGGCAGCTTAACATGAGCTCATCTAAAGGTAGACTTTGTGAAGACAACATTTCTGAATAGCAGCTGTATAGGGAGTCCAACGAGACAAAGCGTTCCAAGTTGGAGCGTGGCCAGGACACCAAAGTCATCACTAGAAGTCTTGGGATCACTAATGCCCACAAAGTGGTCAGGACCTCCACTGAGTTTTATGAGTGCAATGTCTCACCCGAAGAACAACTTCTTCAGCAGCACAGTACCCCATTGTACTGCACTGGACTCGTTCATGTGCAAGGAGAAGAGTCCCATTCACGGAACCCCTCATGCCAGGCTGACCAGGCTGTCTCAGCGTGTCTCCCGGCCCCGCAGACCACCTGTCTCGGCTCACCACACGTGGCCAGGCGCCAGCGGGAGATGGCAAAGCCCTCAGCTTTCCCAGATAAAGACATTTTTGGGGCCTCATGGGATTTGTCCATCTCTACAGAATTTTCCTCATACCTTCGTGCTTCAGCTCGACAGTTTGCAGAAGCAGAGGGGGAATCAAATTTGGAAAGGTCTTCCTTTGGGTCTGCAGCAGCTGGGGTTGGTATCCCTGTGCTCCGGGCGGTCCGGTGATAATAAGCTACTGAGAAAACTCACTGAATCCACATGTCCTAACACTGCCCAGGCCAAACTGCCTTTTACGACATGGGGCCATGCTTCAGGTGACTTAAACACACTTGAAAAGCTGTTGAAATTGCAACTGCCTTCCCACCTTCTCTGGTAATGAAAATCCATCTCTTTCTGTCAATGTGTGGACCCTGCTGTGAGTATAGCCAAGCAATGGTGAACAGGCACAATTTCCATAGGACAAGAACTCTGTGCAACCCAGCATAGATTAAAATGCAAGCTTCTTCAGTTTCCTTTGCCATTTACAGTTAGCCACAGGACCCTGCTGCTTGGTCCTGTGGCTTTTGAGCATTTCCCTGGCTTCATCCACCAGCCTTACAGCAGCTCTGTGCAGAAAAGAGGAAGACAAATTGAAACCTTTAGGTATGTGGTGAATCTGTAGAGATGTTTTAGGATGCCAAGGCAACTGCAATAACTATGGGACCAAATTCACCACTGAAAGCTCAACTCACTTTCCCAAGTCACTGCTTATGTAGCTTGTCTATGTGCACCATCAGCTGGGATGAAGAGTGAAGGCTGGGCCATCATTTTCTGCAAACAAAAGGATGAAAGATTATCTTTTATTTATTTAAATAAAAACAGTTTTTAAAGATTCTCTGGGGGACTACATGAAGACTAGAGACCTGTGTACATCACTGAATTTTCACTGACACCCAGCCAGAGACAGGCCCTGAGAGCATGAATATCTGAGTAGCTAAGGAAATTTCAAACTAAAAAAGGTGTGGGCAGTAGAAGAAGTAGAAAAAATAAGCAGATAGAATGCTAGCTTGGTCTGAAATTGGAATTTAGATATCTAAATCTTAGTGTGTTTGGGATTTAAACTGAGTCAATCCTAACCCAAGACTATAAACATCATAAAACATGGATGGATCTGTCTTAGCAGGTATTGCTTCCACATAAGGCCTGGAAATCACAGAGAAACATCTGAACATTAGCTAACCATGATGCAATGCAAAGAACAGACTCAGAGCTTAGATTTAAATAAGAAAATTGTAAGAGTAGAAAGTGTACTCACTGTGGTTCAAGATATGGTAGATATCTTGCAGGTTGTCTTGGTTTTTTGTGTCTGGATCTGGTCTCTAGCCTTCCATAGTGAAATAGAATTTCAAGAAAGAATAGTATGTGACATGTGATTAGCTTTTAAGACCTGTGATGGGACTTCTTCATCAGAAAATCAACATTTAAGAATTACTTTTTTCAAAGAAAATCCTTATCTACAATACAGGTCTGAATTATAAAGATGTCTAAAATTTCAAGGGGCACTATAGGCTGTAAAGAAAGATAATTACAGATTTCCATGTCTCCAAAGTCCATGGAAAAGGGAAATCTTGGGTTTTGTGCTGTCAGATGACTATACCGAAGTTGTGTAGAAATGTTCTGTATAGTTACCCACTCCACTAGTATGAAAAAGAGATTTCTTAATATGAAAAAAGGAATCTGCCTTGGACACACTGTCAAATGGTATGAAAAGATGTCCAAAAATTATGGTTTTGCAACATCAGCTGAACATCCATGCTGCATGTTATCCACTTATCCAGGCCTTTGGAAAGAAATCTTGGTAGTTTGTGGGAAGGAGGCAGTAGAGAAGAAAGCGAAGAAGGAAGGGAGGGAAGTAAAATATTGTTGATTTTAATTTTTGCTATGGTTTGTTAATTTTGGCATGTGGGAGGTGAAATAGCTCCTGGCTTTTCTTTTGTTGTGATTGTACTTTTTAATGTTGGCAAACACACCTGGAGCTGACAATAGGCATTTTTCAGTAACACACTATTATGAATAAAACTAAAAATAAAATTGAGAAGCTAAACAGAAAACTGAGTGTGTGGTTATCTTAAAGTGACACCCTAAGGACTTACTGTTGTACTTTCAAACTGCATAAGCCTGTTACCCTGGCAACAAACAGATAAAAGAACAAAGATATATATTTACCTCTTGGAAGGGGGGAAACCATTTGTAGGGTTAATTCCTGTGGTCTTTCTGCAGGTAGAAGTCCTGAGCTGTCTTATCTGAGTAAGATCTAAGTAAAGACATCAGGTTTTGGCCTGCCATTATATCCTGATTCTTTTCTTTCTTCTACCACTTAAAAAACAAGTCAAAATAAATGCCTATGGAATTATGACTGCCTGAAATAGTGTACAGGAAGTAAGAGTGTAAAACAAGGAATGTTTTGGGTGATAAATACGCTCTTGAATTGTACACATCAACTAAATGCTGACATATGTTACCTGTTCAGAGATACAACACTGAGGCTACTGTTTTTAATTCCATAAACTTATGTCTTTATAAGAAGTATTTGTATAATAGTTGTCTATACTTTTATTCATATATTCATGCACACACTAACGTACCCAAGCATGCACATTAATAAAATGCCATTCCTCAGAGGCTAAGGAGTCTTTGCTTAAGGATTTTCAAAGGAAAAAAACTCTTGAGTGTTCAAGCCATAGACAGATTCAAAAGCCATTTCAAAGACCACATTGTTTTTTGCACTGGTTTGTTAAAATCTATGGGTCTCAGTTGGTTATTTCATGGTTGTAACTCAAAAACCAAGACAAAACTGAGTGCATGTACTCATTGATTTGGAAGCTGTCCCAGACTTGATGAGTATAAAAGATGAAAGCGACTTTTCTTCTTGCTTTCTCTCAGATTACTATTTCTACAAAAATTCCAGGTTCACTCATAAGTCCCAGAGATGTGGGGGTACTTAATCTCAACAGTCCCACATTGCATGGGCTGTGGCAGTGTGGAAGAGGTGAGTATCTTCTTTGTGAATCAGTAGTTAGAAGTTACAACTATGAGAATGGTGGACAAATGCAAACTACCATCTGCTGATGCTATGCCCATTGCTTTTTCCAAGTGTGCAGGCTGTCACAATTTCATGGTTTCAATCTTTGTTTCAGCAAATAATTCAGGATATGAAGAAAGGAGTTAAAGTGACACTGGAGATGGAAGCCAGTCTTCCACTGGACATACTTAGACATACTTAGTCTTCTGAGTTTGGGAGGGTCTTACATAAGACAGAAAATGTGCTTGAATTCATATTGTTAATGATGAATTTGAAAGTTATTTAACTCATGCTAGAACAAAAAAAAATATTTAATATGTGTTTTGTTTCCTTAAAATGGATTTTATTTCACTAGAGTTGAGTAACAGCAGTGGTTAGGCATCTGTGAAAGCAATAAATTTCAGAATTTTGGGACTCCTGAGAGGTGGGCACTCATATTTTTTGATATTTATTGCCTTTCCCTATGAAATTAATCCTGAACAAAGAGTGTCTGATTCTGAGCAATATCCTGAAGATCTCTATCTTCACATTCATTATTAGCAGGTGGCATCAGGCTCAAGACCACAGGAGAAGAATTTAGCAGGTGGTCTTTGAGGGGACTCATATAACTTCTGCTTTCTGTTTGTAAGAAGAAGGAGGAAGGTTCAGCAGAAGAACAGCTCCTACCAGGAGGGCTGTGCCAACAGGAAGCAGTACCAGTGACTCAGTGGGTGGCACACTCTCCATCTGAGCTGGTGCTGCTCCCAGTCATCACCTCAACTGATGGTAGGAGAGGTTGAGAGGTAACGATAGCATCTTTCAGACACAGGAGACAGAGAGTAACCTGAGTTCTCATGATCTATTTTCCTCTCATTATGATTTTTTCATCTTATTTTACTGTTAATTTTGGGAACTGATGCTTTCTAGACTTAGCAGACCACTGAGAAAATCAAGTTTAGCTGCAGGAGTCTACCAGGCTACACTGTGAACATCACAGAATGGTTTGGGTTGGAAGGGTCCTTAAAGATCCTAAAGATCACCTTATTCCACAATCCTGCCATGGGCAGAGACATGTTCCACTATCCCAGGTTGCTCCAAGCCCCATCATACCTGGCCTTGGACACTTCCAGGGATGGGGCATCCACAGCTTCTCCGGGCAACGTGTGCCAGTGCATTACTCCTATTACAGTAAAGAATTTCTTCCTAAATTGATTCTAAATTGACCATCATTAAGTTTAAAGTCATTATGCCTTGTACTGTCAGGACATGCCTTTGTAAATATCTTCAGCTAGACCAGGTTACTCAGAATCCTGTCCACTCTGACCTTGAATGTTTGCAAGCACAAGATATCTCCCATCTCTCTGGACAAGCTGTCCATAGATATCCAGATATTCCTTTCTATTCAAGAGGCCTCTACTCTGTATCATGACTATTTACATATGTATACACACCACAATGGAAAAAAAATATATACTCTTCAGAATCTGGTTGAGATCTTGTTGAGATCTCTTCAAAGGATGAGGTCTTACTGAAATGTGTCTTTTCTCCTACCCTTTTACTCCATTAATGGCTTTTCAATACTTACAGTGGGCAGTAGCAGTAGAAGAGGTAATGGTTTTAAGATAAAAGAAGGCAGATACAAATTAGATATAAGAAAGAAATTTTTTATGAGTGTCCTGGGCTGACAGTGCTCTCTATCCCATAATCCCATATCATGGACTCCTTTGTTATGTCTAAGAGCTGTCCCTTCCCTGTTAGGGGGGAGGGCACTTTCCTGCTGGCCCTTTCGGCTGCTGCTGCTTTTGGCTTCCTGGCTTTTAGGCGTGCTTTGCTGTCTCGCAATTTCTGCTATTTTCTTGCCTTTTCGTTCTTTTGTTTTTTTCTTCCTTTCTTTCTGCCGCCTCTGTGCTCTGTTTGTTTTTTTCTTTCCCTTTCCCTCTTCTCCCCTTCCCCCCCCCACCCCCCTCTAAGATTTAGGACCGGCACCCGGAGCTGATCTGGCTGGAGGAGTCCGGAGACGATCGCCGGGGCTTGTAAAAGAAGCTCTGCGCCCTCCCCCTCACAGTAACTTGAGGTTTTTTTTTCTGTTCTTTTTTTCCCTTGTGTCGGGGGGTGTTTATTTATTTGTTAATAAACCGGTTTTTTTCCACTTTGTGTTCAAGAGATTCCTTCCCAAACCCAGGGTGGGGGGAGGGGTGGTAGAGGTTTTGTTATTAGGGGATTTCTTGAAGGTTCTCCCCTAATTCAACCCAAACCAGAACAATGAGGAGGGTGGTGAAACACCAAACAGGCTGCCCAGAGAGGTGGTGGAGGCCCTGTCCCTGGAAACACTGAAGGTCAGGTTAGACGGGGTTCTGAGCAACCTGGTCTGGGTAAAGATCTCTCTGTTCATTGCAGAAGAAGAGGGTAAAAAAACCCTAAAGATGAAGCTGATGAAATAGATCTTTAACATGAACACAATACCAAAAAAAAAAATTTAAAAAATAATATATATATATATGTATGTATGTATATATGAATTATTGTGCTGGAATATATCCAAACTGTTTTTTCTTTCCAGAATGCATATCTGGGATATTTTTGTTCACATCTTGATAGTTTTTATTGGGCGATAATTTATAGGCCTGCTGATGTCAGCATAATCAGAGTTTAATACAATTTCTTCTTCTTTTTGCTCAGCAATGCTGTATTTATTGGCCTGTTAAGTTTCATTTCAGTGAGGTACAGCCTGAGCCAATGGAACATAACTTTGAAAAACTCCTGAAAACAGGGTCTCTCCCTGCACTTTATACTCCCCCTCATGCTTTATATTCTCATAATATATTAAAGGATTCTAGTGTCACCTTCCAAGAAATATCCAACTTTCGCTCATAAATAATTTTTAGCAGTTTTGACTCTTCTAAATATTTGTGGGTTTTTATTATTTTTTCTTGTATTCCCACTTTGCCTGACAAAATGACAAGTTCAGGGGCAAAGGCTGATTGACTGCCCCACATTAGACATTTCACAACTGTCTAAGCATAGTTCAGATGTCACCAAACCCAGCCGAGAGGCCTCTACGGAGTTCAGCAGGTTATCATTTTCCTACTGTTTGATTTGTGGTTACTCTGCTTCAGTAACTGTAAAGAAATTAGTTCCCGGCTAGACAGGAACTGGTAAAACGAAAGTGGTGTTGATAGAGGTGTTACTGACATGGACAGGATTTTTTTCCCCTGTAAGTGATATTTGTCCTGTCTGGTCCCAGTGCATTTTCTAAAGTCATTACTTCTGATGACTCCATTGGCCTTTTTTTTTTTGTTTGTTTTGTTTTGTTTAACATGTAGAAGTAATCACTTTGTCTAGAAGCTTTTTTCAGACATTTCTTCTTCGCATTTTCATATCTATTTTTACGGTCTGCAATCAGCTCTCAGTGAATACAGAGCTGGTTTGCTCTTCTCTTTCCTAAGCTGCTCTTTTGTTGTTAGATGTCCCTGCATTCATGCACACACCTCGCACAGAGAGGAAATAGATGTGAACAGAGACTGCAGAGATAAAAACTGCTGAGGCTGACAAAAAGAAAAACTAAATCCAGCTTGCACAAATGAAGTCTGTGTCAAAAAGTTACACAGCTCCTCCAGCCTCATTCATGGTACACTGACTTTTTCTTATAACAGGACAATTATTTTTGCAAAACATGTGTTTTCAGGGCCATATTTAAACTAAGAATAAATACAGGTTTTCCAGCAAAGGTCCTGAAAAAAAAAAAAAAAGGCCTTTCATTATCTTGCCTATATTTTCAAGCAATTCCTGTTCAAACAATAAATAAGCCAAAGAGGGAGGTATTTTTCTCTTCTATGGAAATGTTGATATTTTGAACTTTTTCAGGAGATAAAAATACTCAGACGCAAAGCTCACTGTAGTTTGGGCATATTAAACCATTCTTCTGACAGGAAAAAAGCATCAGCTCCCTGAATTATAGCAAGAGTTCTTTTCAATTTACTCTAATTGGGTAAAATTTGAAAAGACAGCCTGCTTTTAAATCAAACCAAACCAAACCAAACCAGACCAGACCAGACTAAACCAAACAAAACCAAACCAAAACAATCTTATGATATTTCATTTTTAAAAATTATGAAAGATGCCATTTGGAGCGTGAATACCTTGAAACTTTGGGTGAACTTGTCATAAAACTGGCCTTTCTTGCAGAAATTTATGGCCGCTAGTGAATCAACTTTTTTTTTTTTTAAGATTTATACAAAAATTTGGAAGAACTCCACCAGAAGATTATTGATATTTAAATATACAGGATTCAAGTATAAGAAGAGCAATTCTTCCTCATTACTGGGAGTCACATTTGCTTTGAACAAAGTAAACCCTTTCATAGTATTCAACTATTCCTTGGCTCATCCAGTCCAATTCAATGGGGAAAGTGAGGATCTGAGAGTTGCTGGTTTGCCATCTGAAGTTCAGCGTTTTGCTCTGAAGTCTCCTGGTTTGGTCCTGGGTGTTTGCTACTGACAACTGTCACATGGGCATCACCAGGTGCTCAGAAAATCCACCTTTGTGTCAGGTTTCTGTGTAGCTTGAGGTTGTCTCTGAAGTAACTTAGTGATTTCTGAGCATGAAAAGCTTTGTCATATAAGAGGAAGAAATCAGGAGGGAAAAATCGCAAATAAAACTAAAGTTGAAGAATGAAAAAGTCCAGTAAAAAATGACCTGAGTCCATGCACCCTGTGGTCCCTGGGTAGCCAAAGGTCCCAGCAAGAGCAGCCTATGCCTGGTAGACCTCAGTGGAGTACCCTGGAGGTCAGAGCTCTGCTGCCCTTTGCATACTGAGGACTGGCTGTGTGGGAAATATTCCCAAGCAGCACTGATGTGCCAGAGAACAGGAGTCATATACTCTACACCATACCCTTGCAGTGATTGAGTCAGAGAAATTAGAGATGGAAAATGCACTTAGGTCACTTAGTCCATTCCCCAACTGTTTAAAGGTTGCCCCCTACAATGTGTTCTTCATTTCTTTGTCTAGTCAGTTTCCCCCTTTTCCCTGGGGGTACCATTCCACGTAGTAATAGACCTCGTTGTTAGGAAAATTTTCCTGATGTGCAGCTTAAATTTTCCTTGGCTCACGTTCATCCCACTACTTCAGTTAAAACCTCCTAGTCAGCTCTTAACTTCTCTCCACCTCAGGCCCTTTTCTTCCGTCAGAAGAAACAAATGAGTCTGATTGAGTAAAGCCCTGTGTGTTTAAAAAATAATGACATCCTTACCTCCCAAGAGTGATAGTCAATGTAGAATTAACATTAAATGTGCAAATTGCCTTATTTTATACAGAAGAAATTAATAAGCCCCTGGAAGCTTTAATCCCATGTCCATTGGCATGGCTTGAAAAGTACAATGTCTACCACCATTTGCTAAAACACGTGGAGCCAGATCCCACCTGGAACAGATCAAACTGCCCTGGTTGGTCAATCCAAGCTCAAAGTCCCATGGAAATTTATATCACCCAAAGGCCTGTGAGTTCCCTTCCCAATCAAGGCTGGGAATAGAGCCATTTACCAGCTCTCTGGTGACATACATCATGGATCGTGGGGTACCAGACTGGTGTCACCAACACTTTCACTACTTTGAAGAATCTGGGAGAAACTGTGGGGTTTGGATTTACACTCACAGATAGCTAAGTTAAGCTAAGAATCCACTATGTTCTCCTAGCAGAGCCACATGAGTATCTGATGTTTTGATTCTGCTGACATAGAGAAGAAATGTCACTTTTATTGACCCAAAATAAATACTGTCAAAAAAATTTGAGGAAATGAGTAAAGTAGCAATGCAGAGGAAGCAAAATTCTTCAATTATTTCTTAAATGACTGGTGTGGCTTCATATCTTTAATAAAATAAATATTAAGAAATAGAAACAGCCTTTGGCATTTTTCATATTTTTTCAGGAGCCTCTTATTTTTGTTTTGTGACAAAAACAATTTGTTGCCATCACCATGAATCACCAAGGGCTTCAGCTGGTGGAAATACACAATTTTCTGTTCGAAATATGTTTTGAATTACAGTTATAAGTAGTAAGCTCTGCAAGAGGGCTGTTCCAGTAAGACCTGTCTCTGAATAAAATGAGATTTCATCCAAAGTTCAGATAAATGAAAAGCCAGGCTGAGTGGTAGATTGGAACGATGTGGATCAAATCAGATGTTGACACTACACAATGTACAGCTAGTGTCTGGGAACCACTTCCACAAGGAAAAGCAGTAGTGAGAAGTTACTGTTTCAGCCTGGCTTATTTTAGACATTCTGCAGCAGAACCTGGAAAGGGGTTGTGGTGCACTTCTGTCTTCAACTTCTACAAAACTGAATTCCTCTTTCTTGAGAGGAAGATTTTAGTTTCATGATATTGCTTGTTATTAATAACTACCTTGTGTTGTTACAGTGTTTAAATCCCTTTCCATGTTAAGCTTTGCATGATGGTAGAACACAAACCTAATCCTTGCTCTGAAAATATAGAGGTTAGGTGTAATATGGTGGGGGCAGAGGGCAATCAGCTATAGGAGAGCAGAAGGACACCTTTGCTCAGTGCTGCAGTCCTGGCATGCCCAGGAGAAAGGACAGAGTCTCATCCTTTCATGCCAGGCTGGATGGAGCTCTGAGCAACCTGATCTCATGGAAGGTGTCCCTAGCCACAACAGGGAATTGGAACTGGGTGATCTTTAAGGTCCCTTCCAAGCCAAGCCATCCTGTGATTCTATGACAACTGAAAGCCCACAGTATGTCACCTTGATTTCCTGTAAGACCAGTACTAATTTCCTCATGTCCTACAGCCTAACTCTTCATGGGTAAGCCAAGAGCAGGGTTTCAGTGTCTGCCAAGAGGAAGAAAAATTCCATGTGGGAGCTGACCAGAAATACCTGAGCAAGTGCAAAATATGGTGCTTTTTAACTTCCAAAGTCAGTCTCCCTTCTCAGCCATGGTTTGAAAAGACCCTTGTCCAGGCTCATTCTGCTCCTGTGCACTTTGGGATCAGTGCTGCCTGCCTCAGTGTTCCTCTGGCACAGTGGGCTCCACAGCCATCTGGGGCAGGGCAGACCCTGCATTTCTATTGCATCCTTGGATGATGTGAGCAGAGGCTCCCCAGCCCATGGGATCTATGTGGCTTTGGTCCCTGGCTGGGTGACTCTGTTGTCCTCTCCCAAGCACAGCCATGCACAAGCATAACAGCACACACAGCCCAGGGCATGGCTGGGACAGGACAGGGGACAGTCAGGGTATCCTTGCCCACACTGGTGGTGCAGCACCTTCTGCCCGTGGATCCAAAGAGGATCTCTCACCAGGCTGGCAGCTGTGGGCTCAGGATAAAGCCCTGTGGTTATGAGTGCAGCCAGTCCCTGCCACAGGTGTCCTGGTTTGTTGTTCACAGACTGAAACAAATTGAATAGAAACCCAAAAAAATCTTTAAAATGCTGTAGTGAAAGGTCTGGGAGGAAGCTGGAGGCACAGACCTTATGGCTTTGTGGCCAGAGATGGGTGTCCACAGGGGCATCTGGCAGAGGGTACCTGCTTTGTGCTTCCCAGACAGAGCTGTGATGGAAAACCCTCTTGTCTGAGAAGGGAGCTCATTCCCAGGCTCTCAGCTGCCAGCTCAAAGCTGGGCTAATGGGAAGGAATGCACTCCCCAGCAATGCTTCTTTATAAATTATTTTTACTGGGAGATTTGAGTGTCGTTACAGTGAATGTGTGTACAAATATTGAAAGAATGATGTGTGCTAGAGAAAACAAAGTGAAAAACCACCCGGCTTCCTATTTCTCCTGGGTAAACCTGTGATTTCTCCCACCTTCTTGAGTTGCAGTCTAATACAATATTGTACAGCCTGCTGCTTCCTTAAATAATTCCTGCTGGAGTAGCAGACACTGAGTACATCACTAAAATCCCATGAAGTTGTTTAGCTTTCAGTTCCACATCCTGACAAGTTTAACTCTCTGGGAGAATGGAATGACCTGGATGCTCCTCTGGGTGCTCTCCTGGCGCAGGATAACTCCTGGCATGGGGCTAGAGCTGGATATTTTGGAGGAGCTTCTAGTTTTACTGTCAGTCTTATTCTCCTGAGCTCCCATTTCCTCTCTTCCTGTTCCTCACACTTCTATTGTGATTCAAATAAATGTGATATATTAATGTTTCACTGGTTTAAAATGAACTGCAATTACCAACAGAGGATTTATTTCGTTTACTTCCAGCCGCCTAGAAGGCAATCATCTGGCTTACACGAGTCATCTATAGTCTGGGGAGAGCCATGGGCATTACCAGAAGTCAAATGCATTCCTGCCTATTTTAAATACCTTTTTTAGGCTGAGATGAACAGCACACTGAACGCTCATAGCTGTAGAGGAATTACAAGATCAAGGTTTGGATGATTCAGGTGTGGTGACTTAAAACCCACCTTCAATTTTTGTTCAGAAAGAAACTGCGGAAGATGAAATCAGTGTGTTTGGGATTTTGATAGGGAGGCCACAAGGGGTTGTGTTGATCACAATGCTGATTCTAACAACCTGGCCTCCAGCCTTTACATTTTCTCATCCAGTGTGTTTCAGGGTTTTTTAATAGAAAAGCAAAACTGCATCTGTCAGTTTTAAGATAAATCTTTCTGTATAAACTCCTGCCTTGGAAAATAACAAGGCTATGGAAGAGGAAGAAGAAGGAGCAACTGAAGATGTCACAAGAGACAGAAGGCCAGCAGGGGATTTTTAATATTTTAACAGCCCCTGGAGTGCGAAATGATGAGGTTATTTCTACACAGGACTTTGAACACTCACCAAGGCACTGTAACTTTCAGCTCCGCATGCTTTGAGCTGAATCAAAATGAATAATTTAAAGAAGAAAGTTTCTTGAACTCTGCCATAGGTTGTGTGGCTCTGTCACATTGGAGCAACCTGGACTTGTCATTTCCACAGTTGCTGGGAGACTGTGGGGACACAGTGCCAGCTCTACTGGTGTTTCCATCTTTCTTCAGCCATTCTGCTGACACTTGTAGGGGCTTAAGGAGACTTTTTTATTGTAAGCTGCACTCCAGCTTTTAGCTGGTAACATACACATATGGAGCAGCAGCTCAGCAGTGCCAGTAAAACTGCTGAGCACACACAGAGCAGCAGAGGGGTTGGTAGCACCAAGCTGGGTGGGGATGGGGACAGATGAAAGCCAAGAAGAGCAACCAAAATCTGAGATAGAGTAAAAAATTTGCCAGCAAAGTGATGCAGTCAGAACAACCACTTGCTTCTTGCAGTGTTTAAGTGGTTTAATGAAGTTGAGGGAGTAATTCCCAAGGGACATGAGTGTTGAATGCACTGAGTAGGGAATAATGCTCTTTGCTGAATGAGGAGCCTGTGGGCAGGACCCCTCTTAGCATGGCAGTGAAGCTCTTTTTTGCTGTGGTGGGGCTGCCCAGACGTACCTGAGCTGGGTTTTAACTCACAGATGGCCAGGCACAAATCCTGCAGAAGACTCTGCAGATGGGGACCTGTGGCATTAGAAGAGCCCTGGCCAGGCTCATGCTGGCTCAGGGTGCAGAGACTGCCCACACCCACAGAAGGCCTCTATCTGCCCCACTGACCCCACAGCCAATTGCTGTACCCTGTGAGGGCCAGCAGTGGTTACCAAGCCAATCCAAAAGCTGCTACTTTTGGCTACGGGGTCTGGTCCTGCTTTGTTGTCAGGATGCTGCAGGACCAGACAGCTCTGAGTCTAGACTGCAAAGGTGTTCAGCATCTAATATCTTTGTCTGTGACACCACAGAAGTCTCATTCCTTTAGGAAGAGGCTCAGGAAGAGCACTTCTCCCTCCCTGCCCACTGGATTACACTCATAACATCTTTGAGAATGAAGAACACAGCCTTTGCAGCTGAATATAGGCAACTTTTCTGGGCTTTTTCTGGATTTGCATGCCATGGAAACTGTTCCCAAATCCCTTAGAGAACTAAATTAAGTCAGCTCTAACCTTGGTTGGTAAAGCATCAGCAGCTGCCCAGTAAGACTTTCTGAACTTATGGCTGCATGCCTTGCATAGATCTAGAAAACTCCAGTGACATTTTCATCAATATTAGGCCATGAAAAGTTACTACTGGAAAACAGCAGGATCAATCAAGCAAAACTATCAACAGTGAGAGAATATGCTATTTATTTACTACTTATGTTAAGGTGAAAGAGGGAAAGATGGTAAAAATGGAAAATATTCCTGCTAGGTTTTTTTAATCTTTCCCCTTTCTTTCCTGTCCTATATTTCACAATGAAAGGAGGAAAAGTAATAAACTTCCTCTTCTTTTTTTTGCTTTTTCAGTCTAAGGAAACTGCAATGGACAAACCAAAAGCCAGAATATTTTAAATATACTCCTTTTATCTCCTTCAGTCAAAACACATATCTTAACACAAACTTAAAAGGTAGCGTAGGACATCTATGAAATGGCTGGGGGTTTTTTCACCTTTTTGCTAAACACAGGAGAGAAAAAAGTCTGATCAGACAAGGAAAGAACCATGATTGAGCAGGACAATTCCTTTGTCTTTCAGGCAAAGACTAAAAAAAATATGGATAGGTTTATATATAAATACATATGCAGTAACCAAAACCTCAAATTCAAATACACCTGAGCTTTGGGGAAGTTTGTATATTGATTCAATCTTTGTGGCTTAGGCTCATCTGTAACAGAAATATTTGCAAATAGACAGAATACTTCCTCTTTAATCTTATCTAGTGATCTGTCTGTTTGTCTGGGATTTTCCTAGAGATGGCCTCAGATCCTGATATCTGAGGGCTGTACAGCTAAATTACAGCAAGATCATACACAGCTTCACAGAGACCTTTATTTTCTTCTGTTTGCCATAAGCATGTGTTTTGTTTTAATCCACTGGGATGAAAGGCAGAGCAGCAGCATAGTCTGGCTCAGCCACCACCAGGACTGTGCTTGGCCTCCCTTTGAGAAAAGTTATTTTGAGTGATGATTCATAAAATCATAGAATGATTTGGGTTGGAAGGGACCTTAAAGATCAGGGACACCACGGACAGGGACAACCTGGTCTGGTTTGCACAATGGGCAGACCCTGGCTGAGATGCACAAAACAGCTCCGCAAGAGCTGTTAGTTCTCTTTCCAGGGGCTCTTCCAGAGGTCCAAGCACATCCCAGTCTTTATCTCCCAGCTCTGGTGCCTCCACCTCTCCAACGATACCTCACCAGATGCTCTACAGGTCACACATCTGGGAGGACCAAATCCTGCATCCATGTCCAAGAGGTTTTTCCTCATCCATCAAGAGGATTGTTTAAGGTTTCACACCTTCAATGGCACCTTTAGGCAAGCTGCTGCACCTTGGCAATAGGCAAAGATTGTGAAATGTCAGGATTTATGCACATGTGCCTGGATAATTGTTGTAAATTAGTTTGGTCTGTTTATGCCCTTGAAGAACCCTGGGCACCAATGGCAAATAAGACAGATTGACTTGAGCTAAGCACCTTCATTTCTCTCTGTCTTGGAGGGCAGGAGGTGGATGAAGCTGTTTGGTAGCTGTTCAGCCCCAGTGATGCTTAGACAACTACCCTGCTTTGTATTCTGAACAATTTATCATGGCTTGTACCTGCACTGGTAGTTACAATTACCCCTGAGATTTAGCGCACTGGGAAGGGCTTCAATTTCAACAGAGCTGTGCCACTCAACATGGATGGGGATAAACAGGGAAATTTTTCAGAGTTTCATTGTGTCCTTTCCTTTCTTTGTCCCCCCACATTGCCCAGAGTGGTTTTGTCACCTCCTCGAGCATTTTCTCGTGGGCAACTTCTCACCACTTCAGATTCCCAGCATTTTCTGTGTGAGACCTCACTGGCTCCTACCAGTGCTCGTGTGGTTAATGGGTGAGAAGAAGGGACTGAGCGCATCTGAAAGGAATGCAAGAAACATAAACAATTTTATTATCAAGACCACAAAACTATTTTTTAATATATGCAGCCATTTACAAGGGGCAAACAAACAAACAAACAGAAAAACCCACTGGGGAGACATGGTCGGTGTCTGCGACCGCAGCGAACCCACTCCAGTGGTATGGGCAGGTTTGGAAGGGTCCCTTTCCTCTGGCCAACACCATTCCCTGTGAAATCTGGCACTAAGGAAGTGGGGTGTCACCAGCATCCTGCTGGGGTGCCAGGGACGATGCCAGCTGGGTCAGCGCTCGGGCAATAGTGGAGAGGTGGCTGTTCATGGTCCTCAGCTCCGCCAGGATGTCACTCACGTTCGCTGAGGCATCAGAGCCTGCGGGCACAGCCTGGACAGCTGGTGGTGGGGACACAGCCCCTGGAGCACTGTTTCCCATAGGTGCTGCCTGGGGATTTTCCTCTTGGGAGGGGTGTGGGGCTGGGCTATTGCAGGGTTTCATGCCTTCCAGAGAGCCTGTGCTTATGGGTGGCTGGTCTTCCTCCTTGCCTTGAATGGTGGTGAGCGTTGCTGAGGCGAGGAAGGGCAGCCAGTTGATGAGGTGGGTGGCACCACTGGGTGGGACAACTGGCAGATAAATCCCAGGGTGCAGGGATGGAGTAGAGGCAGGTGGGGCAGGAAGAGAAGGAAGTCCAGGGTGAACAGTGGCAGCAGAAGTGGATGTTGATGGTGAAATAGGAGGTGGTTTTGGTCGTAAGGCTGCAACACACGCGGGTAACGGAGGTGAAAATGATGCAGTGCCAGTGTCAGAGGAACAGGAAGGTGATGCTGGAGCTGTGAAGGATCCAGGCTCTTCAGAAGTTGGTGGTGAAGTGGCAGCAGGTGGAGCATCAGGAGTGCAAGGGTCTGAATCTGCAAGGAAGATACACCATGAGCCTTGATTCACACATTTACCTACTTACAGACTGTTGCCTGCTGTTCCCTCAATGGGACCAAGCCTTCTTTGCCTTCTTTAATAAAAGAGGAAATTTCACCAGCTGGCAATGATACTCTCTGTAGGCCCATTAGAAAAGAAGAGATGCAATCTAAGACAAGAGCCTATTGTAGGTAAGTATGAACTAAATATTATAAAACAAAATTATATTTCCACTCTCATTCTTCATAAAGCCAGTGGACAGGCCTGAACATTTTTCTGGTTGGCATCTCATAGCTATGAATTAGCTGGTGAATTACCTACTTGTTTTCCTGGCCAGCCATGGAACCATGGTAATGTTCTAAGTGACTCAGATGTCCTGTGTAGATGGGAGGGCTGGACAGCTTCTGCTGGTCCTAAAGTTAATGGCTGCTTTTCAGAGGGTCCCAGTTTTCAGCATTTTGGTTTGAACAGACATCTAAACACCAGACACAATAAGAGCAACCTGGTTGCTTAGACCCTACAATTTTTTTTTCATGTGTGGAAACATGGCAGAGTTGACACAATCAAAGTTTGATGTACATCTCTGCCTAGATCCCTTCAGCAAGTTCAGATATGAAAATCAAAAAAAGAAGAGACAGAAAGAAATTGTTGACACTGAGCAGCCCAGCCTGACATTTTTACCCTCTTGGAAGTAGTTCACTGGACCTCATTTGATATCCACTGAGATTGTTAGAAACATTGTTGCTTGGGCTGAGTCCATCAGATACAGCACAGGAAGAAAGAGCAGCCTCTGAATGATATAAAGAGGCTTGGAGAATCACATGATGGTCTAAGGTGCTCTACCCACTGTGCCCAGTTGCTAAATACCACATGGTAAGGAAGATCCTATTGTTACAATCATTCTAAAAGCAAGAAATAAAATAGGAAATTTTACCTTTTCAACCCCCTCAAAGATTTGCATAGGTGGAATCACCATATCACACTGTACATCTTTATTTTAGCATTGGGAACACATACAAAAGGTGGCGAGATGCTACAGGAATGGTCAGTGTAAGATAGATGGATTATAAACTACTTTTATTGCAATTAAGTATAAATTTTAAGGCACCGCTGTGGATACAAAGACACAAATTAAAAAAAATTTCTAGGTTAAAACAACCTAGAGAAAGCCAAGTACTGAGGTGTTAACACTATGCTATTATTATTTCTGGCATCTGAAAAATCTGATGTGAGACATCCATTTTCATTACTGGCTGCTTTGGTGTTCCAGATAGCAAACTGAAATTCTGACTCAAAAGCAAAGGTTTTTCGCCATCATTCCTAATACCAAACCAGCTGGACATGCAGCCAGAAAAAGTCCATCTTTGTCCCACATGAGACTACTATGTTGTTCTTAACCAGACACACATGTTACTTGGAGGGGATTATGACACAAAATTGAGCCTGCCTGTATGTTCCTGAGATTTTTATGGAGAGTTACTGTAGGTTCCTTGAAATGGTTTCCTTCCTTTGTGTATTGGCTTTCTTCCCAATACGACGTCCCTGCCTACACAGACACTTGACCCCTGTGCACTGTAGGTGGGTTGAGGATGCTGGATTTTGGGTTTTCAAAGTGCTATTGATTTGCCTTTGGTTTTTCAAAACAAAAACAAAAATAAAGCATAGTTCAACTACAGGTTCCTTTTCCATCCAAACCACTGAAGTTTGCAAGGACTGAGATGAAAGTTTCAGGTTTGGCTGCACCGTGGTGTTAACCAGAACAGTGTTTATGGTCCATATATAGTGTGGCTAATCCCTGTCCACACTGCCTGAGCAGACCAAATTAAGTGTAATGTTTTTCCATACATTAGAGAGCAGAGGAAGCTCGACAAACCTTAATGTAATCTGGTTTAGCACAGTGGCAAATAACTGTCACAAACTATTCTTAAATAGTCAGAGATACTGGGGTTAATATAAAAAGAGTAGCAATTTATACAGACAAAGATAGAGGCAAAAATCTGGACACCAAAGGCTCTTCCATTTGGCTAAAACCTTTCCACAAACAGTGTGGTTTCCCTATCAGAAACCACAGCTTTGTCATTCCCCTAATCCTCCTTTAAGATTTTTTATACCACGCAGTCTTTAAACACAACTTGCTCAGCTTGATCAGGCTCCCATACTTCCATCTAAGAAATTCCACACCTGCACATGGATCCTTGTGTATCCAGGACATGTGGGAGCTGTTGCAATGCTCAGATCATAGAACCCAGAGTGGCTGATGGTTGGGATGGGTCTGACCCAGCTGCTCAGCATCCAAAAACTGCAGAATCACAGCACCACTGATGCTGGGACGGACCTCTGCAGACTGTCCAGTCACAAACTCTGCCCAAAGCAGTGTCAACGAGTTTTCCTCCAAGGTCAAAATTGCTGGGGTGCATTTTAGAAAGCCCAGTTATCTGGGAGGTCTGAGTAGGATGAAGCATGGAGCAAGCAACTACTGTTGTGTATCAGATACAACAGGATGATTCCCTTTATTTCCTTCCTCTGTAATGCTCTTTTTTGTTTTTCCTCTCATTGCAACTCATCACAGCTTTAGTGCTTGGTTATTTCCACTTTTTTTGTACAGCCCTCACAGAAAGAGAGTCTTAACTGGAGCATCCAGGTGCACTGTCACTGCTGGGGGTGTTCAATCCACATCTAGACAGAGCTGGAGCTAAGTGGGGTTGGATGGATACTTGCAGAGAAGAAAGATGTTGAATACAGAGTGCTCAGACAAGTACAATTACCTTCCCTAAAGGTATCAGCCCACCTGTTCCTGGTCATTCAACATCCCCCAGTACACCCAGTCCACAGAAGTTGGGTGGATGTTGTAGTCTACCCCCACATGTAAAGACTGACTGTTCAAGGCAACTTGTAGCTTAGAAGAAAATTTATATCAACAGTTGAGTAAGTGAATCCAGGGCTCAGAGAACCTGGGTTGGGATCAACTTCATTGAAACAACTGTACTAAAAATGCTTGGTGAAGAAATTCCTTGGAAGTCTCTGCATTTTCCATGTTGTGTGTATAGGGAAAGCCGTCTAAATGAAGGCTTAGACACATAAGATGTATCTCTCTGAGCAGCCTCAAGAGTCACTTCTTTTATATTGAGTGCACAGACAACTTTGCCTCCTCCTTCAGGAGGATTGTTTTACTGAGATGGAATCACAGAATATCCAGAGAAGGGACCTACAAGGCTGATTGAGTCCAAATCCTGATTCCATACAGGTTCACCCCAAAAATCACACCACGCCTCTGAGAGTGTGTTATAGTTTTTCTTGAGCTCTACCTGGCTTGGTGCTGTGATCACTTCCCTGGGGAGCCTGTTCCAGTGCCCAGCCACCCTCTGGGTGGAGAAACTTTTCCTAATATCCAACATAAACCCCCTCTGATACAGCTTCATGCCATTTCCTCAAGCCACCTTTGGCTTGTCTGTCTATACACTGTACAGCATAGCTGTCCACATCTTATCTAATTCCCAAGCCTTTCTCTGCATTCAGTGGATTAAATAAGTCGAGCATCACCTCTTTATTGCTACAATGAGAGATTTGTCCTCATCACTTTGCTGGGAATAATGTTGGATAACTAAATTGGATGTGGATACCATGATCTGAAAATTCCTACATTGCAAAAGAGAACTGTACCAGTGCATAAAAATGACTGCCCAGCTTAAAAACATTCCCTACTCTCCTGATCTACCATGGATCTCCCAAAAGAAAAGCCATTGCACATCTTTGTTTTACCTATTTGCAAGTAGGAGGGAACACTTCTGCTCTGCCACATCCAAGATGATCATAGGGTGTCCAAAACTCATGAGACTGTAAACAGGGCAGGTAATTCCATAATGAGAGGGACCAGAGAAGCACTTCCAGGAGGGGATTTCCTGGTACTTGTCCTGTTCATGATGATGGATGTTGCCAAAAGATTAATGTTCTGCCCTGCGAGAATGGCAAACTAAAGTTATTTAAAATGCATTCAGCTGCATGAGAAGATCATGTATTTAACTTTAGAGTCAGCCTTGGCTATCTAAGCTGCTTTTGTTTGACTACTGATTTTATCTGCCTTGCAGCCAAATTGCTGCAAACTCTGATTTCTTAGTCTATTTATTGTCAATTAACAAAGGAAAGGTCTATGAAGAAGAAACCTTGAGGGAAAAGCAGGAGCATGACTTTCCACAGATTCAGCTCATCTAGCATTAGCCCTTTAGCTGGCATCTAGCATGAGGCACTTGTCTTGGCTCCAGTAAAGAAAGAAGCACCTCTGGGATATAGCCATTCCAAGCTATCAAGTCTCTAAGTGGGGTGAAGGATTGTGCTCTAAAATGTCCCTCTCCTCCCAGAACTTCTGGTAAGTCAACTACCTTAGATGGGCTGAGTGTCTTCTAAATGGCTGAAGTTGGGTGAGCTGGATTCCTCCATTTATAGGTACATGTAGCAAGTAATTTCACAGAACCACAAATTGGATCAGGCTGGAAGGGACCACAGTGGATCATCTTGTCCAGGCCCCACCCTCAAGCAGGGCCATCCCAGAACACAGGGCACAGGATTGTGTCCAGATATTTCTGGAATATCATCAATGAGGGAGACTCTCCACCCTCTCTGGACAGTCTGTTCAGTCCTTGGTCACTGCCCAGGAAGGAAGTTCTTCCTCATGTCACGTGGAATTTCCTGGGCATCAGTTTCTGCCTGTTGCCACTTGTCCTATTGCTGGGCACAGACTAGAGCTTGGCTTCATCCTCTTGGCACCACCAATTTCCTATCAAATCTCAATAGCAGATGGGTAATGCTGCCTCTATGCTCCCATGGAAAGAACAAAACCATAGAAATAAGGTTTAAGATGCATGAGAGTAGAACCTGAAGCCTCTAGAGTGCATCAAGGAATGAGCTTGTGGTTGAGAAGGTGATAATCTTTCAAGTGAGTCAGGACTGAACAAGCAATCTATTTCAACAATGCCAGTACTTTATTTAAATGACCAGTACTTTAAGGGGGCTTACAATAGTGAGGGAGAACAACTTTTAAAGAGGGAAGATAGTGATAGGAAAAGGGGGAATGATTTTAAACTACAAGAAGAGAAATTCAGACTCAGCATCAGATGAAAGTTTTTACTCGGAGGGTAGTGAGGCACTGGAACAGGTTGCTCAGAGAAAATGTGCCTTCCCTAGAAGTGTTCAAAGCCAGATTGGATGTGACTTTGAGCAACCTGGTCTGGTGAAAGGTGTCCCTGCAATGAGCAGAAAGGTTGGAATGAGAAAATCTTGAACATTTCCTTCCATCCCAAACTGTTCCATGATCCTGTGATACTGTGATTCAGTGATAAGGATATTGACATGCTGAAACAAGCCTCTTTGGTGAGACAGTGACCTGCAGGAGGTCCCTGTGCAGTGCCCTTTCTGCTCAGGTTTATGCAGCTGCTCTAAAGCTGTCGGTGTCTGTGTGTGCGCCCGTGGGACTGAGTGCGTGCACGCTCCCCTTGCATTTCACAGCTGCTTCCCAAGAAAGTCTAAATATATGCCTGCCTCTGCTTTCTGGTGAGAAGTGAAACTCAAGTCCCAACAGCTTGTGGTAAATGAAAGCCCAAGAGCAGCATGTGCGTCACTGAGGCCGGTGCTGCTTTTGCACGGACAAAATCCATATTTGGGACCTGAGTCTGAAGCCAACCCTCCTGTGCTGCTCAGGTTTGATTCAGACGGAGCAGCTTTGCTTCCCACTGCCAGGCTGAGTCAAGCTTAGAAGGGTTTCAAACAAGTTTAGAAGGGATTAAGTCACCAGCTTGGGTGAAGAGGCCCTGAGACATGACAGTGGAGTCGGTCTGAACAGAAGCATAATGTGAGCATTCCAGGATTGATGTTTGCATATATGTGATTTCAGATACAGAACTTGGCTCTAGATATTATTTTGGCTTCAGTCTAGCCTTTAATTAATTAATTAATCAATCTAAAGTAGCTCTAAACACTCACTTGCTTTTGGGTAAGCAGCTTAGAAATTGCATAGAAAACTCTAAAAAGCATTATGCAAGCTTATTGTTAATTATTTTTTAGATAAAGCAAAACACATATGTGTCCTAGGAACCCACTCCTCTCTTTGTAGGTAGAAAAATCCCAAAATATTTTATATATCAAGATGCTGCTCCCTTTAATGACAGTACTGTTTTTATCTAATTAAACACATCTGTTCAAGTCAGGAATTTTGTACAAAATATTGATTAAAAAATATAGATCAGAGTATTCCAAATCAACTCTATTCCTCTGGTTTGTGGTTTATTTTTAAAGGGATTTGGCAAATAATTGCAAATAATTGTAGGTTGCGAGAACAATGCTGTAATGGAGCACATGGCAAAGTCTTTTCCAGGGTCCATGACATTTCACCAAAAACACCCTAACTCTGTCTCTGTGCTGTCAAACTGGCTGAGTCATTTCAGCAAGGCTCCTTCCTCTGGCCTCTTGCTTTTTAAGCAGCCTAATAATAACCCACAACCTACTCTACAGATTTTAATTCACTAAAAAGTTTTTCTGACTTCATAAACTTGTGCATCTCTTTGGAATCTGTTTCTTTTTTTTATCAATTGTGGTCTGTCTTGGGGTCTGTTTCTCTTCTTTCAGGTACAGTACACCAGGCTTAGCTGGACTGAGCTTTATGTGACTAATCCCATTATGACTCCTGTGGAGTTGTGCTCTTTCAAAATTTCTTGAGTAATAGTCTGTTATGAGTACATACTTATTCCCATGTCATGCGAACAAATTCGTTCTCACAGTTTGTCATGGGCCATCTGCTTTTTCATCTTTGTCCCTGGCTTAATTTCAGTGAGATTTTATTCACTTCCTGACAAAATGTGTGTTTTTGCACTTTTTTAGGACCAGATTTTCCAGAAACCTGAGGTCCTTCTTTGACACCTAAGGGACAGAGACAGACTTTTTGAAGTGCTCTGCAGCTCCTGTTATTTCCAAAAACAGAAGAGTCCCTGAGGATGCCCTGAGAACTCAGTGTGGTGAGGGAATGGGAAAAGAGGAGGTAGGCACGTTGGAGAGGTAATATTGTTGGGCAGCAGGCAATTCCTCATGACAGTGCTCGTTGCCTAACACATTTGTCCTGCTGTGCTCAAAGCACAGACGAGTCCCACACTGGATGAACTTTTTGGGAGCCTGACTGAAGCTCATGAAAAATGAAATGCCTTGACAGAAATCCATTACAGAGCTAGGAGCAAATGCCACTCTCATCTTTCCCATCAGCTAGCATCGCCAATGCAGCCCTCTGATGGCTCCTTTGCCTTACACTTCTATTAGCACAACTTCTTAAATCAGGGAATGATCTTTCCTTCCCCTTTGCAGCACAGAAAAAAAGCATAGCAGAAAAATCTGTTGTGCGTAAGGAGACTGCCAACCCAGCCCTCCCGTGGCCACACAAGAACATCTCCTCCACCCACATACGCTCCCTTCCCAGCAACTTAGTGAGGATGGCAAAGTGGCTTGGGAGACTTTTTAAGTCCTCTGAAACTAAAATAAGACTGACAACTACTTTCAGAGAGCCAAAAGAAACAGGAAGAAGAAGAAAGTGGTATAATTGTTGTGACCATTTTGTTCAGACTGCCTTGTATTTTGCCTCTGTCAATGGTCAGTAAATGCTGCCTCCAAGGAAGTATCAAAAAGTCTTCAATAACAGCTATACCTTAGTCCATTGTAGGAAACTTTCCTGATATTCCATTAATGAATCAGGGTTTTGGCCCAGGAGAGATGTTTACACTATCAACAATCATATTTGATGGAGGCCAACAAATTTGATTTAAGATCAGGCTTAAAATGAATTGCAACTGCATGGACTGCAGCTGAAAGAGCTTGTGTGTAATTACCTCTCTGGATCTGGCCATTAGCTACACCAAAGAGTTTTTCCTGTTTTGAAACCAACAGCTTTTCCAACACGTGTAATTCTTCTGAGAGTCTTGTTTTCTTTTCCTAATAAGTACTATTGTCTTTCTAAATGCTCCTATTATGGTCTTATTGGCATTGTAAACTTCACATAAATTTTAAATTATTTTTGTTTTTCGTTTTTCTTCTTTTCTTTTTTTTCTTTTTTTTTCCCCCCTCATCCTTTGGCAAGGTTTTGGAAATTATCTTCTACAGCAATGAGTTTCTCAGTTTCGTTTTGCATTATGTGAAGAAATTTTTCCATTTATGCCAGAAATTTTAGATATTGATCAACCAGGAGCATTTTCTCTAAAACCACCTGTGTGCCTACTCTTTGCCCCTTTCTCAATTGCACTTCCTGCCACGCATGGCCCTAGAATATGTCCATGATCCCATAACACTCAGCAGGTACTAAGAGATACAAAAGAGAGTAGACAGGATGCGTATAATTTACCTTTAAACCAAAGGATAATAGAATTATTAAGGTTAGAAAAGACCTCCAAGGTCATCAAGTCCAACCATCAACCTAAGAGTGCCTGGTCCATCACTAACCCATGTCCCCGAGTGCCACATCTAAACATTTTATAAATTCTTCCAGGGATGGTGATTCCACCGCTTCCCTGGCCAACGTTCCAACGCTGGACAACCCTTTCAGTGAAGAAATTTTTCATAATATCCAGTCTGAACCTCCCGTAGCACAACTTGAGACCATTTCCTCTCATTTTATTCCTTGTTACCTGGAAAAGGAGGCAAACCCTCATTTGGCTACAACATATCTCAGACAGTTGTAGAGAATGAGAATGTTCCTCCTGAGCCTTCTTTTCCCCAGGGTGAACCTCCCCAACTCCCTCAGCTGTTCCTCATCAGATTTGTGCTCCAGACCCTTCACCAGCTCCGTTGTCCTTCCCTGGACACATTCCAGCATCTCAGGATGAGGCAACCAGGAACATTTATAGAAACAAATCTTGATGGTCCAGATATTTTAGGTTTATTTTTCTTTACTGGTTTGAGATTAGTTTAATTTCTTAACATATATTCTCTGAAGGCTTCAAAGGAGATTCATACGTTAATTAACCAAAGATAGTTATATTTTCCTGCTGTT
>VWZU01013800.1:114051-146694 GCA_013397095.1 Sterrhoptilus dennistouni | reverse complement strand
TGCTGGTGGATGACTATATTCCTCTATTTGAGACATTGAAGATGAAGGAGCAGTTTGAGATACCTTTTGATAGATAGAGATACCCTTCTGCCTGGTGCCTGATAAGATCTTGTGAAGATGTTGAATATATCCTATCTTTCAGAACTTGGTCTCTTTTATAATGGTGTAAAACAGGAATAATTCCATTGGCACCAGTGTAATTTACACCAGTGTAATCATGGGAGAAGGAGAAGAAATAGGCCTGCAGGGATTTTTTGTTTCTTTTGGGGGAACCATGCTGACTGTAAAACCACAGCAAAATTATTTTTAAATGAGAAAAATTTCTATAAGACAGATCAGCCTTTTAAAAAGAGAGACAAATAGAATGAAATGTTGCAGTTCAGAAAGTCCTGCGGTATTTGGGAAATGGGGCACTTTGCTGTAAAGGGAGCAGTAAACAGCCAGAGCCAGGAGAGCTGCAGAAAGAGAAAGACCCAGAAAATGAAGCTGCTTATGAATTACATTATCAAAATTTCTCAGAGCACGAGAGATGAGATTGTAGAGGCAAGTTTATTCTCAGCACATGCGTGGAAAAATGTAAACCTCAGTAAGAACCACTGAGTAAACCTGAGAAAAGAAAATGACTATGCCTGGAAATGTTTAGGGGATGGTGTTTGTCAATTAATGAACTGAGAGGCCACCGTTTGCAGCTCACTACACAGCAAAGGCGTGCACAAACTAAGCCCAAAGAAGGAGATTTTTTCTTTTTCCCCAGTAAGAGGAATGCTGGGACATTTTGCTCTACGCCTCATCTGCAATTGGTTTTTTTCTTTTGTAAAACCCGGTGATTATTGAGAAGAGAAAGTTTGCCCCAAGTGGCTGGGCAAGGGGTCACGATTACTCACACCACCAGGTTCCCATTTGCCTTCAGGTCTGTTGATTTTGATGACAAGCCTTTACCACTCAGTTTTTCAGTTGTGTCAGCAGCTTCCCCAACAGCCCAGAGATGCTTTTTGTGTTAGGCTGTGCAGACAGGAGAGCGGCTCCAGACAAAAAGCGCACACCGAGTTCCTACTCCCTACTGTAAGAAAAACCTCAGAGTTAAACTAAGTTTAGATCCAGCCTCATGGCTTGGACTCGTCTCTAAGAGAAATATGCAGATATCCTCAACAACCTATATAGGAAGAGGAAGTTTTCCAAGGACACAGTACATGTACCTTGTTAGGGAACAGCTCTTCTTCAGGCCAAGAAGCTTCTCTCTATCCTGGGGGAAACCTGGCAGCATTGGGAATCTTCAGCATGCTGGAAGGAAGAAATGCCAAAGGGTCTGCTGCCTTGTAAAAGGAAGGCAGCTTGATCATCTTTATGGAAAGAAACTGAGCTATAAAAATCCAGCATTTTGTCTTTAAAACAGACTGTAAGCTGTGAGCACAGCCAGCTGGGTAGTCTGAGCTACACCAGGACCATCAGGACACCAAGGTCAGAAGGAGCCTGGATGCCACCATGAATGTGAGCAGAGACAGGCTGGTGAAGGTGGTATGTTGAGGAGCCAAGTTGCAATTGTTGAAATTAATAAATGACTGAACAGGGAAACAAACTCATCAAGATCCTGACTTACAAGGGAAAGCATTAAGTCTTGCAAGGAAAAAAAACAAAACAAATCAACACAAAACCACTATGTGTCCATCTATACATCTGTTCCATAGCTTAACTGAATCATCACAGAGAAAAAAGCCCATTTCAAGAGAGCATCTCTGCTCAGACTTTCTGGCCTTGGGAAAGTGGTTACGCCATCGGAAATGACCAGAAGAACTCCAAATCATCCCTGCATAGCTCACACTACAGCTAATGCTCTCATTGTAACAGCAGCAGAGGCTTGGACTGCTTACACAGCCCAACACACTCTGTACAACATCAGAAAGAGGTACTGCACTTGGCCAGTCCTTGTGACATTATAATTAGAGATGGGGCCTGAATCAGCATCCAAATGTGGAGTGGTGCTGTGAGTTAACTGAGATATGTCCACCAACATTGTCATTATCCTGAATTCTGTAATTTATAAAAAAAATCCAAGTGCTGCAATCTTCAGGGCATTCACAATTTGGTGGAGTGAATACTCCAAATTTGGTACTATCTCCATGGCCCAAAGTCAGTTAATTGCTTAAAAACATAGGTAGGAGACATGGAATTTTGGGAGCTTCCCCTGTAAAACAGCTGCCTGAAGTTGAGCTTTCCAGAATAGAGATGGACTTTTTAGGACATCTGAAATGAGCATCCAACCCAAATTAAAGCATCCCTAATTTGTCCTTAATAAAAAAATAATTGAACATCCATGTCTATCTCTGACTAGAATGGCTCTGATCAGAGAAGCAAAGTTAATGTGTCACAGAGAAAAGAAACAAACAACCAAACAGCAAACAAAAATCTCAAAGAGGAAACTTCTTAAAGTGATTTAAAAATAGATGACTGCACCAGGACAGACCTAGTGAAACCAAGAATTTTGAGGTGAGATCTGCCAATCCTGTTAAGCACATCATATATTAACAGATACCTTTTTCTTGCTCCTGGAGTATTCCCTGAACAGCATTATGAGTTAAAAGTGAGTTTTGAACTGTCATCTGAAATGTCCTGGTTCAAACTTCCCAGCTTCTTACTCCAGGTCTAGCAAATATTTGGGTTTGCAAACCTGCAAGCAGGTACCTCAGCATTTGGCCCTTGCACTTCTTTATCCTGAATTTTGCCTCCTCCGTTGAACCCTCAACTCCAACTGTTGGACAAATTTGCAAGCACAGTTTTACTAACTTTTGCCAATATAGAACCTGCACAGGAGATAAGGGGAGCATGCATTCCGTCTTTCACTGTTAAATTAGATTAATTTAGAGAATTTGCAAGACAATTTAAATGCTTAGCAAAATCTATGAAAAGATAGATTTTTATCTACTGTACAGTAGGAGTGGGATCAGCTGTTAAAGTGACAAATTTTAAGAAAATCTTAAAAGATGTGTTGATCACAGATGGACCCAAACAATTATCTTAGCACGAATAACCTGAAACAGTGGTGCTTCAAGGTTGTGGGGACTAGTTTCTCCACTTACTAACACTGTTAATAGTCCTGACAATTCTACCATCATCTGCTGATTGATAAATAGTTCCAGGGCCATACTTAGTCATCAACTCACTTATAAGTTCAAAAAATGTGCTAGAATATCAGAAAGATGAAATTAAATCAAGAGTCCATGAGACTGAGGGTAGTGTTTGGCTTCAAGATGAAGGCAAAACATCTCCATGGCACTTTCTAGGATTCATTCGCCCTGAAGAAGGAATGTGTGTTTTCATGAGTTTGAAGATAAACTCAATTAAATCTTTCTGATAATATGGAAATGCAGAAAGGTGATTTTTCTATGTTGATTCAGTTGTATTTTCTATAGACTGAATCTGCTGCTGATACTCTTTGTTATAACAGAACTTCCTGCCCACTTGGAGTACACTTAACTATGGTACATCATAGAATTATAGAATTATAGACTAGTTTGAGTTGAAATGGGCCTTTTAAAGGTCATCTGGTCCAGTCCCCCTGCAATGGGCAGGGACATCCTCACTAGATGAGGTTGCTCAGAGCTCTGTGCAACCTGACCTTCAATGCTTCACCAATGGGATGATGTCTATGTTATTTCACAGAAGAAATAGGATGTAGTAGCCATTTCTTCTGGAAGAAATAGTGAAGCTGACAGGTAGAAAATACTGAGCTATTGCACACTTCAGGGCTTAAAAGGCAGATAAAAAGACAATCAGGAACACTGATTTTAATTCCTGGCTGTCTAATTGATTTGGTTGGATGGTCTTGGCTATCTCCATTGCTGTCAACATCCTCAAGCCACTAAGAGCTTTGTCTTAATGAGAATAGGGATTTGCTTCATAATTTTGCTGCCTTTCAAATTCTTCCTCTGAAATACAGTAAGGATAATTGATAATTTTCCCTCCCACTGGTATGGCAATTCTTAACTCCATGTTTGCAAAACTCATTACAAGTTTTGGATGAAAGGTGTTAGAGCGGTGAAAAACAGATTTGACACCTTTTTTATAGAGAGAACTTTTGAGGTTTCCTGTGATTGTCCAAGTTTTTGAAGATTAGTCATCTTTTCTACAGGATTATGCAAAGCGAAAGCCCGCAGCAGCGGGAGGTTGGGATTAGTGACCCAGAAGGCCCTTCCAGTCCTGTGGAAGATTTTCCAAGCTGTACCAAAGCCTACTTGTGTGGTCTGAACTGAGCATCTTCAACACATAAGCCCCGTTGAAATTTTTAGTGGCATCCTTTTAGCAGGGTGAAAGCAGGGCCGGGACTGAGCTTCTGTGTGAAGGTAAGAGAAAGCACCTGCCACAACAATGATGGAGGGCACCATACAAGATCACTGACAGCTCAGGAAATGGGAGGGGTGAAGAAACACCTAAAGAGACACAAACAGCCTCATCTCTCTGGCCCTGAGATGCCACCTCTAGAACCACCACTTGTGTTACCACTGCCCAGGCAATGCTGGGCCTCCCTTCTGAAACCCACCAGCAGCTGGCAGCAGTTGTGACTGTGGTTTTGTGGTGCAGACACCTGTCCATCTGAAACTAGCCTGGGACCACCAAGGTCATTTTCTTGTGGCAATTTACCAGCTTCCCATATATTAATAATTTTTCACAGTCATGGTCTTGGGCTAGAATAAAATCAGTGATCCATGATGGAAGCTGCTTTGGTCATGCTCCTAGCCAAGGCTGTATTTTACCTCTCTGGAAGGTGGGCAGTGGTGTTGTTTTCCCATTTTGGGGCAGGTATGTGTTAGAGGTTAACTCAGATAGTCTCAACTCCCCACACCTCCAAGCCTTTCTGAGGAAACCAACAGTTTCTGGTGTTCAAATGTGCTTTGCCAGCCAAAATGTCAACCGCATGCCACCTCCAAGGCAGCCACAGTTCAGTGGTTGCACATCAGAGCCACTGGTTCATATTTATAAAGTGCTTTGATACCCCAGATGAAAGGACAGTATATAAACACCCCATTCACTTAGGTGACATACAGTAGCAGCAAGCAGAAAAATCATTACCCACCGGTTTAGAAAGGCGTATTCCTGTTTATTAATTGAAGACCACATAAAGAATGCTTGGTTAAAGTGTTCCTCTTGGAGTGGACATTTCAGTGCTGGTCCAGCGAATGAAAATAATCTGCATCGGCAAATGGCATAAATACCATGTTTGCACAACTCAAAACAAAATTTTCCTTAAAAATGAACCAAAAATCTTTTTATATGGAACTATCCTTATGCCTACAGACCAATGGGGAGTGAGGCAATCAGTCCTTTGCCAGGTCAGGACTACAGAGAAATTATTATCCTAGCAAAAAACAGTCTAAGTTAGAAAAGGAATAATTGTTACAATGTGAGAAAAAGCTGTTCTGAAGCTTAGTATATGTCAAATTAAACCATCTATGGGTTCACCAGCTCTCTCTCTTTTATGCATGTAACAGAGTTTTTGGATTTCTAGACCTGTATTCCTCATTTCTTTATCTTTGAGATACATGATCCCACCGCTTCCTTTGGAAAGTTATGCTAAATAAAACCTTTTCTGCCTGTCATCTCAGTATTCAAAGTTCTGAGCAGCTACCCATTCACAGTCCCTGGGAGCATGCAAAGTCTTTCATATATCATAACCATAAAAATAAATAAATTACAAAGCAGAAAGGAGATAAGGCACAGGTTTAGGCTGCCTTTTGAAGATTTATTAAAACAAACCGATATTTCTTATAATATGCGTGTAACCAGAATATATAATTGACAATGATAATCATTAACAGTTACTAATGTTATTTCAGAACAGAGGACGGAATGAGACAGACTAAACCTCCATGCATGCAGTAAAGGAAATCCAAACTGTGATAATTAAATGCAAATAAAGCCTGGGGGCAAAAATTCCTGGTCTCTCTAAGATAAGAGAAATGTATTTCTACCATCTATAGTTCATTTATTTCTCTTGAAGACTCTAATTTGTTTTTAAGCTAATAGATCAAACATTCTTGTCACAGGTCGTACAACTGTCTCAAATATGTGAAAAGTACCCGCCAGGCGAGGACCACCAGCAATTTTTATGATTTCTTTACACTACAAATATTTGGCAGAACTGAAATCACCCAATAAAATAAACCTGCAGATTCATCGCAGTTTTAGACTCTCTCCAAGTATTTTTTGGACTCCTTCCCAAAATAACTGATGCTCATGATATTCCAATATCAAATGAAAATATGTCCTAATTTTCATGTCTCACTACCACCATCTGCTATTAAAGAGAAAGTCATCTTTTTCCTAGTGGGCCAGGTGGTTTGGAAACACCCATGTGGCGATGAGCTCTCATCCAGCAGCTCTTCTGGTCCTTCATGGTGCTGGCTTGGTGGGATTTGGACAAAACAAAGGGCAGAACAATGAAGCACTGTTGGTAGAATACAATTTCGTCCAGTACCAGCATCATCTGCCAACTGGTTCCCAAGGAGCACTATCACTCCCCATGTCTCCAGGGGACAGGAAGATTGAATTTAATTGTGTGCAAGAATGGCGTAAGGGAAGGGTTCAGGATCCTCTTTGGGAAAGCCTTTAGCAAAAAGGAATAGATTAAAAATACCAAGTTTGGAAAGTCAGCTCAGCTGTATTGACATGGCAGATGTCTTCAGTGAAAGCCACTCAGCAGTACACAAATGTTGCAGTCACTTCTGCAAGGTTCAGATCAACTGACACTTTAGAAAGTCAGTCACTCTCTTTTGTAGACATTCAACCCTTCTTAATATTACATCTATACTTCAAGTGTAAAAGAAAAGTCTTTCTCTTCCAAAGATGAATTAAGTTATAAACCACCCCAACCTTCTGCCTCTACTGTTGCATTTGACAACCAAACCACATCACCGCTTTTTCACCCCACCAAGGCATCCCAGAGAGCCATTCCCAAACAGCTGACACTGCTCTTCTCCATTCCTGCAGATATTTTTCTTTCCAGATGTCTTGAGCTGTAGTTTTTGCAAGTGCTACTTGCAGTATGTCTTGTAAATCCTACAAACCACTGTAAAATCACACAGTGTCAATTTTATGTGTCTTCCAACAGAAAAATCTTTGGGTTTTATTTCTACCAGTCTCTCAGCTGTACAGTGCCTTGTAAGTATTAATTTTTAGGGTCATCACCCTTTCTGATTTTTGTAAAGCTCTCCAGTTTAACAAGGTTTGTCTCACACCATGCTAGACTAGCTGGCAGCTGGCTAATAGTGACTTGGTGGTGGAAGACAAACCTTTTTATTAATGTAATGCTGAATTCAAGTACTGCTGTTTCTGTGGATTGAAATAATATCCTTTTAGATATAGTAGTGTAGCAAGTAGACCCACTGAGAAATTTCCATTTTTTTATTTTTTTTTAATACCAAGTTTGTTTTTTACAAAGACAGAGCTGCCCCCAGGACAAGCTTGATTTTCCTGAATTGTTTCCATTTTCCCTCAGAAAAGCTGAAGCAAAGCATTTAACTCAGGGTCAACATGACCTGAAAATTGTTCAGGTCAGGTCTAAACAAACAGAAAACTACAATAGGTCAAGCCAGCCTGACATGGATCTGCTTTAGCTGGAGTAACACATACATGTTGGGATCTGCATATCTGTTGCGAAGCAATGGAGATTCTCTCTAACAAGGAAAGCCAGCCAGCAAGAAAACAACAGGAAGAAAACAGCTTCACAAGGTGAATGGAGAAAAACTGTAAATACAGCTGAGTGTTGGAACTGCCCAAAACCCCAAAATATTACAAAATACTTCCTGCATTCACAATAAAACGTTTTTCTACTAGTATCTTGTTGCTCTGGAAGTTTCCAATAGTTCACCTTGAGATCCAAATCCAAGATGAAATGAATGTTTAAAGGCAGGACATGAATCTAGATCTTTGTAGGGACATGTCTGCTCAGAGACATAAAACTGTTTTGTTAACTGGCAGAGAATACTGGATCAGAGGGGGATTTGCTGTGTTTCACAATTCCATATTATAAGATATCAAGCATGATCATTCCCATTCTACAGACAGGAAATGGGACTGTGTGAGCACTGCTACATGAGCAATACAGAAAACAGTGTGAGGACATTGGAGGGTCTCTAACTATTAGAACTGAAGACCAACAAAAAAAAATCCCTTTGAGGTAAGCTGTCTTCCAGGACAAGACCACAAAGGTGCCACTTGAATCTACAAAGTGGGGAAAAAAAAAAAAAGGCATCTTTCTTCACAAAATATGTGGTCAACTTGTTGGGCTTGTGTAGTAAGATGCTGCACAGTAGAAAGTTTTGCATGAGGTCAGAAAGTGATCAGCTATTGGGAGTTTGTGTAGGCAAGGGATGAAGAAGAGGGGAGACAATTTTTAAAATCAGGGTGTTCTTCATGATCCCCTGTCTGAACAAGGATCTCTTCAAAGAGGGGAAGGCTATCTGAGAATCACATCCCTATAGATTTTCTCAGTCTCACCACTTCTGTGCTATTCTTGACCCAGGCCACTGGCAGACCATTGAGTCTTTCTTGTTCTCCATCGGTGACACGTTTCAACTCCTCCCTTGATCTTTAATTACAGGTCTGTGGATGGCTGTAGGGGGCTGGGAGGAAGGATGTGTTGTGGCCTGGGGCACAAACGTACTGCAGACACATTTAAACTTACCACCAGTGTGCATTTGCCTGTGATATGGAGGACCGGAAGTGATGACTGAAACACCCTCTTCTAAATTTATATTTCTACTCTCCCAACCCCACAAATGCAGTATCGTTCACAGAGGTCCACACCAGGACTGCACTTGCTAAAAAAGGGCCCTTCTCAAGCTTGGCTGAATGCTGAAGGACCTGCTCCTTAGGGGTTGTTGTTTTTCAGGAAAAAAATCTCACTGTTCCCTCATCCACTGTCTACACAAGCTAGCTGTGTTTTCTTCCCCATGTGACTGAAATAATATGTAACAGAAGTTTGACTCTACTGTGTGCAAAAGCAAATGGCTTTAAGATGGAAGAAAAACTCAGCCATGAAGGGACAGCATACAAACATGAAGAGCGGACGAAAGCTGAAGAAGTACAGAAAGGGATATAAGCTGAGTATCCTGCAGGTCCAGAACAAAGCAAGCCTACACATTTCAAAACAACATCCGAGTTCCTCTACTGGATTTTGAGGAACATAATTTATTTCAGTGCCAGCACCAAGACAAACTTTTTTCCACCACACAGACATCACAGGTGGAGATGCACCCACCAAGTGCCCACCTGGACAAACTCACTGAAGACTGGTCTCCTGCAGATTTTCTGAATAGACAAAACCTGCTGAGTGGGAGCCGTGTTAAGTCTCATATCCTTGACACAGCTCCGTAACCCACTCACCATTGGGTTAAGCTCCTATTGAACATGAGCAGAGCTCCTTACATGTTGTGCAACACAATGGAAAATTGAGACCATACCATAGATGAGGACACAGGAGTTACGTGGTTTGCCTGAGGCCACACAGTGAGTCAGCGGCTAAATTATAAACTTGGGAGTCCCTGGCTCCAAGTCACTTATTCAATCTATGCTGCCTCTAAGGCATATTACATTGGGGGTATTGTATGGAAATGACATTAACTTTGAAGAGCAGTGTACAGTAGAAACAAGCAAAATAAGTGGGCTTTATTGTGGGCTGATTTAAAAAAAAAGTACGAAAAAAGTGACACGAGCAGTTTTGCAAGCGTACAGTATAAATTAATTTTGCACAATTTGATTTTGAAACCACCCTCCTGGATTAAAAACCTAAACACCAAGTTTGTTCCCATAATGGACCCTTCTTTTCCACTCTTTTTCAAGTTTTTTTCTTTTTCTGGCAATTCTGTTAACCCCTGAAAATAGTGGTTTAATATGGAAATGCTGACAGCTCCTTAAAGCAGAGCATCACATTTGCAACACTGTAATTATGCCTACTTCAAAATGCTCCAAAGAAAACAAGATTTTCCTGTTCAAACAAATCTTGAATGGCTTTAGCCCCAGAATTAAATCATTCAGACCAAAAAGAGCCATGTTAAGCATGCTGAACCAGGGCTGTACCAAGGACATGTGGAAAGAGATAAATGCGAACTGATTTTACTATATTTACGTAATTAGATCCACATCTCTGCTTTTCTCTATTGAATGAGTAAAGACCAGATTAACCTTATTATTATGATGTTTATTTGATTGACTTAGGAATTCCATCTGGATAAAAGAGAGCCTAGATGTCTTTCCCCATGCATGCCCAGCGTGAAGCCAATCAGCATGCCTCTCCAAGTAACAAATTTGGTTTATGTCATCTATCAGCAAGATACTGTAATATTGGATATAGCTTTAGTTCAATGGGTGACTGCTCCTTAAAGACCATGCAACTTAGAGGTTTCCATCCTGCATTTTTATGTCCCCACAGAAAATTACTTGTCAGATTTTCCACTCCTGTGATGAGGGTGGTAAGGAAATGTGTGGTGCAGAACGTGTGCATGGCACATTTAAACAAGAACGCAGCCAATAGCCCAGCACTGCCTTTTTGGTGGAGGATGTTTGCCTATTTTGCAAGACTTCCTTGCATCCCTTTTCTGCCCTGTGGAACAAAGGCAAAGATGTGGGTAGATACAGGATTCCTGTGCCAGTGAAGAGAGAACAAGAGAAAAGGGAAAGGTTTCATTAGGACTGCTTCATGCAAATTTTCCTTCCTACCAATGTTTAATACATGTCCATTTAGCATAAGTAATGTTAGACTAAAAATTGGGAGGAATTTTGTGTCTCATTGCATTTGAATGTGGAAAAATGAAATTTTGAGTTAATAGAAGTCACTGCTGATGGCTTCTTACTTCCTTTGAAAACTATTCCACCAGCTAATTAAAAACCAGGGACCTTCTCGTGGTAGGAACCTTCACTTTCCAGATAAGAGAATAACACACCAAGCTGAGGCCGGGACAGGTTGGATTTATTTTCCAGCTTTGCGTAACCAAGACGGACCCACAAAGCCAATCTTTACCATCTCCAACCATCAAAACAAAATATTAATTTATTCTCCATTTTTTATCAGTCTTGTTTACTCAAGTTGCCATAATTTCTGGGCAGAGTCTTCTTTTGACTTCATGCAAGTACAACATCCAGAGTTCAGATCGCTGAGTGCAACTCAGGGGTGAGCAACTAATCCAAAGAGATCACAGAAGCACAGGATGGGTCAGATTGGAAGGAAGCACAGTGAGTCATCTGGTTCAACATCCCTGCTCAAGCAGGGTCATCCCAGAGCCCATGGCACAGGATTGTGCCCGGACAGCCTGAAATATCCCCAGTGAGGGAAACTGCACACCCTCTTTGGACAATCTGGCCACTTGAATCTGACCAAGAACTTTTCTGTCATCAAAGTGGCCATCTTGTAACTGTAAGTAGACATCTTGCAAATGTTTCTGTTTTATCTGATTTCCCACTTCTTGCTCTAATAGACACACAGGAATTTGCCATCAGGCTGCAATCTGACACGGTGGGGTACAGGAGACTCTGCCTGTTATCTCACTCATACCACACAGACTTGCTCTTGACTTCCTCCCGTGCATTATCACAACAGACTCCAACTTGTGCTTCGTTTTTCTGTTGGGAAAAGATTGTGCAACCTCCAACACTCACCCAGAAACCCTTCCCTCACAGGGAAGGAAGCCTCCAGCCAAATGAAAGCTTTGATATTAAGAGCACAGTGATGTGTAAACCCATAATAATGTGCTTGGATGGCAGGTCTTCAGGAAAACAACAAAACAAAACACTCCTAATTAAGGTATTGGCTCGGAGGAGATACTGAGTCCAAAATTATTTTGATTCCATATGGAATCTATACAGAATGCAACATGCAATAAAAACACCAGTGCACCCAGATGTGGATGTTCCCCAGCTGTCTGCCTGCCCCCTTTGATGGCAAGCTACAAAGATCCTTCCTGACACAGCCATCTCTGTGGGAAGCAAGAGGTGCCTCCTCCATCCTCTCATGTCAAACTGAGCAGTGGAAGGGAAATTTTAGAAAGTTTAAAAATATAAGTTGCTCTCAGTTTTTTATTTTCTGTGGGCTCTTGGACTTGATGATGCTTGTGGGTCCCTTCCAGCTGAAAATATTCTGTGATTCTCTGGTTCCTCCAAAACTCAGGGATGGGTCAGACATTGTCAAGGGAAAGTTTTGGGAAGCACAGCCTGGGGCTCCTCTGAGTTTCTGCTTGGGGGTGTGGATTAGGTTGTTGTTTTTCCCTGCAGCTGTTGGGGGCAGTAGACAATCAATCCTGGGTTTCTGTAATCTGTATGACCTGGGTGTGGATCACATATAGTCCTGATGCCAAACAGATTTGCAAGCCACCTGGCATGTCTAAGAATATAGGCAAAATGTAAGACCTGCCTTGAAAAATGGCTGTTTTGGTGTTCCTTGAGACTATTGTGCTCCTGATCAGGGCCAAATTTTGCTATCATAAATTGCAGTAGGATTTAGGAAATGCCAATTGATTTTGGCTAGAATTTTCCCATTTTCATGCCACAAGAAACCTTATTTTAGAAGTAGCTGAATTTCCAAACAAGTTCCAGGAAATGGGCAGTTTAAGCCTGAGAGTCAGGAAAACAGATTTTCTTTGGACAGAGGCAGGAGGCAGATTACAGGCGGAGGCCAGCAAGACAACATTTTGGAGTTTTTTTTAATACTAATGGCTACCAAAGATCTTGTTCTACCCAATCGATCCCCTCTACAGCCATAGGCACGCTGGGCACTGTTACTACCACAGCAGGTACTGAGGTTCATGTTGGGCTGCTTGATGTGGGAAGGCCACAGCACTACTTGGTACTAAATGATCTTTAAGGTCCCTTCCAATCCCAGCCATTCTGGGATTCTATGACAGGCAACAGGAGCAAGAGTCTGGGTTCAGTCTATGTACTGGCCATTAATTATTTCACATTTTAGCCCAATGTAGGATTCCCTTTTCTGCATTGATACCTCACAACTTTTAAATCATCCAGAAGCCCAAAAGCAGAACCTCCACCTTAGACCCCAGAAATGAAGAGCCTTGTCTCCACCATGAACCCTCTGTAATCCATGGGGAGGGGGAAAGAATCCTAGTGGATAGCTCAACAGAAAATCTGAAGGTCTCAGAATAAGCAGCTTCTTGTTCCACTGCTGAAGGACACCAGGAAACTCAATAAAAAAAATATTGCCCTGGAAGAGTGGTTGCACACCGGAATAAGTTGTCCCAGGATGTGGTAGAATCACTGTCTGTGCAATTTTTCAGGAGATGTCTGGATGTGGCACTTGGGGATGTGATTTTAGGGGGATTATGGTGGTGATGGGTTGACAGTTGGACTGGATGATCTTTAAGATCTCTTCCAACCTTGACAGTTTAGTGATTCCGTGATTCTGTTTATGTGTTTCAGGTACTGCTTCTTGCAAAGCTTAACAAAATGAACAGTGGAGATCTGCAGTGCAGCTGTAGCAGGCTCTAGTTCAGGTTTACAGTCAGTGGGAAGAAATATGAACATTTAGGGTACAACTCAACTTTCCTAAAAGAAATGGCTAAAATAACTCAAATTTTGTAAAATGTTCATGGTTTTTAGGAAGCATTAAATCCATGTGCCTCAGCGTGACCTTCTGCACTCACTTCTGTTCGAAAGCTCAGGGATGGGATTTTTATTTTTATCTCTAGGCTACTCTTATTCTGAAAAGTGAGTGCTCTGTGGCATAGTGGTCCCTGCCATACTGGGGCCCTGCCAGAACAGCTCCAGCTGCCTGGGTAGGAACAGGGAGGTGGCTGGTGCACACCAGGGTCTTTCCCCATATGGGACTGTGCCACGGTCAGGTAATTGTAGATGTCTGGTACAACAGATGCCAGAATGCTCCTTTAATAAAATCATTGCTTTTAATAAGAATAAGACTAAGAAGGAATGCCCAGTAGCTAAAAGGCTAACCCTTGATCCTGAAAATACATGCTCACATGCATAATTATGAGCAGTCCTCCTGCAGTGCTTTGAGAACTTTGTAATGGGCTACTCTAGTTCCCACGGACTGTAGCAGGAACAAGACATTCCTGATCTCCACACCAAGCTGTACCTCAGATATACCCCATTTTCAGTAGCAAAAATGGGGTTCTGTGGGGGCCAGATGCCCAAATCAGGATTTTCTTAGTTAACGGGACATGGTTCAAGATTTTCACATCCCACTTCTTCCCAGGTTTCACTGACCTGTGTGATGCTGTGAGGATCAGCTGTTCCTCAGGAGATTTAACAGGGATTAGTGGTTCCCATGTTGGAGCTATAAACACAGTCCTGCCAATCACTTTCACCCTTCCTATTCAAGCCAGGAGAATAATACAAGGTCCTGCTCACTTTCCTCTTAAATTTCACATTCTCATTTAGAATATTTTTTCCTTTTTGAAAGATCATCCAGGGATAAGCAGATAGGGGATTATTTTAACAACTGAGCTCCAATATTGGACCACTTAAATTGCTTGTTTCTCACTGGCCTTCTTTTTTACAACAGACTGAAATGGTTAATTAAAATTAGTAACATATGATATACTCAGGTGTTTGATACAGTGGCCATATTTTCCCCCTGTAGTTATTAGGTTACTACAAACAGCACTGAAATGGTTGAATATCTGTATCAGAGAACTTTGAAAATTAGAGAGGTTTGACTGAAGGAAAATACTCTAACAAAGGTTTTCCTGTACAGGCAGTTGCCCTCTGACACTAACACAGCTCCTTATAACTTAACGTTTTTAATGATGGGTTTGTGAGCAAATCTAAGGAAAGCTCCAGCCTGGAGAACTAATATTGTAGGGAAGCTCACAGGGTGGTTTCTCCATTGCACCCTGGAGGTAGCTGCATTTCCACTCAGTGACTAAGTGGATGATACATATTCAGGGCCAGATGGGTTTATTTTTCACTCTTATAATGTCAGAGGAATTCCTCAGCCTGCAGTGGAGGTACCAGAGAGTACAGGAGAGTAAGTGGCTCACAGTGGGTGAAGGACTTTTCTCTTGACTTGGTGAATACATATAATTATATATAGATAGATATGCTGCAGCCTGGTCCTTCTGTTTCTCTGCTAAACAGGTTATTTTCATAATTCTTCTTCTGTCCTCAGATGGTGACAAGATGGATGAGGGATGTGAGAACTTTTTGTGGTTAAATGTACCCAACCTCTTATTCTCCTAGCTTGCTTAATAATCAGCATTTAAAAGAAAAATAAAACAAAATACACCAAAAATCTCCAAGATACTACAGAGTCTGAGAGTTTGTGTAAATGTAGGATGTGAGTTCACGGATTCCATCTCTCCTTTTCCTTATGCCTCAGGTTGCCGAATAGTCGAGAGCACCCCAGATGTGCTCCAGCACAAGAAGACAACATTTCCACTAGGAATAATGCTGCTGGCCAAGTGTACAACCAGTTCTCCTGCTAATTAGGGCCCAAAAAAAAAAAGATCATATGTTTTCATTAAAAAAAGCAGGAACTCCTGACTCGTACCAGCTCTGCAGCACTGACAGAGAATTCCCCTGGACAGGCAGCTTGTAGTATTTCTTGTGCACATACACACACACACACACTTTTCCATCTTATGATCAATACCAAGAAAAAGTTGCCAATTTAAATAATTCCCATTTTCAGAGCTCCCCAGCATGAAGGCAGAGACCCCCATGGTTGCACTGCACTTGGAATCTCAGCAAGTGCTTTTGCAGCATCCCTTCCCCAGGGGAGTAAGCTCTCACCAGTGAGGGATATTTGCTCTCCAGTGAATACATGTGGGACAGATTTCTAGCTTACTGCAACTCCCTTTATAATTCATCACACCCAAGAGGTCTGCACACATGTCAGCATCCTGCTGAATGGGTGACTGCAATGGCCATGTGCTTTTAAGACCCTTCAGCACAAATCACTTTAGGAGAAACCTTGATATTTAGCAATAGTTTTGTTTGGTTAGTTTCACCTGAGGATTCCTACAGTGTTTCTAAGTCCTCCTTTGACAAATATCCACTTCCACACGTCACTGCCTATTGATTTCAATTTGTGCCAACTGGCACAAATATTACAGGTGTCAAAAATGGTACCTAGAGCTTAATTACATTGAGTGAAAGGAATAGGAATGGCCCCACTGCATATGCATTATTTTGTTTGGATTTTTTATACAGAAAAAGTCTTTGTCTCCCTACCCATTCATATAATTTAGTTAGAATTGCTCTTCTTCACATTTCTCTGCTCTTGGTGTCAAAATTACCATCAAAGGAGCTTTAGAAGCTTTTAGCAGGGCTGTAGAAGGGCTGAGAAGAGAGGACAGAGAAGTGACATGGACCAGTATTTCTCCCTGAATATGAAAACTCGGGACTGGGTGGTTAAGAAGATGCCCTCCAGGTCTGTGTTTCTGTGAAGACTCAGCTATAAAGACATTTTTCTACTTCTGGGCTTTATTCACAGATAAAGCCTGGAGGCAAGGGCTCAAAGTGCTGTAGAAAGTCAGACCTACAAGGAGGAACAAGCCCTTGTACCAGGGGCATTTTGTATTTTTGCATTTACTCTGCAAATTAAAAATGTCTTTTTCCACCATTTCACAGTGTACAACCATTGCCTAGTCACCTTTAACCATCACTGCTCACTCTTTTAGAAACATCAGTGGGATTTTTTTCAGATCTCTAACCCTCCTATTAAATATCTGTGTTTTGTATTATTCTTCTCAGAATTATTAGTTTGCCTTTTCCCAGACAGAATCTCATTCTGTTTCCTGCTCATATTTCTGACCCCTGGTTCCATTAGTGTTATTTCTCTGTCTTCACTTGGTTTACAGTTCTTTCCAGCACATTGTCATGTGCAGATCTAGTTAATGCACTTGGTTACACCTCCTTCCAGACCATTAATAAAAGTATTAAATAATGTTGCTGCTAGTAAAAATCCATGAAGCACCCTGCTGTTCACCTCCATATCCTCAAGACCACGGTGATCCATCATGAGCACCATTCATCACTGCAAACACACTTTGCAAGCTAAAGCTGTTCTGTGTGAATTGTGTTGCTAGCTCTGGGTGAAGAAAAAAGGGAAGAAATGTCAAGTGTTAGGGGTTGAAGGAGGTTGAACAAGGGCTGCTGATGTCACTCAAAGTCACTTCTTTATCAAGGAATCCAAATGGACCAATGCAGAGAAATGTGATCTCTCTTTGCATCCTGCCATGTCCTGTAGCAGAAGTTTCCCTGATGCACTGGTCTGGCAGTGTCAGAGACCACATACTTGAGGGAGGAACTATATATTATCCCAAGAGTTGCTCCACCAGCCAGTGCACAACAGGAATAGCAGTCACTGGCAGAGGGGAGATACTCTTTGTTCCCACATAACTATTTCTGGTAAGAAATAATCCCCTATCCAGACATGAACTAAAACAAGGAGAATTTAAGAGCTCTTTTGCTTGCTGCTAGGATCTGTGACCAGCTGGTAAAGCTGAGCATCAAAAAATCCTGGGCTGGAACAGGCAGTTAACTGAGGGCTTCTGTCATTTCTGGGCATCTACACTGAGAAGAATGTTGGAAGGAAGGCAGAGGTTCTTTCCATCCAAGCTTCCTCCTTAGGAAAGCAACCTATTCCCCGTGTGCTTGTCTAGGCGTGTGGCATGTACAGGAACGTAGGTGTTGCCACACCAAATTGAAGACCTGAGGTCCAAGAAGCCTAAAATCCTGCCTCCGAGAGTGGCCAGCATCATGTACCTCTGGGATGGGGTGATGCTCTCCTGAAGCACAGAGTTGGCCCAACTCCTGAGAGCTGCCCCAGTCCTCCTTGAAGAGATTCAAGAGGCTTCAAAAAGCAAAGACTGTTTTAATCCCTGAAGCATGAGGTGTAATAGTTTTTCAAACTGTGTGATGCAACTGCAAGAACTCTGAATTCACTGACTGAACCACAGAAATGTCCCAACCTCATGTGTAGAATAAAAAGCCCCCAGAAGTCCTGACAAAGCCAGTGGGAACAAAGATAAAGCAAGCGAGAAAATCCAATCCAATGACAAAATGTGTTAAATGGGATGACTGCTTTGGCCTGACCAATTAGTTGACACCTTGACTCTTGCAGATCAGTTTCTATTAGAAGAAACTTTTCTGTTTCTCAAGTGTAATCCTGCTTAACTAAGAAATGGGCCCAAAAAATCATATTTCATTGAATGCAGTAGAAAAAAAGGAAAAGAAAACATCTGTTTTGCTTTGAAATACCCAAACCTGCTCCTGCAGCAATAATGGTGTCCCCAAGCCCATTTTACTCAAGAAATCATTTAACAAATGCAAATTAAATAAATAAGTGTATTAGGTAATGGAATTAGGTAATGGAATGTCACTTTGTCTGGACAACAGGTAGCAAAAAGCATTTAAAGAGAATACCAAGTGAAACTGTAGTTGAGTGTACACACATCTTTAGCTCTTAAGTTGCATACACTGATGAATTTTAAAGGAATTGGCTCAGCAGCTTACCAAAGCACTGGGAGTTCAGTTTTGAACAGTTATGGGAAACAGAAGTCATGGGACATTCATAGGTGGAAATAGGAGGGAAAAATATTGTAATTGTTGTGTGTTTTTAATTAAAAATAGCAGTTTGAACAACTTACAATTCATTGCTCAGATATTGTAATTACGGTTAAAATAAGCAAATCTGAACAGAAAAGCAAAAGAGCAGGATAGGTAGCAGAGCCTAAGGTTGAAAACAAGACAATAAAAATATAAGTTATAGAGAATATAATTTCAGACAGAGAACAAGAGAATTTCTTCACTAAAACTTCAGAATTGCTGAGTACAGAGCTACAGAGACTAGAGTAAATATAACAAATTTTAGCATGACAATTTCAAAGAAATAGATAATTTATCACAAAGTTTCCTGTAGGAGGTCAGACTCTTCAATTCACACAAGCACTGCTTGAATCAGTCCTTATTTCTTTCACAGTATCAGGGCATCTGTCTGCTTGCAGATCCTGCGCTGTGATAACATCAGGTCCCAGGGACTGGTGTGCCACACTACTCACACTTCACTAGAAATCCTTATCCCACATGTGTATGAAGTGGCACTCAACCTCTGAAGTCTGCACGGAGCTTTTGTGCACCCCAGAATGGTGCCTCTGATGACTCAGTGCTTTTGGATTGTTATGGCTTCATAACCAAACAATAGTTTTTATCTTCAAATATTTCTTTTGCTCACAGTGCTGAGCAACAATTAAAAAAAAAAAAAAGTAAATTGTTTATTTCATAATTTTAGGTATTGAAATTGCCTGTGAGAAAAAAGTGCCCGAATTCCCAAGGCTCCTTCACCTGCCCGACAACTGCTTCCAATTGCCTGATGATTAAGCGTGCCAAAGGAGCAAGCCACTCACTCAGCCCACCCTGGGATGCTGAAACATCGAGTGCCAAGAGCAGAGGGAAACATTTGGTCTTGCTTTTGCATAATATAACTTTGTGGCTAAGGTTTGCTGGTGCTGCTATCAGCGATAAGCACAACAACAGCTCTTCAGGAGTGAAACTGTTGTGGAATTTAGATGCAAAAGTATTTGTTTGCATTAGGACAGACACCAGGGCCGGGCAGGCAGGGCAAAATGAGTAAGCACTTCCTGTGTTTTCTGGTGTTTTTCTCTGTTTAAACAGGCCAGTACACAGGTGTGACAAACAACAGTGTTTCAACCACTGGCAAAAGGAAGCATTTCCTGCTGCCCATCTGCCAGGGATATGGTTTTCTTCCATGCAAAACTGTTTGCAGATTTGAATGCTTTGTGCAGGGAATAATGGAGGAGTCCACTCCTTAATTCAGGTAAGGAAAAGTGAGATACAGATGTGTGTGAAAGGGCCTGTGCAGTTGTGTGAAGGTAAAATAGCATTTCTTAAAGCCATAAAAAAATCACTGCTGTCCTCCAGCAAGGAAGCAAGGAAGCCAGGGACACCCTAACCATCCAAAATGAAAAGGTTGTTCAGACAGAAAGGTTGTGTCCTGTTCAGTCAACAGCCCAACTAGAGGAAATTGGATTTCTTTAACCAGAAAGCTGCCTGGACCTCTTCTCCCTGTTAGGAAATGTAAGGAAGGGTGCGAACACACAGTCTAACACAGAATTTCCTGTTCTTTTCTTTATTCCTGACTCCTTTTGGCAAAAGGCAGGGTTAACATTATAAACTGAGACACACCAAAATTTTACATTCTCTTGAGCAGCTGCAGTTGACTTGCACTAGTGTGCATACAAATTCTCATTTGCACAACTCACATTGAATTCACTGTGACTGTTCAGGAAAATCTATTAACGATGCATAAGATGCAAGATCTGGCTGCCATGTAGGGTGTTTGTTCCAGCATGTTCCAGTAAGAGTTACACAAGGTTATTTACAAATACACATTATAATTTTTAATCTTAAGATATACTGCCTTTGAAGTTTCAGAAGCTGCACAGGACTAGATCCAGAATTATGTGGGCACCTAATTCCCATTTAGATCCGAATTGATATAAGTGGAGCTCAATGCCTGGGTGCTACTAAGGTATGAACCTTAACAGTATTATTATAAATTTCATAGTAACAAATCATAGAATCACAGAGTCCAAGAGTCATTAAAGTTGGAAAAGCCCTCTAAGATTAAGTCCAACCATTAACTCAGCCACCTTGATCCACAACTAAACCATGTCCCCAGGTACCACATCTAAATAACTTTTTGATACCTCCAGGCATGATGACTAGAACAGTTCCCTGGACAGCCCGTGCCAGTGTCTAACCACCCTTTTCATAAGCACATTTTTCCTAATATGCAATTTAAACTTTCCTAGTGCAACATGAGGTTATTTTCCCTTGGCTTGCTACCTGGACGGAGAGCTCAACCTCCACCTGGCTGCACCCTTCAGTCATGAAAATAGTTTCTACCTATTGTAGAAACTGATCAAGTCATCCCTGAGCCTCTTTTTCTCTAGACTGAGCACCTCCCAGCTCCCTCAGCTGTTCCTGCTGCTCCAGCCCCACCACCAGCTCCATTGCCCTATTCTGGACACACTGGGAGTGTAAATGTCACCTCACTGCAGTGCAATCTTTACCCCAAATAATTTCAGATCCTTTATTCAGATAGTGGAGAGAAGCTGTCAATGCCAAATTTACCTCATGCTAAAACAGACACCTACACTAGGTAGAAAATTCCATCCAAAAGTGATTGCTTTATTCCATAGAGTATTCATGAAACTTGGGATCACCAGTTCAGCTGTGCCCACCTGGGCACAGCCTCAACCTAACATTTCCAGTTTCATATCAATCCAGGACAGAAAAGCTGGTTTCAGGGGAACAACAATATCTTTAAATAGCTCCAAAACCAAACATGACACAAAAGGCTCCCAGAGTTATGTTTGTGTAAATGCAAGCATATGTTTTTGCATTTGTTTTCTTATGAATGTTATTTTAGTATTTATTTCAATACTAGCATTTGAAAGGATTTAATGATACACTGATAGTGCACATTACAGTCCTCCCACATGAATTGTTCCTGAACACAGTGATAATGTTCTTCCAGCACCATATGCATCAGCAATATTTATTCATTTGCCTTCATGGGAATATAAGGCAAAGCCTATTAAATCAATAGCTATGCAGAGGGTTTTGTTTTTCCATTTAGTCTCCAAAATAAAACTGACAAACTGATTAAACGGATCACATCTTGCAGTTCCCAAAGTCTGCTTTATGAGCTTGTCCATGATATTAATCAAAAGCTGAGCCAGAGGAAGACATTGATCAAACTCTTTTAGAGAATAATAGAGTCAGACCCTTCAGTGGTGTAAAAGGGAATAATTCAGTATCTCTATCTCGGTTTATATTGGCTGAATGTCTACTCCATCGGCTTTACGCTGACAGCTACTTTTAAAAAAGTCCGTGTATTAGACACTACGTATTTTCACTTTGCTGTTCACATTGTAGTAGGAGACGTAGACAGCAAGTTCTTTGATGCAAAGATTTCCCCAGCTGTCTACCACAGGCTGTGTGAACATGTAACATCCATACATTGGAGGAGAAGGAGGTTTCCCACCCCCAAAAGGGTCATTCTTGCCAAAGAGTCCCCGCACCTGTTTTCCACTGTGCTCATCACTGACTGTAAAAACGCAACTCTGGGCTCTTCAGAGTGAAACTCTGCATGAGAGCTCTGGCCAGGGAGGAATTTCCCAGAGGTCACAATGATGGGGTTTTTTTTTCTCTTCCTCTGTGGTAAGTGGTATGGTCTGCTTCAAGGATCACCTGAGATTTTGCTGATCTCACCAGCTCAAAAAGCACCTGCACTCACCCAGCTGCTGTTCCCACCACCCCTGGCCCAGATCACAGGGCATTTCCCCAAAGCCTAAAATATAGAATAAAACCCACAAATGCAATGCAACAACAGGAAGAAAACAAGAGATGCAAGGAGCCTAACAGGTAGGAACTCTTTTTTTCAGTCATGCTTACTTTCATGACGTCTCATCAAACAGGATATCTATGTCCCCGATAAGCCTGTTATCTATAAAATCATAATCACAGAACCAAAAAATGGTTCGGGCTAGAAGGGACCTTAAAGATCTGCCGTTCCAAATGCCTTGCTGTTGGCAGAGAAACCTTCCACTAGACCAGGGCGTACTGGAAGTGCTGGCTGGGATGTGGAAGATCACAGGTGATGGCAGCAGCCAAGGTGAGATAAGATTCTTGCCACCTCGACTGGACATTGTATTTCAGGATGAGTGCAGCCTCATGCACAAAACCAAATCAATTACTGCCTCAAAAGGGCCCTGTGAGTAGTTTTACATAAACTGGTGCTTATTCTCTTATCTCAGCACAATAGGATACATCCAGCACAATAATTAGGAAGACAGATTCCCCTTGTAAACATTTTCTGCACTTGTGTATATTTTTTCCCTGTGGGACCATTAGCAACAGAGCAGTAAATCCACAAGATCTATTCCCCATACGAGCACAAGTCTCTGTAGTTTGCCAGGTTACAAGAAATATAATTAGGACTCCTTTACCTGACAGATTAATGAGTTGAACAGCAAAGGCCAGATAGCAGTAAATTAAACACCTAAACACTGTGATCTCCACACGTAATAGAATGGTGAAATAGCACATCTTTTGTAATGGCCTTGGCCATTTCAACACATAAATTCCTTATAACATATCAGTTTTATGGTACTTTTTTATTGTACGTTGGTATAAATATTTATACTTTTAGCTTGCCTTGCCAGTAAATATTTAGCATTTTGTTCTAAATGGTGACAGCCTTGGGATTGTCTGCACAAAACGCTGCATGGATTTGTCACGTGAATGGATTTAATGAGCCACTGAGAATGTGCATTTGGCAATAATCACCTTTTAGAAGAACTAACAAATGCTCAACAAGCTGCTTGTTAAAGACAGAGCTTCCGATGTGGTGAGAACACAGACGTCCTTCTGAGGCCAGCCTGTGTGATTAGATCAGATTAACACGCGCTGCTTCGGGAGGAAAAAATAAAAGACAATGAAGAAACACATCTCTGCTAAAATGTTTAACCCTGTTTCAACAAGAAGCAGCAGGATTATGTGATTTTAGAGGAAAATTAAATAATAAAAGCCTTGATCGAGTAATTTTCTACTTACAGTGAGGTTTTTGCCTATTGATGCCATTAGCAAAACTTAACTATTCCATTTGGGATTAGACACCAAGTCTTGTTGTCTGTAGAAATTAGGAAGAAAAAAATGTTTTTTGTTTAATTTTCATTATAATGATGCCAAAAGCACCAAGTTAGAGCAGGAGGTGAAAAACTGAGTTAGAGAACAAGTTGCTTTCTCACATCTCTTAGCATTCCCCAGTATCTTACCATTTAGGTATAAAACAAGATGCAACAATCTGACTTAGAGGATGATCAACAGCAAAGCTGCATGGTATGGCAGCAATAATAATAATAATAATGATAATAATAATAATAATAATAATAATAGTAATTTAAAAAACACTTGCTTGTAGCACAGAACTTTTCAATCCTCATCTTTCAGAGCTACCCAAAGAGACCCCGGTGTGGTCACACTCTGTGCAGGCAAGCTCTCTGCAAACACATACTCCAGCAACTTATTAGCTACCTCGATTTCCTCAGGGTGGGATTCATCTCACCTAATTAGCCATCCCTCACCAGCAGTCACCACAGACCCCTGTCTGCAGGCTCTCCCCAGCCATGGGAGAGCTGAGTACCTCCAGAGAGCGATTTGTTTTGCCCGAAGACGGAGCAAACGCCCCCAAGAAGGTGCCTCCATCTCCCTGGGCTCGTTAGTGGAAGGTCGAGTGATGGTTTTAGACCAGACACCTTGGCTTTAGACAGCTTAGGTTAGGTGAGAGAAACCCTATCCTGCACGTGGGAGCTGATCCTGCTTCCCTGTGTGGCCACATTGTTCTGCTCAACAAAAGAGTCTTTCTTTGGGGTGAGGCTCAGAATCGACGCCCCAATGAAGGGAGGCCAGGAGCACTTCCACTGGAAATTGTTTACAGCAAAAAAACCTTTTCCAGATTTCTCATGGCAAAAAAGTTCCCTTCAAACTTTTCAAAAACAAAAACCCCAAACTCAAGGTCAGCATTTAATTTCCCATCCACTCAGAGCCAGGTACTTCAGAGGCCTGAAAGCCCCAAGGGCTCCGTGAGAAAAAAGTGAATTGATGTTCCTCCACATACAAAATTTGTGGTTTACTGAGGTTTTCATGAATGTGGTGACAGCGTGCATTGAGTAGAACAAAGCAGTTCTTCCAACCCTGCTGATACTATTACCATAGAGCACAGGATTAAAATATAGCAATTCTAGTAAAAAGCAGCAGAGTTGCACTTGTGTCACCCCAGAATGGTATGAGCTAGCATAGAATCAAATCATCAAATGATCTGGGTTGGAAGAAACCTTTTAAAATGTCATTTTGTCCAACCTCCACACCATGGGCAGGGATATCTTCCACTAGATCAGGTGGTTCAGAGCCCCACCTAACTTGGCCTGGAATACTTCCAGGGATGGGGTATCAACAACTTCTCTGGGCAACACTCAACACCATAATTGTAAAATAATTTCTTCCTTATATCTAGTCTGAATCAACTCTTCTTCAGTTTGGAACCATTATTCCTTGTTTTATTTCTACAGGCCCTGCTAAAAAAACCTGTCCTCATCTTTCTTATAAGCCCTTTTAGTAATGAAAGGCTGCAATAAGGTCTTTCAGACCCTTCTCTTTCCCAGGCTGAACAACCTTAATTCTCTCAGACTGTTTTAACAGGAGAGGTATTCAATTCCTCTGATTATTTTCTTGGCCCTCATCTTAGCCAGCTCCAACAGGACAATGTCCTTCCCGTGCTGGGACTCCAGAGCTGGATGCAGCATTGCAGCTGGGAGAGTGTCACCAGAGCAGAGCAGAGGAGGAGAATCTCCTCCCTGGACCTGTTGCCCACCTACTTTGGATGCAGCCTATGATACAATTGGCTTTCTGGGCTAAGCAACATGCACTGCCACCTCATATCATCATATCACATCAATCATATCATATCTCATTTATCATATATTATATCACCATGTGTTATCAGCATAGAACCTCTGTAGCCCATCTAAATCCAGATTACCTCTAGCATAGCAGGCAGAGAATGTCACCTCGACATTTAAAGTGACTAAAATAAAACCCCAAACCAGTCCAGATAAAAATACAATTCAGCAGTAAAAGGCCACACCAAGAATTCCACAGTTTTCATATCTGAATCTCTATCCAGACTTAATTCAATGTAGAAGCTCCTTTCCTCTTAAGGACACCAATTTTGGCCACTTCCTGCCCCCATGAGGGGTACCCTCTACAGGAAAAAGAAATTAAACTTGATATGCAAAGCTTATGAGGCACCTTTGAAAGTGCCAATGGAGAGGAGCACTTAAAGCACATGTAATAAATTTTTTGTATGTTTTTTGCTATTTGTGGCATGAACTTCAGAGGACTGTCCCTGCCATGCATTCGGAGCCCATTGGAGCACTGCAGAAATGCTTTGCAGGCATGCTAGGGTGTGGGAGCTGAATCCTCTCCAGTTCAGGGATGGATGTGCCCCCATTCTCCACACAGCAAAGCACTGCACAGCCTCCTGGGTGCTCGCAGCACCCTTTCAGCTATAATTAGTACTTAGCTGACACCCAGAATTCCACTTCTGGAGGTGTTTAGGTGCCTGTTGAAGTTGTCTAGTACAGAAAACACCTGTCTCCTTTGATGCCACTGGGGTTAGTTCCCCACCTCCACTAACACTGGGTTCTGAGGGCAGCCCGAGGGAAGTGGGTTCCTGTTCCCGCTGCTGTGGGAAGTTCACTAACCACCAGCTGAACCATCTGCTGGAGACCTCCCAGAGCCAGCAACCACCACACCACAGGCCAGAAGCTGTAAATGGGGGGTGAAAGGGGCCCCGAGGCCCTGGGAAGTGGGAACAGAAAAGCAAAACTGAAAGATAAACCTGTAGAATGTGTGAGCATTGGGGGTGGATATCCATAAGCAAGCACATACCCTGAGGAGCCCCTCAGGCAGGCAATGCTGGTGGGATGGGGGCACCCTGCAGCCCAGGGGGGCTCCTGGGGCTGTGGCAAAGCCGTGCCCTGATGTGCCTCCTCGGGGGAGGCAATAAGGATCCAGAGGGATTCACACTCCATGCCTCATCTCAGGGCGCTCCCTCAGAGACACCGCAGCAGCTTGCACTGCAGTGCTCTGCTGCTCATTAGCACCAGCAATGTTTTCTGACAGAAGTGGTTGGGAAAGGGTTTGACTGCCCTGAGGAAAGAGCAGTGTGGGCACCAAACAGGCCAGCATTGCTGCACCACATCCCTCACCTGCACCCACGCCCTGCAGAATCTGCAACAAGCATCCTCTGGCACCAAGTTCATTGGCCTCTCCTCCCAATCAGGGCTGATTTTTATTGCAATGATGTGTATAAAGTTGGCTTTAAAAAAGCCTCTTTATCCAGCTGCTGAAAGAGCAAAGAGTGACCACCAGCTTTTTAACAATCCTGCAAAACCAGGTGTAGATGGAGTGGGAATTATCCAGCATTTTGCTGAGTTTTTGTCAAACAAAAACAACCAATCCCCCAGACAGAGGTGAAAAGCCTGGCCTCGCCAGCAGCTCCCTGAGGAGACCAGCCCTGCAAAACCCCGAGCAGCTCAGGTTGTGCTTTTTCTCCGCTTTGATGTCGGGATGTTTGCAGGTCGTGGTGGCGGCGGGAGGACGTGTGAGACCGAAGGGACCTGTTTTGGCTGGGTCGGCGTGGGCGAGCCGGCGGCGCCCGTGGGTTTCGGTTTGTGTGAGCGCGGCCGCCGCCGGGCCCTGCCGGCGCGGGGGCCCTGAGGGAGCGTGGGTGGCACCGGGTGCCTGGTGTGTGACAGACTGCGTGGGTTCCTGCGGCCGTGCTACGGGCGAGCTCGTCTGCGAGCACCTCCCGTAAATGCTTCTACTGTTAAAGGGAACCGTTTAGTAACACCAAGGAAAAAAGAAAAGTAAATAATAATAATATTACGCATTGTCTGCTGTGAGGCTTCAGGCCGGTGCCCAGGTGCTGCCCGGCCCAGGCCGTGCTGCTGCAGAGGCAGAACGTTCCCCAGCCGTAAAGATAAACCAAAAGCTTGTGTTTGGAAACAAGCAGCGCTTTGTTGTATCATCTCGGCTTCTAACCTCAGACAGTTTTAAAGCAAATTAATTAGTGTGCCTTTTTTTCTCTTTTTATGAAAAAAAAAAAAAAAAAATCAAACGAGTCATCCCGTCCTCATTTCCATGAACGTGAGGAAGAATGTATTTTCCCCACTTTTGCCTGCTGTCATTTTCATGTAAATGTCAAAGCCAAGAGGGTTCCTTGGACATGCATTAGCGCAATTGACGGGTGAAGTTAACCTTACTTCTCCTGGGCCTGAGGGCAGTAAAACTTCTGCTGGCTCTGCTGAGCAAGGGGAAAGGGAGGAAATCCTGAGTTTCACATTGTGCCCAGTTGTTGGGACGGGATTGAGATGAATAAGGAGAGGGGCAACACCTCTGAGATGCAAGTGGGCGTAGCAAGATTTCAGGGATGGCTTATCCCTGATAAATCCTCCCAATGCTGGATCTTTTATTCACCATGAATAAACTGGGAGACCGAGTTAATTCGTAGGAGCTAATGCAGATCACTGAAAACCTGAGCACTGAAATATGCCTCATTAATCAGCCTATCTGTGTCTCTGTATGATCTACATGATAGGGATGAATATTAACTTCCTTTGAAGAAAATAAAGCAAAGCAGCCACATGTTTTACCTGGCAAACATATGCAGGGGTGATTCATTCCAAGAACGCTCTGAAAAATCCCCACCTCACTTTTACCTCTAGGAAATTCCCTTTTCATGGGAATGAAAATCGCAGCTCCCACGCCCACAGATCGCAGGGCTTTGGCACTTCGAAAGGCAAGAGATGCTTCACTACAGCCTTGCTCATTGAGGTCTCTCTGCAATGAGCAAAGTACCAGCAATGCTTTCCCCCAGCCAGATCACACATATATTTTTTTAACCGGCACATTTTTATGGTGGGTTTAAGCAGCTTCCTATGCTCCTGTTGTTGCTTTTAATTTTTTTCATGATTTTGGGTGAAACCCCTGCAGGGGGATGAAAAAAAAATAAAAAGGGAGAAAGAATAAATAAATAATGAAGAAAATGTTTCTCTTTCCCTCTCAATGTCAGGAATGTATGGAAAGCTTTAGGCTGCAGCAGTATTTTGACACTGTGCACAGTATTGCTCCCCTCCCCTATTCCTTTGAGGTTCATCTTTCAGACCACAGCTCTGTTCCGCTGCCAACTCGTTGGAAGTGTTTAGTGACTGGAGAACTGTTGCCTGCTCTCTTCAGAACTTCACACTTCATTTTTCCAGATCCCTGCGAGCAGCAGCAAATATTTCACCAGCCTGGTTTGCTGGCTACCACCATAAATCAGACTTAGGACCCAAAAAAATATCCAGCCCTGTCAAGGCATTAAGCTTTTATTTTCAGGCTGGATCCAGTGGTAAATGAGGGCTTGTATTTTCATTTAAAACTGTAAAGGGATTTTAAGGATTGTCGTTGGACAATGGCCAGATTCAAAAGATACAATGCAGAGTGTAACTGGTTAGAGGAGATTTGAAAAAGTCTTAAGTATGAAAAATGGCTTTTCTTAAAGGTTTTTCAATGAAATATGAAGCCGGACTTGAATTTCATAAAGGCTTTGGCACAGGCTGTTTATGAGGAAATCAATTGGGAAAGGGAAGAGGATGATGCTCCTGAGCTTTTGAGCAGGTATTTGTCCCAGCCTGCCCCTTCAGATGCACCAGGATGAGATCTGATGCAGATATGACAGGCACAAGAGCTAGGAAAAATTGTGTCTAATGCTTATTGCCTTGAAATAAATCACTTAAAAAATTAGAAATAAAATAGGAACCTGTATAACACTGTGGATTTGAGGACGTTTGCAAGGAAAAGATGCTCAGAAAATTTGCCCTTCACTTCCCAGGCTGGAATTAGATTGCAGTAGGGTTTTCATAGCAGCCTCTCGAAGCGAAACAACCCCAATCCCTCACTCTGCTCTTCATTACCCTAAAGAAGCAATGAATAGGAAGGAGGTGGGGAGCCAGCCGAGCAGCGGGGCCGGACTGCCAGCATTGTCACAGCCCTGCTCCGCGGCCTCGCGCCGCTGCGGTTCAGTGAGCTGGGAGCTGTGTACAAACCCTCTGCTTTTTGCATGATAATAACGACCAGACTCATTTACACAATTTAGCTTTAAAACATGCCACAAAGCTCCAGGCAGAGCAAGGTGAACATCGGCAGAAGTTACCAACTCAGGCACCGACAAGGGTCCTGTGCCTCAGTTTCCCTCACTTCTGAGGAAAAAGGAGAAGAATTGGTTCAGACAAAGTCATGATGAGGGGAAATGTTTTTCCTAACTGTTCCCATCCCAGACCACCTTCTGACCTGGGGAGAGCAGAAGGCTGCTCCTATCTTTGCTGCATATTCCCAGGATTATCCAAAGCAGGTTGGTTTGTTATTCCTGCCCTGGAGGGAGAGTTGTGTCTTTCCCCATGTCAAGGTGTTTTAAGGACAAGCTGGTTGACTCTTACCTGGTCACAAGAGTCACAAAAAACTATCACTAACTTAGACCTGTTTGGGGTTCTTTTTTCCCCGCTGGACAAGTATCCTGTTCCCAGACTCAACATTAGCCTAGACCATCATATTTTGCAGTTCCTGAGATAGTAACTCTGGCTCCTGGGTCACAAATAAACAGAGGATAAGACAACAGCTTTTGTATATAGTGCTTCTCTATTCCCCTTAGTACCTGCAGCATGGCTAAAGACAAACACTGGCATTCACAAATATCAGCTGCTCAACCTCCAGAAATGCCTTTCCTCTGGGAAATGTCAGCATCCTGCTGTGGTGCGGGCGGGAAAGGTTCAAACATGTAAGGGAGTGACAGTGGCTTAACAAATCGCCTCTCTGTCAGCTGAGCCTCTGTAACTGTCTGTGTATGTGCCCCTGGGCCACCTTGGAGGGGAATTAATGGGATTTAGTGTGCTAACCTGAATTAATGTGAATTAATTTAGTCGATTAATTCACTGTGGGTTGAGGCTGTATCTCCTCACCATACAAGCCAGGCCAGATGGAAGCGCACTCAGGGATCATTCCCATCCACCAGCCAGCCGTGAATGGGAAGGGTTGTGCTGCCAGCACTGCATTGCATGTCTGAATCATCCTTCTGCATGACCAGGCTTACAAAGAGATGAGGCCTGAAGAGCAGCTCTACAGAAGCATTTCAGTAACTAAGGAATTGCCATGGGATTTCAGTCCCCAGATACTTTTGGAGAGCTGAACCTTGGTATGTCAGGGTAGGATGAAGTTTTGGCATACTCTTACTACAGGCATACTCTGAAAGCTCTTTTTTTTCTTCAAAGATTCATAAAATGAGGGCAAAAGCATTGAAGCCACAGGAGAAGTCATGATGGAGCTGTTCCCAGCCCTAGTTCCATTTTTTCTCAAGGGACTGACTCCCAAGCAGATGGCATACCTGAGATAAACTACATTATTTAAGATTTCTTTGCAGAGCAAAGATGTTGCTCTCTGCAGTCACAAGAGATGGTCCTTAGGGTGCTTTTTCATGTTCTGGCTTGAGGCAAGGGGCCTCTGGAGAGCCCCCACCTCCCACAGTGAGCCAGGGGCATTCCCAGCCACAGGCATTGCAGCTCCCCCAATAAATACCAAAGCCTCCCAAGGTCCCATTGCCTTGTCTCCCATGACTGTGTCTAATCTGAATGGTTTCCTTTTACACTTCCCCACCAGTGCCCATATTCTGCTCTGCTTATTGCTCGCTACCTGTCTTGAAAAATTTCCCACCTCCTCTGACCTCGCTACCACTGCGTCTTGGGTGTTCTGCATTTGTGGCTGCTTCAGCAGTAGGCTCCGAGTCAATTAATTTTCCAAATCACAGCTAACTCAGCAAGGCATTCATGACTGGCAAGGTGGGGAGGCCAGCTGTATGCTGGGGGAAAAAAAAAAGTTTAGTTTCCCAATTTAGCCTGGTGTGTAGCAGGGGTGGCCAGGAACTGGGGCTGGCTGTGAAGCGGGATAATTTTCCAGGTATGTCAAGAGCGCAGGCACCACACTCAGAGTAAAACAGAAACAAAAGCACCAGCCCTTTCCCCCGTGGCAGGATCAGACCCCAAGCAAAATTACTTCCTATACTGGCAGCTGACATAAGACTCCACACTTCCAGGCAAATAAACACCTCTTCATTTCAGTGGCTATCTGACACGGGTGGAACAGAGGGCAGGGAAAAGCTTATGGCTCCTTTATATTTTTAATAGCTATGAACACACTGCTGGTGCTTTAGAAACGTGCTTGTTAATAAGTGATGAGCGTTAAAGGGTAGCCTGGTGGTTAAGGCTGGAGAACAGCTCCAGCCTTGCCTCTGCTGCACCTCCTGGGGTGATCCAGGGGCAAATCTCTTTGTATAAACAACTCTCCACAGGGTGGGCTGTGCAGGGAGCTCCAACTGAGTCTTCTTTGCCATCCCAAGTGCATTCCTTGGCCTCCCAACACCCTGAGAGCAGGCGGCTCCTTGCAATAGAGGGCATGGGGGCATGGTCCCCAACACACCATCAGTACTTGGGGGTAACATGCACACATACAGGTAAAGATGCAGGTGATAAAGGTCATGCCCTTGTTTGGCCTGCAGCAACTTTTTTGTGCGCCCACACTCCCAGATGAGCACTGGTGTGCTTGTAGCATGGGTGGTGTATCTGCACTGCTTAGCATGGATCAGACCCACAGTGAAGAAGTGACACCACTGCTGTCACACTGGGAAGCTATGACCTGACTCAAGAAACATGCAAACACTAAATTTTCGAGGTCAATGCCTCATCTTCACAGTGTTCAACCTCGTTAACTTTCCTGGAGCCGGTTTGGTCCGACCATGCTGCTGTGTGTTGGTGTGCAGACACTTTCATCCACCTCCGTTCCTCTCCCTTCAATAAAGTTAATGGCTCTCTCCTCCCTACCAGATGGGCTGCAAAGATAAATGCATCACAGACTGGGAAGCATGCAGACACACTGAGGATAGGGTGCAGCTAAATGCTTTGGAAGGATAACAAAATGAATACACTTGGCCGCAGAAAAAAAAAAAAA
>VWZU01013800.1:92273-114045 GCA_013397095.1 Sterrhoptilus dennistouni | reverse complement strand
AAAAACACTTGACACGAAAAAAAAAAAAAAAAAAAAAAAAAAAAAAAAAAAAAAAAAAAAAAAAAAAAAACAACAAAAAAAAAAAAACAGACCAGGGCCCAGTTTTTGTACAGAAGGTCAACAGGTATTGCTTGGCCATGTCCACCATATTCAGTTTAGCCTCCAAATCACAGTGATCGTAACCAAACTGTCCACTGGGAGCAATCCCTCACCTATCCTACTTCGTGAGTGCTGACAAGCGTTTTATGGGAAAGCCCAGCCAAAAGCTTGCCTAGGCCTCTGCTAACGATTCTGTCAGGGCAAGTCCATGCTAATACCATAATCAATGTGTGCATTGAACTATTTAATTTAAAATAGTATAAATGACCCCTTTCAGACTGGTTTTCACTACTGAACTCCTTTTCTTTGGATAACATCTCCATTGTAATCTTTTCATTGCCCATCACTGCTTTGTGCTATGGACATTTGCAAGAAAATGCAACATTGTGCTCGTATGGCATCAATTACTTCTTGTAATCTCCAGCTTCTCTCCCAGATGGACCACCTCTTTTCCCCTTCTCCCCACCTCCTTCCCTGATCTAAGGAAAGCAAGAGTGATTTTCAGTAGAGGGTCTGAGATCTATGCACAGGTTTGCCCCATCTGATCATGGTGAGGTGGGTATAAAACTAGAAGAATTGAGGTCTGCTTTGAGGGAGTGGCAAGAGTCTGTACCACTGTGGCCCGTGGAAGTGGTGAGCAGCTTTAACTGCCCTTCTGATTTTGGGAACCTCAGCACTGAGCCAGTTTACAGCCAGACCCAGAGCAAGTCAGATCCTTCCCACCTGCCCCATACACATCATTGTCACACACCCCAAGTGGCTTGCACAGGGACAAGACAAATAATAACTTCTTTTGCTCGACTTTTCGACATTGCAGAGAGTGCAAATGAGGTTGAGAGCTGGAATTCTGTTTCCTCTTAATTTTCTTTTAAATTGGTTTGCTTGTTGAATGTAAATGCATTGAGTTCCTTTCACATGCCATTGTGCTAGACACTCTGGTATAAATCTTTGATTTGGAAGAATTTCCAGTTGATTTCTGGGATGCGATGGCATTGGTCAGCAGTTTTGTCACAGTAGTAGGAAGCCCTAAGATAGAAGCAGATCTAGAACTGGAAAAAAATCCCGTGAAAATGTCTTACTCTCAGAAACTGTGATTTAAATAGACTTTCACTTTTTTTTTAATTCCTCTGACAAGACTTTGATGACCAAAAAAAGATGCTTTCCTGAAACAAAAGAATTTCTATCAGAAATGCCTCTATTAGAGGGCAAAATTGAAGAATTTTATGTCATACTACAACTGCTCTTTTCTCAATAATGTATTTGGTAACTGATTTCCTAATGCCTAATGGTATAAATATAACACAGCAGAGAGATGAAGTCATTTGATGCTGTGGCAAGATGTCAAATAAAGACCTGGTACAAGTAGATGAAATAGCCTATTTATTTATTATCTATCATTTCATTAAAAAAAACAACCAAAAACCCCCAAAACATTAGAAGCAGCTGTTAGCACAAACAACAGAGCTTATCTTATTCCTTAAATCAAACTCTAGCTTTTTGGTGATGTCATACAACAGTTTGACTCTGACACGTAGTATTGGCATTTCCTGCTAAATGGAAATAATAAGAGCGTGGGTTTTGCTGAGCACTTCCTCCACACACACATAGACACGTGTTTCTCCTACCTCCCCACTCTCTGTAATCACTGCCCTGATGAAGTGTGACCAATCCAGAAAAAAACCAAAAAAAACCCTACAATGTAGGATGGTCGGCTCAATGGAAAATGATAATTTATTTTCCGCCCAGCAAAATCCTTTTTCTTCCTGCTCTTTGATAAACCATGGTTTGTGTTCTCTCCAGAAGCTTTGACAATGGCAGACTGTGCCTTTTCATCACTCAAGCACTTTTGCTTTTGGTCGCTCTGCTATAAATAGGAAAGTCTTTGTTCTGGCCCTTTTTGGATCACAGGCACGACCCATGGTGGACACTCCAGCCTTTCCATGCTTCCCAGTTGTTCTCCCGCGAGAAAGCAGCCACACAAACAAACACACTGCTCTGTTTGGACTTTCTCTGAAGTCACAATTTCTTCCACTAAATGTTTACACATTCCAAAGCTGAGTGACTGGCCTTGCATCTTGCGAACCCAGTGCTGGGGGATTTGTGTTGCTTTCAGGAAGATTCAGAGATGTGTGTTTAATGGCTTTAGTTAACAAGTTAATTAGCATGCTTTTTTTGGTTTTTTCATGAACTTCTGCTAAAATCAAAACACAGCTAGCATTTATTTTGGTGCTAATGGGAACATTTTCATAAACTTCAAATTTAGAGCCAGTAGAAGGATCCTGGCTCAGCACATTTTCAAATGAAGGGCTTGATCCAAGGCTATTTACAAAGTCATTTTCCCTCTGTTTCAGCAAGTTTGGAGTCAGCTGTTCAGTTTTGGTGTAAACTGTAAAAGAGAGGCCAGTCTCTCACTTACGGTGCCCAGTGTCCTCAAGCCTGACCTTGGGGGTCTTTGTCTAGGATTATATGTCAACAACAACAACAACAACAACAATAATAATACTAATACTACTACTAATAATACTAATACTACTACTAATAATGGTACCTTCAGTCCCTGATATTCCAGAACTGGATGATGTGCTGGGCATGAGCAATGGGCTGAGAGGAGAGGGAGCTCCTGAGAACCCTGATGCCTGGTCATAACTGGCTTGGCCCAAGACTGAACCACAGAGCAAGAGGCAAAAAATCTGTTCTTCACAAGTATCTTCCCAGCCTGGCCAAGCTCTTCAGTTACTCATTTGTGAAGCTTCTCCCTTCCTTGCTTTTAGTTCTCTGTCAGCTCAGCCTGTTTTGCTTTTTTTTTTTTTTTTTTAATAAATGAACTAAATACTCCAAATTCATCTGCATTGCTATCAGACATTGTTCTTTTAAGAAACCTTGGCATAATTTCTGAAGTTTCTCTATGTACATTTTCCTGTTCTTGTATTTCCATCATCCAGGTATCATCACTCAATAACCATACTGAGGCTGTAATGCTTTTCACATGGAAGGAATTGTGTTTTATTGATGGCAAATGTTGTAATGCACTTTCATGTCAAGATGAAAATCTGAAAAAGAAACTTTTTATAGTGTATGCTACATGAAACCTCTACACTGAATCAGGCTGGAGAGAGAATATGTTTCAGTACACATATGCTATGACTATATATAGTAAATTAAACAGTCCTGGCATGCAGGAATGGGCACAAGAACATATCCACGCTGCAAAATTTTTAGCATGGGCACAGTCAAGTAGCACTCTCCGAAGCCAATTTCAGGCACAGATCATGTGTTAGCAAAGCCAAGAACGCTCTGAATAGGGATTTAGGATGTGGCTCTTCCCTTTTAGGGGCTCAGGGTACTTAGTGTTGTGTACCTAATGAAAAAAAAAGCCAAGTGGCTTCAGGACCAGAGTATGAACCCAGGCACGGTTTTGTTCATGCAACCATAGTGGTAAAACCTACCATGGACATCTTGGGTATGTCATTTTCTGACCTGACACCTGATTTCTGTGATCCAGACTCTGTGAGGGTCACTTTGATGATGGTTTTATTTGCAAAGGGATGCCTGGTGAATACCCTGCACCTCACGGAGAGGAGGTTGGAACAACGTGCTCCTCAGGGATAAACCTACTTCTGCAGAGGGAACAAATACCTGATGTGCAGTGGGAGAGGAAATGGGAAAGTTAAACCCGAGCCTATGTGTCCACTACTGGCTTCTTAGCCCAGGCAGAAATCAGGAAAGCACTACCAAAAAACTCCAATAAACAAACAAACAAACAAACAAATAGCACATAAATAAGGCAGTTTTTGCTGGGGACTGCAGGAATCAGTGTCTGCAGCATTTGGAGGTTGGAGAAAACACAAGGTCGGACTGGAGGCAGAGCCAGCTGTGAGGGTTCACTGGTTCCCCAAAATCAGAGAGTTATCCCTTCTAGCATCTCTACCAGCACCATCTCAGCTCATTTCTGAGCTCAGATGGAGGAAAAGCTTTTCCTGGAAGGCACATACACTGCCCTGGGTGGTGGGGACCTGGGTATGTGACACAGCCAGCCCATACAGACACCTGCTTGGCAACCAGGAGAAGACTACACAACACAGCTGGAGACAGCAGTGCCCCCAGGTAGCCATTACCTCACCTCCAGTGGGACTCCTTGCACACATGGTGAATGCCCTTCCTCCCAGTGCTGATGGAAACACACAGCCTGGCCAGAGCCCTTTGGGTGGATGCTACCTCTACCCCAGCTGTGGCTGCTATTGCTGCCAGCACTTCAATCTTTTTCTGGTTATTTTTTAGGTTCCCTTACTCTGGGGATGTTGTGGCTGAAATGCAGAAGACTCATCCTCAGATTGTTTTTGTTTCAGTTCACACCCTGCTGCCACCTGCCATTGGATGCCCTCCAATTCCACAAACAGGAGTGAGAGTTAAAATCCTGGAGTGATTTTAGCCCCATGAGAGCAGGAAGGTCCAGATACCGCTTCAGAAAAGTTTTTTGGGTGATTTCCAAATTTATTTTTTTTTCTGTAAAATGTAGCAAAATGTTTAGTTACACTTTGGGAAAGTATCCAAGTCCATGGCTCCTTGCCTGAAGGAGCCTTGAAGCTTTTTCAAGGTCAGATTGTCTCCTCAGCTCAGTCACCATGTGTGCAGCGATGTTAGGGAATTTACATCCAATTTATGTACCAGAGAAACAAGACTACCACCCATCCCAAACAGGGATGAAATGGCCTTCTCCTCCTTTCTCATTTGATTCTTGGAGGTTTTTTTCTGTTTGCCACTAAGACCAAAACTAGAAAACCCAACTCAAAGCCCAGCAGTTGTGTCAGATCTCAGATGTTGCTCACTTCTGTCAGTCACCAAGACCAATTCAAAGTCTTTCACTATTAATAGTGTAATTAGCTTCTGTGCCAGTGCATGGAGATAACAATTTTTTGTTCAAAAATATCATGCTCTTGCTAATTCTTTGCACAACCATCAATTTAAAGAACTGAAAAATTCAGACTTCCACACCCAGAACTATTTTACAGCCACAAGGCATATGAAATCTGTTGGTAAAGTGGCTCCAGGGACACAGATTTTTGCACCTCTTAATGATCCAGATCTCAGGCAGATGCTTCTGAGCTTCCTTTGTAGGCAGGAAGGATAAATATCTTTTTAGGGTGTCTCATCCTAAAGTGGGCAACTCAACTGGTTCAGATCAAAGCACTGTTTTTCCCCTATTGATCCTAAAGGGAGCAAACACAGGGTAGCTATCCCAGATGTGGAAGTCTCATTTAGGTGAGATAACCCCTATTCTGCCTCTTTGGGTTCCAGCACTGTTCATTTGCAGCTGTTCTTCCCAAATAGCTCATGCCCACCTTGGGCTGGGGTTTGGTGGGATGGCTGATACGTATAAGCATTAGTTAGTTAGATCCTAGGAAGATTCACACCTGGCAAAACCAAGATGAAGATGGACTGCTGCCTCTTTCTGAGGGCACATCACTGTTGGTACACTTGCTGTCTTTCCACTTTATTTTATTCCAGGCTTCATAACTCTCATTTGCTTTTCTGCCACCTAGCATCAGGTGTGAATGCTCTCATTTTCTCAGCTGGAAGGGGAAAATCAGATTTATACAAGCTCAGCTTTGCTAAGGCAAATGACCTCTGAGTTAGGAGGTTAGTGCACCAGAGTGGGGGTCCAGGTAGATGTCAAAAGTGCAAAGGACAGACCAAAATAAGCCCAAAGTGTACAAACACCCTGACAGACAATCCTGGTAAGGGAAAAGCCATCTGCAAACAAGTAGCAGAGCCAGGAAGAAAGATCTGCTCTCACTCTATATTATTTCCCTATCTAGAAGTCTGGGCTACAGAAAAACCCTTTAGAAAATAGCCAAGCATACGTTGCTGTCAGTTGCTTTTGTGGATGGAAAAAGAGAACTCAACCTTTTCTCTGAAAACACCCTCCGCTCAGGGTTCCTGGAAGAGGCTGAAGTCTCTGGTTGCTACAGTGGCTGCCTTTTACCGAGGGCTCAGGCTCATGTATGACTCCAGTTTCAGCTCTGGCCTGCAGAAGATCTCAGGCATAACCCCAGGAATAGGGCATGACTGTTGCTGGTCCAGGAGTGAAACATTCCCAAGGATATGGAAAGTGGGAACCCAAATTGTTTTAAATGGAGCATCTTCCTGTCTTGCTTCCACACTGCTTTTTCTTATAAAATCTGTTTTCTCCTTTTCTGGTTTCTAGGATCTGAGTGAGAAGACTCATCTTTCTATTTTTTAGATGTTTATGTTCAACATCCTGAGTTTATTCATAGAGCAACAAGCCTGCCTTTAAAAATCAGGGCCAAATCTGGGTCAAATCTGATAAACATTTCATCCTTTGCTCTGCAGACTCAGAGGCTCAGACACTTGATTGTGTCACTGCAGGTCAATGACTGACACCACATCACCAACAGGCCATGAATGCCAAGCCCCAAAGGTGAGGCCAAAGAGTTGAGCTTGAAACCTCTTTCACTGGGTTTCCAACAAATGCATTTTATGTCACATTTACCAACAGTCACTGTTTGAGTTTGCAGTATTTCAGTGTTTGTGAGACCAAAGCCTCTTCACAAACTCTTAGTTTTCTACACAAAGACATTTCTAGAAATATTAAGAAGGGACTGTAGTGCAGCATGTCTTGGTTGTTCACTTTGCTACACAATAAAGGTGCCATTAGAACCAATGCTTGGACAGAAACATCTCTGCTCTCCATGGAGACATCATCTTGAAATATATTCAGTCATTCAGAAGTTCTGAAGTTACTGAGCTTCACTGACTGACCATGTCACTGGAAAGCTACAGACAATTGTTGCCTGTGTGTCCACACAGAGCACAATCTCAGTAGCTCTGTCTCATTCAAAAGGAGGCTGAAAATTAAAGTTAAATGCCTCCAAAAACTTAGGAAATTCCTTAAACTGAAAGAAAGACACTTGCAAAATCACTCACTTTGTCTACCCTGGGGTTCATGTTCACAGAGCGACCTTATCCATGGAATAGCAGCAATGGATGCTCACAGGAGTTGCTCCAATGTGAGTCAAACAAAGCAGACACAGGATCATAGAACCATAGAAGCATTAAGGTTGGAAGAGGCCTCCAAGATCATTGAGTCCAATCATTAACTCAGCTCTGCTAACTCACTGCTAAACTATGTCCTTCAGCATCACATCTACATATCTTTTAAATCTCTCCAGGGATGGTGACCCTACCATTTCCAGGACTAGTGTGTTGCAATGCTTGATTATGTTTTCAGTGAATAAATTTTCCCCAATATCCAACCTAAACCTCCCCCGGCACAATTTGAGGCCGTTTCCTCTCATCCTGACCCTTGTAATTCAGAAGAAAAGACCAAGCCCCACGTGGCCGCAATCTCCTGTCAGGGACTTATAAAGAGCAGAAAGATCCATCCTGAGGCTCCTTTTCTCTGGGCTAAACATCCCAAATTCCTGGACTTGCCCTGCAGACCCTTCCCCAGCTTTCTTGCCCTTCTCTGGACACAGTCTAGCCCCTCAATATCTTTCTCACATGAGGGGTACAAAACTGACCACAGGTGTGGTGTGACCTCACCAGTGTCTTGATGAAGCATAAGGACAATCCCTGCCCTGATCCTGCTGCCAAACTGTTCCTGGTACAACCCAGAGGGCCATTGGCCTTTTTGGCCACCTGGGCACACTGCAATCAGGATGTGACAGCCCAGGCAAAGTCAGAAAGAATTAAATGCAAATAATGAAACTAGATTAATGTGGTTCAACTCTTTTCCTCTGCACTCTTCAGCATATTTGCAACACCATGGTGATGGCTGATAAGAAAACAGAGGGTCAAAGTGTCAAGAAAACAGGAGTTGTTTCCTTTGCATTAAGTATGAAAAGCAACATCTCCAGCTTTCTCATGGCTAAGTCCAACCCAGAGAGTGGCTAAACTTTATTCAGGTGCAACTGAGAGGTGCTGGTTGCACATCTGTAACAAAAACACATCACACCCATTGGTAAGTTTCCAAGCCTGAGTCATCTCATTTTCCCTGAGTGCTTTTCTACCTTGAGCAATAGCCCATGCACCACTTCTTTTACTCCAGGAAACAAACAAACAAACAACAACCCCCAAACACTTGTCAATAATGATCAATGCACCAGTTGTGTCTTTGTAAGAAAACTGATGCAAGGTGAATTTGAGAACTGAAAATATTAACTGCACTAGATTATGGATACAATAGAATACAATGCAATAATTATAGATACAATAGAAATACTGTTTTTATAGCACTTAATCTACTCATCTCTCCCACTGCAAGATCCCTCTCTGCTCTACTGTCTCAGATAATTTACAAGATTACAGGAAACTTAGAGCAACTTTTCCCAGTTTCTCCAAGTTGTTTTTATTTTATTATGTATTTTTAGTCTTAAAAATTGCCTGGCCAAGAACTCATCATTTTTTCCTGCTTTGTTGGATGGTCTAGCAAAGATACTGCTTTGTCTCACATATATCCAGTGGATTGATCTCCAGCACCAGCACTGGAGTTACAGAGGGGAAGTGGGATCTATTGCAGCTTGACTGACCAAAGCACTGACAAAAGGAGAAGTCTTTCCCCATCTTCTGAAGTCTTCACAACTGTATGAAAACCTTCAATCCAATCACACACACAATTCTGGGGACAGGGAGTATGGTCTAGCTGGGGCTCTGCACAACAGGAGCAGCTCACTGAGCAACAAAGACTAAAAAAATTAACAGCTGTCATCACTGCCACTACTTAGTTATCCAGATGACCTTCAAATCCAGAGGCCAAAATTCTTGGTTTTCCTAAGGAACAGAAATCCTTTCTGTATGGAGAACAGGTTTTCCCTTGCTAAACCAGAGGCAAATCCCACCTTTCCACTGGCATTCTCTCATCTTCTGTTTTCCTTGGGATGGCCACTTTGCCCTGGCTCACACACACAGCTCAAGGTACCAACACACCGAGGTACAAGGTGCTGATCTACTCGCATGCACAAAAAGCAAAGATCCCCAAAGCCAAAAGGAGCATTTTAGAGTGCTTCTCCCAGCAAAGAAGCTGGAATATTCTTATGTTCCCCTTTTAAATATTTGAATATCATGTGCGTAAATATATATATCAGAAAAAAACCCAAAACCTCAATAAACTCTTGGCCCTTATCTTTAAATCTCAGATAATTAGCTCCTGACTTAGGGAGATCACCTTTGAGAACATCTTTGGCTGAACTGTTTTCCCTTGGTCATCTGCATGGTGGGGAATATTCCTTCTGACATCCAGCTTCAGCTTCTGAATTAACGATCTGTGTAACACTTTTTGTATAATGTGTGAAGCCTTTTAATGACAATTTAGGCATTAAGTTCCTGCTTTAGGAATGACTTAGCCATCATCCCTATACCTTATCTCACTGGGACTTATGAGGAGTCATCAGGTGAGAAGTCACAAGCCATGGTATTCAAAGTTCTGCTTCCCACTGCTTCCTGTGCCTCAAATATACAAATGGCTTTAATGGCTACAAAAGGAAAACCAGCAGGATTAAATTCTACCATTTATTTCCTGAAGCAAGTAATTCTTTTGTATATCCTGCTAATAATGTTTTTTAAACCTTTACTATGAACTCAGAAGGCAAAGTAGAGTGCACAACTACAGCAGCTGTAGCATAAAAGAAATTCTCAAATTGCAACCCTCCTTTTCCTCTTAATTTGGATTGGCATTGACCTGCTAAGGAGAAATGTGTTTACTGACAAGGTACTGGACTTTTCTGGAAAAATGGCATCACAGCCTTTCAATTCTTTGAAATTTTCCTCATCACAAATATTAACAAATGAGTGCATATTTTATTAAGAAATACTGATTTCTTAACAACAACTGTAAAGCAGCCAAAAACCCTTGGAAGAAAAACAGTTACTGGATTTTAAGCTATAAAAAAGCAACTAAATAAACCAGGAACCGCAGGATTCATAGCAAGATTAACTCCCTTGTTCCATACATTTACTCATTTCTGACACTATTTCCTGTTGAATAATATTGACTCAACAAGGTGGCAAATACAGAGGCAAAATCATATTCATATTCACATTCACATCCCATACTTTCATCAGTGCAAATCTGATGCTGTATTACACAAATTTTATTAAGTACCCATCCGTTTTGGACCCTTGAGAAGAGAGTGAGTTTAAGAAGACATTCTCAGAAGTGAGCTCCTTCTCATTCTGGGAGACAGCTGCAAATTTTGTTGCCCCCTTTCTCATATTGCACATGGGTGTGGATGTGTTTCTGAACTTCATGCCTTCCATCTCTGAGGTTTGTTTCCTTATTTGCAGTTATTGTGGCAAAGAAGCACCAGAGAAATGACTCTGACACTTCATATGCAAGGCCTGAGGTCTGTGGTCATTCTCATCTTTAGCACCAAACCTTTGCAAATTCAGTATTATCTTTGTCTCTGTTGGGTGCCCCTTTTCACGTGTCTCCAGGACCAAGGGGCACCAGCTAAGCTGCTATAATTTTCCCTGCTTTTGGTCCACAACCGCATTGTGGGGCTGAAAGGATGCAGTGGGATGGGAGAAGCCCTGCATCTACAGTGATGGGGCCAGTTATACACCTGGGGAAGGGGTGGATCCCTTCATGCAGCTCCTTCGGGTTTACGATTAAAATATTTTAACAGGGCAGTAACTGAAATGCCAAAGGGCCAATAGTGACATTAAATCTGGCAGCAAATCTACACTTCCTCAAAGTACAAACGAGTTCCAGTTTTAGCTCTGCTTTTTGACAGAGCCAAATGTAAGATCTGTACACTGACCTTACATGTTCAATACCTGCCTGGGGAGCTGGAAAAGGGGGAAGTTTCAGGACCCCACTACTTCCAGTGGAAAGCCAGGACCTGAGCATGGTCATTTGCATCTCAGATGGCTTTTCTTTATGGCATGCATTCGTTTGTTCATCTTCACCAGCGTTTCACCCCTCAGCCCCTCCAGAGAGATGGACCCAAGTCCCCAGTGACCCAACCTGAGCAGCTCTGGGGAGGTGTCATCTCCTGCACATCATGGTCAGTTCAAACATCACTGGTTTGTGTTTTCCTGTCTCTTGGTTGTCGTACTGCAGGTGACCTAAATTATCTCTCTCTATTTTAAATTTTCTCCAGATGGTGAGACCTGATACAGGCAGGTGTCTCTGAGGAGGAGAACATGCCTCAGCCATAAGTGGAGGATCCTCTTTTTATCCTTCAGCACCAGGTGCTGCTGACACAGGGTGGGTGCTAGGTTTGTCCCTCTATGCCACAAACACCTGGCTGTGTAAATCCACGATAATCAGGTAATGCTGCAAAACATCAGTACATTATCTGTTGGTATTTTCTGGCATGGAGGAGCTCATGCACTGCTGCAGGGTAGATGCCCACAATAAAATGCCAGTCTTGACATGACCATCCCCAGAAAAATGTCCTTTATAAACAAAAGCAGTGCCCCAAAAAAAAAAAAAAAAAAAAAAAAAAAAAAAAAAAAAAAAAAAAGTCCCCTATACCCTGTAAAATCAAACAATCAAAATAAGTTCCTAGCTGTAAACTTATAAAACTATCAATTGGGGGGATCCTTTTGGGTCAGGCAGAGACAGGGAGGTTTGAAACAGCATGTACCAAGCCTACCCTCATTGGCAAGAAAAGGGGTTGCACAAGTTCTTCATAAACAATTTTATCTGCAGTCATTAGGCAGAAATCCTAAACACTGAATGAGTTCTTCCCATCATTTCACAATAGGTTTTTTTCTGGTTTCTAGGAACTGTTTGTGAGGACTGCCACTCAGCATCTGAGAAAAATGTGTGGCCACGATACACAGTTAATTAATTTTCTTGGGCATTGCCCCATTGCAGAAATACAAAATATCATGTCACCATGTACTCTACTTTTCTCTAACACTTTCCATCCAATACCTGTAAGAACATTACAAACATGAGAGATTTTATTATGATTTCAAAGATCCCTGCCCAGAAGGAAACAATTTTTTTGTGCTGAACATAGAGAAAAGAGGATTGAAGGGACAGTGTGAAGAGGCACAGACATCTTCTGTAATGCTCAATACAATGCCTTATGAAACCCCAATCCTGTCTTTATCTGGTACTTTGAATTAATGTCTTCCAGACAAATAAAAAATACTGGGAACAAAAACAGGGCAGAGGGGAAAGTATAAAAAAAGATGGAACAAAAATGCCATTTTAAACCACTGGCCCCTACTCAGCATGGAACAATTTTCTATGGCAAGGAGCAAGTCAAGCAAATTCCTTGTTGAATTGGTATTTTCTACAGCTCCCCAAAAACTGTGAGTTTTGCAGCTCTGTAAAACAGAGGGTGAGATCCCTGCCAGCAGTGTTCCAAATCCCCAGACAGTGCAGGAATTCCTTCTCTGCACACGGTGACTGATCAGTGAAGGGACAGAAGCACTGGCTGGATTTTCAGTCCTGACTTTAAGATCCAGCTGCCAAGTGGCATTGCAAAGACAGATCTCTGGAGATTTCGCATACTTCTTTTGGCTTGTTCTCCTAGTGTGTTCATCTTAACAGAAATCAGCTGTTTTCCTCACTTTTACAGTATTTGCAGAAGAGACTTTAGCATCTGGCCTGGCTAATATTAAAAGATGAGAGCATCCTGCTTTTTTAGGAGAACACTACTACTGGTAATAAATGGACAAAGATCCTTTGCATCCAGGTTTCCTGAGATTTGTCTGGATTATTTGGGGGTTTTTATCCCTTCTACTGCAGCCTTTTCTTCCTATTTCCTCACGTTTGCAACCAGCCTCACATATCCTGGAGCAGGGATAAAAATAGTGTTTTCCTGTAAGAAGCTGTCTCAGAGTGTTTGGATGCAGCAGCATCATTTTCAGCTATTTCTTTGGAAATCAAAAAGTAAACAAGCTGTGGGGGGTTGAGGAACTGCCTTCTTGTTTAGGCTTTGATTTTATATTTAATAGTGCCCTAAAGTCACAGGCTGGAGGAATAATTACAGCACCTTGCAGCACCTAAAGGGGCTCCAAGAGAGATGGAAAGGCACTTTGGACAAGGGCATGGAATGACAGGACATGGGGGAGTGGCTTCCCACTGCCAGAGGGGGGCGAGATGAAATGTTAGGAACAGATTCTTTGCTGTGGAACAAGATGATCTTTAAGGTCTCTTCCAACACAAACCATTCTGTGATTCTATGAATACAGCTGAGGGGGAAAGGAGAGGTCACTAAGCACTGGAGCCCTATAGAAGTGCAACAAGGTTTTAAACCCTTATTGCACCTTGTGTGCCCAAAGTCAAAGACAGGGACAAACCAAACCCTAATGTAGACGCTGGGGAAAAAGTCACCAACTGCAGTTTAGAAGGTTGGAGGTGGACATCAGGAGGAGCTTGGGGACAGGATGCTCCACTGAAGCCCTGACTTTATCTCCATGCTTAGCAGACACCAAAACTTGCTGGGCACAGCCCTAACACAAAGATCTGGTGGCTGTCATCCTGCATTGAGCCTCCCTTGAGCCAGGAGACCAGCAGAGACTTCTCCAGTTCACTCAACCAACACCTCAGTGACCCTTTATTGATTACACCCACACTTACGGGTAGGAAAACGCTGCATCCAAAACCGCGGGACTATTAATAGAGGGATTTCAGCTGATCTCTCCTGGCGTAATCACCATCTGAATTTGGCCTCGTGGCAAACATTAATCACTGGCAAGCTGCTGCGGTGTATCAACATTAACATGGGCTGTTTGCTTTTCTCTGAGTGTTGGGACATCCCACAAGATCCAGCTGCTCATCCCAAGCGAGCTGCTGGGAGGGAGCGGCCGAGGGCTGCCTCTGTGGACTGCAGAGATCTCTGCTTTTCTTCCTGCCCCACCACAAATCCTGAGTAAATCTGTTGAGGCAGCACAACTTGGCCCTAGCTCTGCATTGTTATTTGACCAGATCAGCAGTCTGGAAACTGGGTCACTTTTTTCTAAACATGTGGTTTAGAATTGTGCTGCTTCAAAGGACACTATCCAATGGTGTGAGACCAAACACTGGATTTGTAGTAAAAAAAGCAAAACAACAACAACAGTAACAACCAAAGTTCAAAGATCTTTGTAAACATGGAGCCCATGAGGCACCCTGACACAGTAGGGAAATAACAAAATCCCTGATCTATATTTAGGGAAACTGAGGCATTAAAAGAGGAGTCACAAGCTATCTGGAGAATCACAGATGATGCTGAAATTTCTCAGCTACAGAAGTAAAACAAATTTGCCTCCTATTTAGAAGTTCTTACAAATATACTTAGGGAGATTTTTTAAACTCACACACAACTGGAGTAGGGAAATTCAAGTCTGCTTGTTATTTAGGTAACACAGTCAACATTTGAAATGCAGGTGGTATCTACACTAAGTAACATAGGCAATAAATGTGCACAGGAGTAGCAAGGCAGGCCTGAGAACTTCAATTTTAAATTACATTGTACATCCCAAGTTATTTGTTTGCACTACATCAGATCACCATAAGCTTTTGGAAGTTTGGGCTTTGCTCTCCTTCTATCTCATGGTTTTATCTGTTACTGGCGCCAACAGTTTCCTATTCCCAGAGGGGTAAATGCTGAGATTCCCCCCTCCAAAATCATACAAGTATCACAAAGAGTCCTCATGGGAACATCTCCACATATCCCAGACTGACATTGCTCCAGCAGATCTAAAGAGAAAAGATAATCACATAAGGCCCAAGCTAAATATTTAATTTTGTGCTTTAAGCTTGTGCTAAAACTTTCCTTCAAGATGTTGAGTAGAAATGGTCAACCTGCTCCCAGTATTTTATGTCACAGTTGTCCCCATCACCTGTCCAAGAATTATGCATTTCTAACAGGTTTGTTTATAATTTTTAAACCATCCAACAAACCTTTTAGTGAATAATGCTCTTGGGCTGTCCTCTGCAAGCATTCATTCAAATGGTGAGTGTCTGAGCTGGACACCCTCCCTGCACCCCTATCCAATACATGTTCTTGTGTGGCCCCCACATGCTGCAGAACACTGGTCATCTGTGAGAGGTTGCCCAGGGGAGCAATTTCACCCCAAAATATCAATGCATTTCCTCCTGATGATGCAGAAGGTAACTAGGCAGTTCATGTCAATCCTGAGGTTATTTCCTTCTTTTCCCCAATAAACAGCTTGATGAATGTTTTATTTGGTGTCAGAACAGGGTTTGGTGCTGAACCATAAAGTCAGACCCTGCTTCTTCTCACCCCCACCTCTCCCAAAGAGCTTGTTTTAGGCACAAAAAAGGCTGATTTAGGCCTGTGGCTGCTCTGAGCCCTTCCAATGTTGTTCATGGCTACAGGAAATTAAAAAGTTAAAACCGAGGCCGGCAGGGAGAGGCAGTGTACGACTGTGTGGAACCAGCAAGGCCAGACTCCAGTGACTCAGAGTTGATGTTCAGCCCTCACAACTCAAACCCAAGATGCTATTTATTGACACTGAAAGATAGGAAAAGCAACAGCCACCACCCCTTGCAGGAAACGTCTCTAACACATCTCCTAAAGCAGTTTGAGTCTTATCTGCCCCCATCGCTCCACATGTCTCTGTACAAGGCTGTCCTCCACTTTCACCAGTGGTGGTAACTTGCCTCCAGAGTGGTTGATTTCTTGGCTAAGGCAAAAGAGTTGTCTTTTTAAGCTGCAGGGTAAACAAATCAAAAAATAAAATCCGACATTCCCAGCATGAAGTTCAGTGGGAACTACTGTACTGGATCAGAGGGATGGTTTGGCTCTATCAGCCCTTGTGCTGACCATGTCTGCTGTAGATATCCCAGAGAAATGTGCAGAAACCAAAAAAAACTGATCTTTAAGGTCTCTTTCAACCCAAACCATTCTATGATTCTATGAAAAGAGACTTCACAGTAACTCCTCAGTAACCTGCCTATGTATGAGTTTAATCTTGTCCGACCTCTTTATTCAGATTTCATTTAGCTGCATATGTGTTCTCCATACAGTCACAGAAGCAGTTTTTATCTCAGACAACAACCTCTAGCAGGCAGCTCCCAGCCTGCCTCACAGGCTCATGGGATAATTTGGAAAGGATCATGGGAGGTCTCCAGATCAACCTCCTGCTCAAGCAGACTCAACTTGGAGGTCAGACCAGGTTGTTCCATGCTTTACCAATTGGGTCCTGTAAATCTCCAGGAACAGAGGTGCCACAAAATCTCCCATGGCACCTGTTTCAGCACTTCACCATAAAAAATGAGGGACTTTTTTTTATTACCATTGATGAGAATCTGGATTAAGTGACCATGAAAGCAAAACTATAATGAGGGTCCCCCTGGGCAGTGAGTAGCTGAGATGGATTAATCTGTGTGCCAGAGGGCAGCAGAAAATCTTAGCACTAGTTGTTGTAGCATGAGTCCCCCACAAAACAACTTCTATAGTAACTATACCACAGAACATTGGTTGGTTTGCTTGGTTCCTTACTCTTGGATCAAGCTTCCCTACAATCAGGACTCGGATTATGAACTTAACGAAAGAGCCCTCAAGCTTTAACCATCACACAAAAAATGTGTAGGTCCACGATAAAGCTGACAAGAGCTCCCAAAATCAGTATCAGTGACATTTAAACTTCAGAGTAAAAGATCTTTCCCTCTTTCCCTAAACTCACACCTCTCTGTGCTACTATTTCTCTTTTACAGACTGAAGAAATAGCTAAAAAGGATAAGAACTTACTATGAAACCAGGCACAAGCTTGCACACAACTCCTGTCCTCTCTTTCTGCAGACAGCCTTGGGTGAACTTAACCTCACCTTCATTAGCTACATCTCCTCCTACACCTGACACTAAGCTGGAGGAAAAATAGCCTCCTCCCTCAGCCCCCTCCCAATCCATACATCTTTTTCTACTTGAAAACTATTCTTGCCTCAGGCCATGCAAATCACAAGATTATCTGTGACTGCATTCCTCAGGTCTGACCAGGAAGAGGTGGGGATAACTCAACCCCCATCATGGAAAAGCATCACAAATCCAAATCCCTCCCTCCCTACCAGATTAGAAATCTATTCCAATTTTCCCTGGGAAGGTCCTGGCTAATGCCAGTTGTTCGGTTCCAGGGTAAATGACCTAGCAAGATGAACCAGAGCAGTTTGCACTCCTAAGAAACACAACTTTTGAAAATTTGCAGGCTCAGGAAAAGAAGCGACATTTGAGATCAGGTTTAGAAGGTGTCTTTCACCACCCAAGGGCCTGGAAACTTGCTTTTTATATTTAGTTGAAAACTCAAGGGCTGCAGGAATTATGTGTCAGTCCCATGTCCTACCATGTGCTTGCTCTACCCTGCCTGGTGCCAAGAAGAGACAAGAAAGAAAAGTGTAGAAGAACATTAACGAAAAAAAAGCCATTTTATTGAAAATGAAATTAAAACTTCAAATTAATATTACAATCATGAGAAAATGCCAAACAATTCAATTTACAGTTGCAACATACAATACAAATAGTCCCTTTGAAGTTGAAGTAAACTGATCCACAATCATCATCTGTGGCATAAAACAGAGTGTGTTTGTACAATATGTGCATGAAAAGCAAATCTTGGGTGACAGCGTTTGAAAAAATAAAAAAATTAAAGCTTGTATTTACACAAAATGCTACAAATATTTTGTTCCAGCAGAAATTCAAGATTGGTAAAGCATATTTAACAACAAAAAATTGGAATGTCACTCATATTACCTAAAGTTACTGTAAAAGTATGGTTTTGGCTGATATACTTAAAAGTACTGCATTTAAAAAAAAAGCAAAGAGTTATCTGTAAACATGGAAGTAAACAAACATCTAAAAAAGTTCTCAGAAAATGTTAAACTGAAATGCATTCTATTTAAAAACAACAAGAAATTCAGGGGGGCAGAGAATGGGGCTTCTTTGAGCTCATGGCTGATCCAGGTTTAATTATTGCTTTTGCTCATGGCTTGCTGCTGCTGCAGACCAGCGCAGGGCTGAGCCTTGCTTTGCTCAGGGTGAAAGTGCAAAATTCTCCCCACTCCAGATAGTACCTGTGGAAACTGGTAAAACTTTGCTCAGGGGACTGCTGGCAACAAAGGTTCAATGCTAAGAAAGACGCAGCAGCTGGGCTTTTAAAGGAAATGATAAATGCCATGTGAATGATGCTATCAGACAAATAATTTGCTTTACTCTTCTGTCCCAACCCACTGCACCCAATCTGGTTACCCTTAGAAGGAGGGAGAGGAGGATTTAATCCTCTGTTTAGCAAGGGGGGCATTGTGCCTGTTGTGCTGGAAGTCAGTCTTTGGTAGGATAAGAGAGCTGGAAAGGTAAAAAAAAAGGCAATTTTTTTTTCTTTAAATCTATGACCGGTGCCAAAGATTGCCACTGCCCAAAGGGAAGGGCCGTCGTACTTTTGAGAAAACTCTGTTCTGTGATGCCAAGCAACTCACAAAAGCTCAGATAAATTGATATGATTCACTACATAGCACCGGTTGGGTCTAAAAATCTGATTCAAGAGCATTTCCAAGTGAACTTGAAAGCATTTTCTGAAAGCTCTGATGAGCATCTCTGCCTCAGCCTGTACAACTCCCTCCATGACCGGCCTGATGTACTGGGACAGATTTTCCAAAGGCACCAGGAGTGTTCAGGAGCATGGGGATCTACTGAAAGTCAAGGGGCTGGTGCTCCTCTGTCCACAGGTGCTTAGAACATCCTTTCTTTCCTATCTCAAGTAGGCAGAGCCAGGTCAGACGAGGGCACGGATCGACTGGATCAGGCACGCGCGCCTTGACTGGGCAGAGAAAACGTTTTCAACGTTTGTCCCTAAAGGTCCGGTTGAAAAACCACGGGGACACAAACAGAGTCCTGTTGGTATTGGGCATAACAAAAGTCTGGTCTGTGCTGGATTTATCCAGAAAGAAAAACCAAGTGCTTGAATTTTACAACAAAGTCTTAAGGAAAAAAAAAAAAAAAAGAAAATCTGGGTTGCTGCCTGCAGCCACTCTTAACAACATTTCAACACAAAAGCACCCTAAAAATTACTTAATATGCATACAGTAAACCTTAAAAAGCCCTTCTCAGCAATAACAAATAATGTACAAATATAGTACCTTTTATTAAATAGGAAACAGCTTGCACTGGCAGTACATCTCTTTTTCTCTTGCTTACTAAACATAAAACAAAACTGAAATGTGTAACCAGACACTGGTTTTTTAAGTGCTGCTGAGACTAACAAACGTTACTTTACAGTTACAAATAAATGGACAGTGGTATGCTTCAAGCTACCACAAACCAACAATAAATAGAATCAATTACAGCTTCCATCTTTGAAGGAAAACTAAGTATTAGAAGAAAAACAAAGTGTCTTACTTATACTTTAAGCATACTTGGTATACAACCTTTAGAAGGCAAAGACTTTATTAATTTATTATTTTTAAGAGCATGTCATCATGCAGATTGGAGGGATGTACAATGCTAATGGCAGCTCGTTTAACAGCTTCGCTGCTAACGAGCAGTGAGGGTGGTGTCTGGCTCTGTGTGGCTGTGCTCAACATTGATTTACTGCCATACTTTGGAGGTAGCCAAAGATCACCCAAGGAGCAGCTTGGAGGAGGCTGTGGGCAGTGGTGACTGAGGGAGTGGAAGGAGAGAGCTTTGGCCAAGCCAACTGGCACGTGCTGAACATCCCACTAAGCCAGGTTTAACACCTGCCTGGGGAGAGCGTGGGGAGGATGGCTCAGATCCCACCACGTCCAGCTGATGCCATGTCACCTCCCTGCTTGCCATGGCAGCCCTGGGCTGGGCAAAACCGGGGCCTCTCTGCGCGGTAGTTTGGGCACAGATGATGGGTTGGGGTTTGGGTGCAATCTGCTCTGCTTGTACCACTCCTGGGAGCCCCAGGGCGGCTTTGAAGGTGAGTTTATGTCTTCTGTGTGGGCAGAGGTGAGTATTGCTGCCCTTGTGCTAGTCCCTCTAACATAGCAACAGCCACATCAGCTTCAGAGCCACCACTGCATCCGCACGGCTCCCGCATTTAATGCTAACGGGTGGTGACTCGCTACCAGGCAATTTCTGTCTCAAGTTTGAAACCTTTTAATTCCACCGAGTGGGCTGAAATTGCAAGGGGAGGGGAAAATGTTTCACCATTTCTCCCTTAATCCTATTTCTGAGACATTTAACAATTAATCATCTGCAAAATACCGGCTTTGAAACAGTTTTGATTTTTCTTTGGGAAAAAAAAAAAAAAAAACCCCTGTTGAAATCCAAATTATGCTGTCAAAATAGACCATTTTAAATTTTGATGTTCTGAGAAAAAAATCCTTGGAGAAGAAGAAATTAGGGGAAGGGTGGAAAATATTTCATCCTTCCTACCATTTTTCCAGTGTCTCCACAACTATTGATTAAAAGGCAAGACTGTGTTGAAGGCAACCAGACAGCTAATAAAAATATTTTAAACACAATATTTCCTTCATAAGTTATATAAAAAGATCCTACATCCAAAATCATTTGATGTGGATGCATTTAGGTTGGGTATGTTGTTTTTAAGTCACATTGTAAACTGGTTCACACTGGAACTGCTTTTCAGAGTTGGGTAAAGGTCTGAGGTTTACACTATTGCAGAAATGTAATAAAAAACAAAACAAAACAAAAACACTTTTAGAGACCGAAGTCAATATATCATTACATTAAGAAACGTTTAAAGGGTCCAAATGTCATTAAATAATTATAAATATTCTTTTAAACTTAAATGATGATTCATGTTAACAAACAACCTCAAATTTTACACATTTATAATTTAAAAAAAAAATAAAAAAAGAACATAGCTGAACACAAATACTATGTATACCATTTTGGCTCTAATAATATATATTGCCATTCTCATATTTTGCATAAGTAATAACATTTTGGTTTTTTGTTTTTCAAGGTTTTGGTTGTTATTTTTTGGTTTTTGGCTAATAGAAGGCAAAACGAACGGATACAAAAGCGAAAAGGAAACCCTGGGTTTGGCTCACCTAACTTGAAAACTCATTCTCTTTAAGTACCCAAAAACAACCCAAAAAAGCAATGAACATAGAGAAATTCCAACCATTATCTGCAGCAAGGCTCGGACAGAGTTTTTTGGGACAGCTGTTTTCATCTGAATGGATCATTGCAAAATGGAAGCAACTTGCTCTTTGCTTTCCTTTTTATGTGCACCAATACAAACCAAGTGAATTGCACTACAGGTGTGGAGAGGGTCCCATACGTTGTATGATTGCAACTGTATCTGGAGTTCATGGTTAGTTTTGGTTTTTTATTAAAATAAAAGGGAATGCAACCCTTGCCTTGCATCACCATGTTTCTCCTGATAGCCGGGGAGTCCATTCTCTCCTTGTTGGCAAAAGTACTCACTAGTTATTACAAAACTCTAGGGGGGGAAAAAAGAAGGAAAANAAAAAAAAAAAAAAAAAAGAAAAAAAAAAAAAAAAAAAAAAAAAAAAAAAAAAAAAAAAGAAAAAGAAAAAAAGGAAGGGGTGATTTTTTTGTGAGTGTGTGTGTGTAGAAAGTACATTTTAAATATAAAACAAGGTAAAATGGTTCCAAGGGAAAAAAAAAGAAAATATGTGCTTTGATTCACATAATCTGAAACACGGGTTGTGGTATGTTGGTAAATCTTGTGTTATTTATGGCCATTATCATCCCATCTACACAGTTGCACATATTGTTAAAATCTGTTTAAAAAAAAAAAA
>VWZU01013800.1:73083-92189 GCA_013397095.1 Sterrhoptilus dennistouni | reverse complement strand
GTTTTTTTTTTTTTTTGGCTTGAGGAGGTCGGGCCGGCTACAGAAGGAATCTCAGTACGGCCTCCAAACGGACTCATCCATCCTGCCACTAGAATTCAAGACGGTTGGGGAGCTGCTGTGGCTGCCATCCGCCTCCACCCCATCACTCTGGGTGGGCAAGTTAGGGTTTAGCAGTGTGCTGCCGTTGGACGTGGTGGTGCACGGTGGGAGCATCCTGGAAGGGGAGCGGTCCCCTCCCGGCACCATGGGGAACTGGTATGATCCTGACGAAGTGCCATAGTAGAGATATGGAGTGCTGCTGGTCTGGAAAGGTCCACTTTGGTTTTGGGAAGAGCCGGGGTAGGGTGGTGGTAGGTAGGTGTGGTAGTGAGTGGTTGCAGACATACCCAGTGACATGCCTGAGGTGACTGGCGGTGTATAGGTAAAGGTGGCTGGATAGTGCATTCGTGGGTTGGAGAAGCGGCTCTCAGTGAGGGATGAAATGCTTGTGAACTGCCTGGGATCTGAAAATGGGCCCAGCTCTGAAGCACCTAAAAAATTATAACAAAAGACGGGGGAAAACAATTCTGTAAATACCATTTTTTGTATCACGTGATGATAGAATTTTATTTTTCTAAGATAACCCACTTCTTTTGGCCCCCAAGAGAACAGCAGATCATATCAAGCAACACATTGCAAGGAACAGAGTCATACATCTGTCTTCTAGAAGCGCTGGGCCAAACTCATCCCTGGTCTAACTCCACTGATGCCAATGGAGGGAGCAGCATTGCCAACCTGAAGTGTTCAAAGGTCATGAGTCAGGTTGGAGAAAAAAAAAAATCTCAAAAATCAAGAGATTGCAAAAGAGCCAAAAAAAGAAAGGTGGACTTGGACTTGATATGCCTTCTGGTTTCAGAGTTTTGAGGGTTATATGTGTCTGTTTTTTTGCTCAAGCCTCTTAAGAAACTCAAGTCTGGTTGCACATGAAAGCTGAGATTCCCACCTCAGCACAGGCTGTCAGGAGCTTGGATTTCCAGAAAAGCAGAAATCGCTGTGCAACTTGTAGTAAATCTACAAGAGCTGGCAACACCAAGTTAACTGCACCACTGACACCATGGGAGTTACACTGGGAGTGACTAAGACCCACTTCTTGCCTTAAATCAATTTATTTAGGTGAGAATCCGCTCATCTGCTTCCTTTGACTAAAAAAACACTGTTTGCTGCATCCAAAGGATGAACAAGGTCATTGAGCTGATAGCAAAGATGCAGATTTTACTCTTCAGAGAAGCTGATGGAAAATTACAAGCCAAACACTCTTTTTGCCGTCGAAAAAAAATTGGTTTTGTATGTAGTCTCTGTAGTCTGGTTGAAAAAAAAAAAAAAAGACCACACAGTTTATGACTACTGTGAACGTCTGGATGCTAACGCTGTGAATTGGAGTCTAACGCAGAACAGGGATGGGTAAACCCATTTTGCCTAATTTCTAATCCCACATCAAACACCCAAAGCTTTGGAGCAGGACTGGAAAGCAAATGTTAGCTTGGTGATGTGCTTAGGAGATTGTGGGATGGACAGGAGCAGAAGACAAAGATGGTGAAAGCTCGTACTGAGAGCCAGAAGGATGGAAAACAAGGAGGGTGTGGGAAAATGATGGGGGAAAGAGGGAAAGACTAATGAAGAAGTACAGAGCAGGAGGAGGCAAATGCAATGGCCAGTATGCAGCAGACACATGAATTTCTAGAGAGCTGAAAAGAGCTGGGTAGAAATAAAGGGGGGAAATTATGAAATCAAATGGAGCCTCTCTGCACTTTCCAGCTGACACTCCTACAACTTTACAGCCCTCCAGATCCAAGGGTTCACTCACCTCTTTGTCAGTCTGCTGAACCTGACTTAACTAAAAGGAAAATATGGCATCTTCTAGATCCCAAACCGATGTGCTAAACACTGAAACGCTTTGTGTCTCCTTAGTTTAAGATGAAGCAAAGATTTTCCTTGCAGACAGGCTTCAGATCTGCCCTTCTGACATTGTTGTGTAAAAGAGAGGTCTCTCTAGTCCTTCTGTTCCTGGTCCATTCTGCTGTAAGCAACAGACTCAACAGCCTCTGCCACCTTTTGTGGCACATTTGGGATTTAGATCACTATTCTTGCCTGTTCTCCCAGCTCAGTGAACCCATGTCTACAATGATACCTAAAAGCAGCACTGGGGCAAAGCTCAGGCACAGTTTGGGTTCAGGCTGGAGGACCTCGCCCACAGCCAGCCAAGCCTGCAAATCAGCCTGAAACTTGGGGATTATAATCCTCCATCTCTAACAATACTGAGCACAGAGCTTTAAGTGGGCAGTAAAAGCCCATTCTAAACTCTGATGACAATGTGATTACTATTATCTTTATCTGGGACTGAATCAGTGACCTATGGGTGATGGGTCTGTCTCCACCATCAACCCCTCCAACCACAGCACCCTGGAATGTAATATAACTTGTACCTTTACAGCAAACACTCTACTACTTGATGCAACTTCTTTCATTCCCAACTGCAAACAATAGCCAGAGGCAATACCACCCAGATTCAAAGCTGTAATTTTGGAACACTATCCTTTATATTGTGAACAGGTCTGATAGGTATCTGGAAATATAAGGTTAGAACATAATTTCGCCAGCTGCTCAAAATACTGAGTTTCAATCTGCTACTGCTTATTCTTTTTTTTTTTTTTTAATTTATTGTTATTGCAACTCTCCCAGCATGAACAGAGTTGCTTAGTTTACCCTGATAGAAACTATACAAGACTTGCAATCAAAGATGGAATTGGTGTGAGTCTGAGGGTGTAGAAGAACACTGGTATTTTTGGTTTCTTTGCAACCAATACTTTTTTTTCTTAATACAAAGGTCTCCATACAGTGTGACACATTAAAGGCAATCTCCTTTTCAGAGTTAGATCCAAATATTATCTACATGGGTGCTGCCAAGAGATTATGTCTGTGTGGAATGACTGGGAATGTGCATGCCACACATAGGCATTTCAAATGTGGGGCTGCAGACCTCCTTATGTATCCTAGTAAATCCACACTTGTTTGTTTTTACTGTTGCTTGTAAAGCACAATTGTATTTACCCAAAGGCCAAACAACCATAACCCTGTCTTATCTCACTCATGGCTGTGTCTGCACAGCTCCTGCACACTCACTTCTCCAACTCCCCTTTTGCCTAAGTGCCTTTTGTTGTCTCCAGAACTCCCTGCACAGAGCTGCGATTTGTTCCCAGCTTTATTGTATCTCCATTATGTAAAGATATTTTTAAAGATCAGAAAAAGTTCTCTGTTCCAAACTCTCATTTCTAAGAGAAACTTGCTAAAAAGTCAGCTCTAAACCTCAGCTTCTTGCCACCCTCACTTGCTGTTCAATCTTGCATTTTCACCCTCCTCCTCATTTCTCTGTGTTACCTCCTTATGTTAGGGTTGATTTTGGTCTTAACTTGGAAACCCCAGATGCCTATTCATTTATGCATGTTAAACTGCTTGCTGGGCTGGGAAGAGAAATAGAAATAGTTCCACCTGGTATGGCACCCGTCTTTGTACATCTAGCTGTGCACAAATGGTGATGTGGATCAGCAATACAATAACATGACAGTGCAAGTATAAAATTCATAATATAATAACTATAATATTATAATAATTTACGTATTTATTCATCTCCCCAGGAGGATTAAAGTTTTATGCTAATTTTTCCTCCGTCAGAGCAAGAAAATAATTTGCATCTGTGAATTCCCACTCTCGTGATAGCTTGCACTAAATGGGTGAAGCATAGACCCTCCACCCTACATCATGGCCACCACATTGCAAAACAACACTTGTATAATGAGAAGAGACTTTATTTTGTGCCACCAGAAAGAGAGACACGTCAAAGAGCATAGCAAGTGATCTTCTCCTCTACAGTCCCATCAACTGACTGGGCTTAACAATAACAAAAAAAATTAGAAAAAGGTGTATTTTTGAAAAAAAAAAAAACAAAACATTTTACATCTGAATGTCCAGGTTAAACTATTTTTAAATTTTCCAGGCTGATTCCTTTCTAACATAGCCTGGCACTCCAGTTTTCTGAGAGCCGAATGTTTAAAACAGAAAAGTGGTCATGTTAATATCCCAATATATATGCTAACATCCCAGATTCAAGAATACTGCTCCAGTGTGTTTCATATTTAGAATAAGAATAATTAAAATTCCATGTGGTTTCACTTATTTGGATGCAGAAGCCTCATTAAAAACCCTAGACCTGGGCATTTGCCATCAGCCAGCTCAAATTGTTTTGCATTTACACTTAAAACCCAATTTTACCTGTTGCAGCTTTGCAACTCCACCATTCACAGCTGCATGTTTGCCGAGGTCATTTCTCTTTTGCAGTTTCATCCCACAGATGCCAGCTAGTGCCAATTAATGCTCAGGTCTCAATTAATAAGCTGTGCTTGCGGTTTGCAGAAAATCAGGCAACAAATTTCTGTCAGGTTTACAGCACTTTGGCCAATCGTTCCCAATTATTAAAGGTCATAATGTACTGTGGGCAGATTAACTCCTTGTAGGTACAGCCAACTGACATCTACTTTAAAGAGTTGCAGGATATTTTTATAACTTAAAATTATTACAATTTGTTTTGTTATTTAATGCCATAAGGTCACTAACTAAAAAAGTCCCTTCGGCTTATTGCATATGTTTCATAGGGAAATTTCTAGTCCATCAAGTCAATGCAGAATCTTTCCATGCATGAAACCAGAGTAATGCTGAACAGTCTTCCTCGAGGAAATTCAGCGACATATAGTTAAATTTATTTACCAGTAGCTAAATGATTCCCTTGTGTTTTGGGGAACTTCAGCGTTAAGACATTTGCTGAAGTTGAAATTAGGTTTTCTGGGGTTTTGTTCAACAGTTCAGTTCAGGCTGAGACATTGTACTAATTGACCTATTAAAATAGTTTTTTTCTTCCCCAACATCTACGTCTCTGAATTATAAGTGCAGCCTGGATTACTTACAGCTGATAATATCGCCTTGGATGAGGCACGCCACACACTCCACATGATGAGACGATTTCAGTCTCTTACAGCTTTGCCAAACTTTAAATGTTCTGGCTGAAATTGTCCATGCTGGGCGTCTGTCTCAGGCTAAATTTTGATTTATGCATTTATTTGTTTTTAAAATTTCAGCTGAAACTCTTCTGCTGGAAAAAATATATTGTTTTACCAATCTTAAGCTCCGAGGAGCCTTCCTTTGAAAAGCTGTACCAGTTCCATGCTTTGAAGTAAGGACTTGAACTTTGGAATAGGAGTGGCCTTTGTGTGAGAGATGTTGCCATGAAAATCCAGCCAAATATGAACAAATCATAAGAACTCTGACTAAAAATGGGCAGAAGAGTCTATGCCCCTACAAAGACACTTGTCTAGAGACTGGAATGAAATCCAGGAGTCACAAATCCTAGCAATTTTTCTGCAAACATTGCTGAGACACAGGGGCAGTGCCACCTGTCCCCATGCCAGCCTAATGAAGGACCAGTCCGTTGATGGCTCCATTCTTTGGGATGGCAGACCCTGAGTGAAAGAAGACCATGTGGGTGTTCGTATAACATTGCAAAATAAAATTTGGGAAGGTGGGGTTATTTGGGGTTTGCTTTTTTTTAGAAATCTGAGAAACTATAAACATAACCAGAGGCAAACAAAGGGATATTATTAAGTTTACCGTGTGAAGAGTGAGAAACTTTGGAAATACCACCATTCAAGTTACTTCTCCAAATGCACTATGACAAAGCATTCAGCTACACAAGATGCTTTTACTTTCTCATTAACCTGCCCACCTCTGGAGATGTATCCAAGCTGAGGAATAGAGAAAACCATTGTCTATATTCCCCAGATCCACTGCTCCAAGAAATCAGAAGGGGTGAACAAGGCGAGAGAGACCCAATTATTTCCTGAGTTTACTGCATTTTATATGTGTTTCTGCCACATGGCTCCTACATGACTCAGTTGAAATGTCTCCAAATCCCATTTTCACTTCCCTCATTTTCTGTGTGCAGCAAAGATGTTGGCTTCTGATTTGCACGTGCACTAAACATTCCCAGCTGCAGCTGAAGCCAACGGGATCACAGGTCTGAACACAAGGATACAGCTGAAATTGTGCTGTAGGTGACACACAGAGGGTGCACTGAATGACACGAGACCTTATGGTGAGTCTCATTTCTCTTTCTAAAGTGGGTTCTTCTTTTCTTGGGAATATTGCACTGCAATGAACTGTATACAAATGCTCCGGCAGAAATATTAGAGCAAAGCCAAGCAAGAAATTAAGGATTCCTTCTTCAGAGCAGCACTTAATGCTCTGCAATAAGCAAGGCCTGAGGAAATGCAAAGAACAAGAAGCAAACAAAATATTGAAGAGCTGCTCATTAAGTTAGCACTGTCCATCCTGTGCACTGAATGAGACAGGAATCCCGTGGGAAAAGTATCATGTGATCCTGTAATTAAAATTTGTAATGTAATGCATAAGCAGAATGAGGCTGATTTAAAGTTGCACAGGCAATGTAAGTACTGAGATTTTCTAATTTCTGAGCTCCTGCTCTTGCCAGTCTGAAGGATCCTTTGCAGTGTGTTTTAATGGGGGAATGATTATTTTCCATCTGGATCTCTTTGGGTTTTCCCTCAGCAACCTTCTGTATCAGGGGGACAGTGTTACTTTGCTGTTCATTTTGTTAAATTCTTGTTCCCTGTGTTTGCTAATAAGTGTGTACTGAATCACACACAGCAACATCTTTCTGCTTTCTTCCAGGCAAGCCTCTCTTTTTCCAAAGCTGCTGTACCACCTTTCCACTGTAGAATGGAGCCTGGGACTGCAATTCCCAGGGATTCCAAAACACCTTCTCCTGTATCTCCTTGCTGTAGCTGTTAGGTCCTAAACACCATCTCCTGTATCTCCTTGCTGTAGCTGTTAGGTCCTGATCCCACAAACCTACACTGTTGCTCAGCTTGGTGCTGGAGCTCAGGGACATTCCTCCCACACATCCAGCAGTGAGTGTCCATGTGCTGGGAGGGCGAGGGCCATGCAGCACCACAGAAATAATGCACCGGGGCTTCTCCCTCTCTGGGTTTACTTTCCAGATGAGCATGTGTCATCTGGATGTTTAGAACCATTTATCATAGGAAATTATATGTTTTTAAATGCTCTCTTCCCTCCCTTTAGTTCAGGAGAAACAAAAAGTAAAAAAGAATTTGACATTTTTTTCTCAATTTCTCCCCCCCCACCACCCTCAGTCACCCCAAAAAGGTCTCCTGGCAAACAATAGCTGCAGAAAAGGTGTGAAATGGCACCCCCCTCCTCTTTTCTTCACCTCAACAAGGTGTTAACTTCAAGGCCTAGTTGGGACCATTTAAACTGCAACATTATTAATCACAGCAGTCTCACAAAAGTCAGAGGGAGGAAGGAACGCTTTAACCCTTTCAGAGCCTCACACACAGCAGGCAAGGCCCTAATTCCAGTGCACCCCTTCTCATAGTCCCTCAGTATCCCAGCTCACATAGTAAACTGCACGCTGGTGCCTCCTGGTATTTGGTAACAGGTCTTTGGCACCTAAAATACCACGGATTAATTTGCAGATAGATGTTTTCACTGGATTTATTGTGCTGTACCTAAGCCCTTTGCTGGGAGAAACACCCCATAAATAACATAGTTATTAGTGACCATTAAAGTACCACTCGTGCAAATAAAGGAGAGCGTTTCTCAAACAGAGATGTTATATTGCTTAACACCAAAATTGGAGTCTCTGCATTTCTTCAGCCTGGGCTCTGTCATTACCTGTCTTGCTCCCTCAATAGTACTTCTCTGCTGGATGAAGCTGCTTTCCTTAAGGCACTGAGGTCTTGCTGGGTGACATTATGCACTGAAACACAGGTGGCTGCTCTCTGCACCCGCAGAGATAGCTCATCTAAAATTTAGGGAACATCAATAGATAGAAAACCATAACGACCAACCCCTTCTAGATGGACTGTTGGGAACAGAAACGAAGCTGTGGAAGTTTCAGCCATCACCACCTCATTTATAGATGTTGCCTCACTTATACAGGATTTATAAACCTTCCTAATGAGAACCACAGGAGGGGGACAAATGGTCACATTACAGAAATAGATCCTGGGTTGGTGGTTATGACCTGCCACCCGTGGATGCCTGTTGACCTGGTGTGGTGGGGAGCCTCTGAACTCCTCAGCCATTGCTATCTCATCTCAGTGACTCCAGTCTGGAGCTGTCACGGGTGATTTGGGTGGAAAGGAACTGGCAGTGTATCAAAAGCCCTCTGCTTGTTTAAAGTCCACGGCCATCTACGCGCTACACTGGAACCAAACAGTAAATAAAGTTTCCTGGAAATAAGTCCAGGAGCTCTGCAACACGGCCTGGCACAAACATGCACACCAGAGCTCAGCACTCTCCGCTCACTTTTCCCCAACTTTTCCTGCCTCAATTTCAGCCGTTGCTGCTCTTCGCCAGCCGAAAGGCATCAGCAGGAACTCTTGAGGCTTTTCTTGGAGAGCAACCTCAGAGTGTTTTATACAGCAAGGGGGTGTAACCACAGGGCTGCGGAGCAGGCATGGCAATGGAAGAGCAGCGGGACAGGAATCCTGAGTAAATCCATGGGAATGGGAAGATAATATACATCATGGCTCACAGGCTACTTTGTTCCTTCTTTTTCTTTTTTTTTCTTCTTTTCAGAAAAATGTGCCTTAACTGTCCAGTATAAATATTTGTTTCCAATGTTGTCATGAATTGTACTTTTCCACTGCATGCTACTAACTCAGAAATACCATCTGATCCTCAAGTAGACACAAAGGAACTATGTTTTGCAGGGACAGGGAAGGGGGGGAAGCCCTTGGCATTGCTCCGTTATTTCACCCTTTAAACCCCTCCTTTTCCCGCCCCATCCAAATTTTCCTTTCGCATCTCATTCAACTAATGGACAACTCTCCCGAGGACAGAGGATTCCTTGCTGGTTCTTGATTAAGAGTTTTTAAGAAGCCGTGAAGGAAGATATTCTTTGAAACTGGATCTACTGTAGGATGGGAGCCAGCACACAGGACACCATGTCTTTCAGAGAGGGCCACACACAGTGCCACTCCAGTCATATGACTTCTCTGTCACATCCTGAAGCCATTTCCAGCTCGTGTGCGAGTTTGTACTCCCATTTAGAAAAGGATGGGATATATTGGGAACACACATATGGAAACACTTTCAGGGAATCAGTTTCCATGAAATCCATAATAAGCCAAGTGGCTTCAGATGTGGCAGTGTGCCTCAGATTAGACAAAAAAAAAAAAAAACAAAAAAAAAAAAAAAAAAAAAAAAAAAAAAAAAAAAAAAAAAAAAAAAAAAAAAAAAAAAAAAAAAAAAAAAAAAAAAGAAGAAAAAAAAGGAAAATTCTTTCAGTCTTTATTTCAGTTTCAAGGGGGGAAAAAGGAAAAAAAAAAGAAAATTAAAACAAACTAATGACTTATGGCTACCAAAACAAGGAGTCACAAAATAATACAAGAGCACTCCTCCTCCCTCAAATAAGGACACTGCTATCAGCATTCTTGCAGCTCCCAGAAAGCTCTCTGGCGTCTGCTAAACTCACATGGGGTCATCAGAGCTGTGGTCCTGCCTGTGCCAACCTGCCTGGGTTGGGCAGGTGCCCACTGTCTGGTAACCTGTGCGAGCAATTTTTTCCTTCCCTTACAAATTTTCCTTCCTTTCCTTTCCTTCCTGCCCTTCCAAAAACTCAGCTTGGTGATGAACTGTCCATTAAATTAATCTCCTGGAAAATGCCGGATTCAGAAGGGATATGCCCTGGATGAGCTTGGCTGTACCCAAGCCATACTAAAAGCAGGGTTTATTGTGGGATGGTGTATTTGGTTTGTCAGGAAGGGGGTGGATATCACCTGCCTGCTGTGCTTGGAGCCAAAGCTCAAGAGAAACTGCCAGATGCCCTCACTGACGGGTACCAGGAACAATCCCAAACAGTGCAGAAAAGGGCTTGAGGCCACATCAGTGCCAGGCAGAAGGGAAGCACCCAGCTCATCTGAGCTACTGTGGTGCTGGAATAATCTTAGCACAGCTGAGGAAGTGGGAAGTAACACAGATCAAGTGGCAGGAGTTCAAATAGGAACTGGAGAGATGCTACGTGCATCTCTGCTACAGATACCCGCCTTTTTATCACGAGAAAATAACCAGGAATTTGGCTTCTAACTGGAGCCGTATCCTACAAACCCTACTTTTCCTGACAAACAAATGACTCCACAAATAGTCCCTCTGTTTCCAATAGGGTTATTTGCGGTAGGAGGGACCACCCAACACGAGAGGATCAGGCCCTCCACTCCCTTGCTCTGCCGCTTGCTTCAAACTTCCACAGCCAAATGTGAACACAAAAAAAAAATACCCACGAACTGCAAAGGCTTTTCCTCACTGCTGCTGGAAAAGCCCTGGACTAGAAGGTCTTGTGTTCTATTAATATGATGCTTCTCCTGGCTTCTGCTGCTGAAATGGGGATTTGCCATTTGTTTCTCAGGCTGGTTCTTTCCACTCAAGCCTCGGCACAGTAACTAACTGAAAACTTCTGCATCAAGGAGAAGGTCTCTTTTAAAAAGTTTGGCTTGGCTTTGCTTTCAAAGACTTGTGTGTATATTTTAGAATATGTAGAACTTGCCTTTGATTTAAACCTCGCTCTTAACAATAGACAAGAGGCGATTTCTCTACTGAGCAATTTAAACAAAAACAAACATATTTTGGTTACTCGGCCTTGTTCTCAAAACGCTCTGTTTTCTTTTTTTCCCAGAGAAAAATCAAACCCTACAAATCGTTACATTTCTGGTCAAAAAAACTTAAATTCACAAATGTAGATAATCCATTTCTTTTTGCCCTGAACAATATCATACACAGAGAAAAAAGAGCACCTCCCCAGCCCCCAGACATCCATAAAACATGAAACCCCCTCATCTAAACAATTAAAACCATACTTTTTTCCTCCAAAATAACTTCTCCTTTCAAATGACATTTTCAGCCTCGGTCCCTGTCCACAAGCAGGGCCATGATGTTGATTTCTAATCCTCCCCTGCACAAAGCCCTGTGTGCCCAGAGGATGAACAGCCACACCTCGTCCCAAGGCAGGGGAAGGTGGCTGCCTGTGCTCGGAGCCGGGGCTGCACGGGATGAAGGCACTTAACCCACAGGACTTCTGGCTACTGGAGAAAGAAGAGGGGAGATATTAGGGAGGCATTTCCATCTTAGGTTAAGGATTTTAGCAGCAGGCGCAATAATGCTGTTGGAGTGAAAACAGTGGAAAATAATTCACCCAGAGACGGCCGGAGTTTTTTCCCTTAACAGCGAGAACGCATTTCCCCCAAGTAACACGAACAGTAGTAACATTGGGCCCTGTGATAAAATGGTCAAACACGTCAGCGTGACTCAAGACTCAATGGCCAAGGAAATTTCAGGAGGCTCAGGGTGAGAGGGAGCCCTGTGGGGAGAGCCAGGGTGAGCACCAAGCCAAATCCTGCTGCCATGTCATGGGGCAGAGTGAGAACAGCTCGGGGATGTCACAACCCTTGGCATAGCAGGAGTGAAGCTGTGGCTCTCCAGCCACAGAGCAGGACTTGTAACCATCACCATGAGCTTCAGGAAGATGGAGGAAAACCTTGCATACAACTGCTGGGCTGTTTTTGTTGGAGCTGCTGCTCTCATAGCTAAGAGTCAAAAATACTGAGCTGTGTAAAGATCTACAGAGGTTTCAATCCATGGATTTAGGCACTCAGTGTCTGTTTAGATACCAAGCTGCCACAAAATTCAGCAGAACACATCTAAACATAGCCATAAAGCAGAGCTAGAGGCACTGTATCCCTTCTTATATTCACTTTAACAACATACAATTTTCAATCTTATTTAATAAAAGCTGTGTAAATCCCTCTGTATATTTTTTTCATTCCTTTCAGACCTAACCTGAGCTTCCTACTAAATTAAGGCAAACTACTGTAAGCAAAGTTTCAATCCATTATAACATAGTCTACACAGCATCCCCATTCATCAGCTGAGCTGAAGTTTAAACCAACCCAACTCTGAACACCTCTAAATAAATGCTTCTTCTCCATAGTGTAAAGTCTGAATATGGGTTTTATCCTCCCAGGAAGGTGGTGATGAGAAAAAGGAACAGACTTGAGTCTGTAACAGCTCACATCATAAACATGCTCGAGGCTGTTTGATGTACAGCCCCTTAGGCTATACCATTACGAGCTCTTTAGACCATCAGTAGAGATTTATCCCAGATATGATATCTTGGATTTTAAGTTCAGATCATCAATAGTGATTAGGAATAGAAAGAGAAAGCCTGCTTAACCATTAAAGCTGTTACAAGGGAAACTGTGATACAATGCTTTCTGGCTTTTGCTATTGATTTACTTCGTGAATTTGGGCAAATAATTTGATTTTTCCTGTGTAAATTTTGCTCACTATACAATATATATTTCAATACTTCATATTAGCCAAGTGATAAAAGTTAGTAGTACAGTTTAGAAAATACTATGAAATCCTTTGTTGGAAAATGTTGTAAAGTTTAAAGATTGTAAAGTCCAAAGATTAAAGGTAAAACGCAACAGACATTTTTTATAAGCTCTTCAATGGATGAAGACACAGAAAAAGTGGGAGTCAGACAAAGCAAAGAGAATTTGACTCAAAATAAACTTTCATTTGCAATCCCGATTTCTGAGATAAAAAGATGCATACGAAGTCAGCCTGAATTAGCACCTTCAGTTGTCTCCATCTGCTTGAGAAAGCAGCAGCAGAGCTGCTTTAACCCAAACCTCCAGCGCATCTGCAGCACAGGCCAGTGAGAGCAGGAGCTGGCCCGGCTGAGCACCAGGCGCCGGCTCCAGCCCCACTGCAGCTGGAATGGCTTCCTCCATGGGCAAACAGCCTGTCCAAAAACCAGCTCCAAACCAGTCTGGCCCACCTACACGGGCCAGGCCAAATGAGGAGCTGGTTGGGTTTGGACTACCCTTAAACCCAGCTTCCTATCTAATTTTGGAATCTAATACAGTGGCTCCCAATTTGTCTCCGGTGCTGCTTAGATCCTCCCTGTGCTCCTCTTCACCCATAAAAAAGAAAACAACACGGGTTGGCTTTTAGCAGGAATCAAAATGAAAACAAAAACAAACAAAAAAAATCCCTTTGGAGGGAGATATTTGAGAGAGGAAGAGGGAAGAAAGAGGGAAGAGAGGTGCCTTTTTCCCATTGCCAGGATTCCTCTGTGGCTCCTCTGGCCATGCCAGCATCCACATCACAGCTCCCAGGGACTTCCTCTGAGCAGCTTCTGCGAGATGCCTCTTCCAATGAGCCATTTCATCTTGGTCTTATGTTGCGGAGATTTCAGGTCAGCAGCCCTCCTGGTGTTTTTGAGGCACTTGCTTCAATTCCTATTTGGCCAGCCAGTTACCGTTGCAGAAGGTCTATTTTTCAGTGGTCAGTCCCTAGACCGGATCCCAGGCCTTGCAGTTTGCACCCTTGAGGGTATCCACATGTTTATGATCTTTTTCACAGAGGTCTCTACACTTTCAAGGCTGACAAACCCTATCCAGCTCTAGTCTTTTAACTGCACTCAAATTAGCCATTTCAACTGTAATTAATTTTTTTGGCTGGGATTCCTTCTTTGGGATATAGTTTTGTTTTTGTTTTCAGTGGCAGTAACACACATAACTAGTTGGCGCCACTGAACAGGAATTATCTTCAGATGTTTGATCCTATTTCTCCACAGAAAAGCACAGATCATATGATCTCACAAGGTCTCTGTCAGTCCTATAAGACCGTGACACTACAGACCTACAGGAAGTATCATTGATCCAGCAGCTGCTCTGGGGTAATTACCACCTAGCTAAGGGTGAGCAGATTCACAGAACTGTGTCAACAGCTATTAAATACAGTGATCCAGACAGAAACCTTCAGCTTTACACATATATATCTATATAGATATTTAGATATAGATATTCTGATTTTGAACTCCAGGCGAACTGAGTGACCACTTTTGGCCAAGCTGAGAAGGAGATGGGTCCTGGATGGTCCCTTGGCCTAACCTGACCAACACCATTTGCTTCTTATTACAAGCTGTGACAAGCAGCTTTGTCCTTTCTTTTTTGGTTGTTTTGAAGCCTAGAAGAAGGTGAAGAGCCACAGAGCTACCTCAGTACCCTCCTTGCAATTTAATTTTTGTGCTCCCTCGTGACCCACGCTCACTACTGGATCTAGTAAGGCTGCAGGCACTGCCACCACCTTGCCGGTTCCCTTCATGTTACAATTCCCTCTTGTACTCCATTGCACAGCTTGTAACCAGCTGTACTGTACCTAAGAGTGCAAATTCATAGGGGATGGGCTGATTTCCCTTTTTTCCTCCTCCTCTTTCACTGTATAGTCCTCAGCACAAGGGGGATGAGACCTCCAGACACCATCACAATACAAACACTCTCCGCAGGCAGCGGTGATTCCAGCAGAGGTCCATTAGCTATTCCCAAATACAACTATTACTTTGATCACTGAACTGCTTTGCTTGCAGGAGCCAAACCTGGATGCTCCAGCTAAAGCCAAAACCTCAACTGATGCCTTGACAAGAGGACTGATCTCCAGTTTGTGGAAATTTTTCAATCCCACGTTCAGCTTTCAACACAACACAAAACATCATTTCAGGGCAAAATTAAATATGGCAAGCTGTGTTTTCACAGACATCTATCCAATAAAAATTATGTGCCTCATAGATTTGGTCCCGTACCTGTGCTTCAAACAGGTTTTCCAAGCAAGCCCATTGTGCAGCCTAATTAATAAACTTAACCAAGATGGACATACCTTGAGCTGCTGGCTTTATAATATTCTGCCAGTTCTAAACAGTACCTGTTTAATAGGAAAGGGCATTAAAAAGCAGAGATGCCTATGGATCAGACAGTGATAGTCCAGTTAAACATTAAAAATAACGAGTGGAAACCACACATGTGGCATCACTAGAGCTTGTATAGTGGCTTTTCATCTCAGCTAAATGAAAGAGGCTTTGTGGGTATCGCTCCTAACCCAAGCATACCACCTTTCACTGCTCACTGCCAGGGATTTGTGATGTTAAGAGATGGAAAGATATCCATGAAATGTCCTACCCCTCCATTTTGCTTTCAGAATTGATCCTTGGTTTAAGTCCTTCAGGCTGTTTTCTCTGCTGGTTCCCTTTCTCAGCATGGCTGCTCCTCTTTCTCACATAAGCCCAAGGAGGATTCTTCTAGCTGCCTATCCCAGCACTCCCAAATTACAAAATAACATACTCCAGCTAACCACAGGATAAAAGATCAAATTGATGATTAGAGAGACCTTTGGGAACAACGACTGGGAAGTTTGGAGATGACATGGCCTAGACTGGGCTGAGCACACAGCACATTGACTCCTCTCCTCTCCTTCTCCAAATGTACCTTTAAACCACCACAAAATCCCTGCATTAAGTGTATACTTCTTTTGACAGAACTAAACTTCACACAATGAGGACATTGCCTGGTCAAAGTAATCCCAAGAGATTAACACAGTTTCAACTGTCTAGTTGCAAATTTGCCCATGGAATAATTAGGATTGTGGAGAGCAAGGAGGCTGCTCTGGCTGGGTGTCTGCTCCCCAACAGGGTCACAGCTTCAGCTCTGAGCTTTGCTTTTGACAATGGAGATGCAAACTAAACCTAGGAGGAAAAGCCTCTGTGACTGTAGTTGTGCTTCTTAAAATGGAAGATTAAACAATGCAGGAAAACTAAGGGAGAACATGCATCCCACTGCTTTATTCCTTTATCTCCATCTAGGGTAGTGTGTGAGAAATTAAATTAATTTTGTTAGGGCTTTGCAGTTGAGCAGAAGGCAGAAAAATTCCCAAAGGAATTGCAGAAACTCACAAAGTCAGTGAAAAATGCTTTCCCAGTGCATTTTTTCAGGTGGGTTGGAAAAGTAGAGTGCCACTAGTATTTCAACCAAAAATAACACCTTTTCAGTGGATACAGTAGGAGTTTGGCTGATTAGGAAAGGAAACTTCCACAATTTGATAGATTATAGTGAACCCACAGCAAACTGAATTGACCAAAATATTTTTTCACAGTCCCCCTTCAGATTCCTTGCAAGTCAAACCTGTTTTGTCCCACACCAGCCAGTTCCCTGTGGCTTCTGCCACCTCCCTGAGACCCACCACAGCCACCTCCTGTCCTACCCACCTCTCTGAACCTGTCACCAACACAGAAACCCACGAGAACCTCAGAAATCAAAATCAGTGCTACGTTCTGGCAGATAAAGTTATAGCAAAGTTGTAGAAAGTTCAAATGAGTGGAAAGTAAAGTTAGACAAATTCAGACTGGTAATAAACCCCAAATTTCAAAGAAAGGTTAATTAGCATCTGTAACCAAAGGTTGTGGTGGGTTTTGCTTCCCTGGAAATTTTTAAATGAAGACCAACTGAGTGTTTGAGCTTGCTTTTTTTTCTCAAAGATTGCCCTCAAGTTCAAATGAGAGCTAATTCAGGGGAAATCTTACACCTGGGTTCAAAGCAGATGTTCACATGGGCTTCACTGTACAATAATCAATTAATTTATACATTATACATCCAGAGATTTGCTTATGTCAAATTATTCTTCCCTGTGCCTCATAGATGAAGATTCACCATGGCTAAAAATCCTCACACTCCACGAAAACTCCTTGGGCACAGCAGCACCATCAAGTACAATATGGGTACAGGGTTGGGTTCTCCCTGAGGGGCCACTCCACTGCCCACACACTGCTCCTGTGGACATGAGGAAACTGCCCTGAGCTCAGGAAGACATCTCCTGCTTTTGCTCTGTTCCCTCTCTCTCTTTTGAGTCAGTCTGAAAGCAAATATTAAGAGATTTCCAGATTAGTGTCCCCAAATACACTCCCTGTATGCATATGGAATAGTTCCTTCTCCCTTAATAACATCCTTCGTGAGCCACGTGAAGGTGTGCTCCCTCATTTTATCTCATCCATCTTCCTCTCCTTCGCTGCCTACATTGTTTGCTTTTGTACAACCACAGAAAACTTGACCCACTTGCATGGCTCTTGCCTTCCATTTTGGTCACTAGTATCAGCCCAGTATCACCAGTATCAAAGCTCTTTGAAATCTGACAGCCAAGCTGGCAGGACACCAGGTTCTTTTCTGCTAAAACATCCATCAAGAGGGGAGGAGATTTGGCCATGTGTAAAATGGGGCCAACAACCATTACTAAACCACTTCAAAAAGGTGTTTTTGAAGCTCTGCTGGGATCTAACACTCTCTTGCTGACCAAAGTCAGTGTGGTCAAATTCTGCATGGAGAGAAATGAGAGGAAATTCCACTGAAAACCAAGGCAGCTCCAGCTATTTCTACCAGCAGCAGTTTTTTTACCTCTTGAATTGTATTTTTTAGTGTAAAATTTGCAGAATTTAAACCATTCAGCTCCTGAAGGGCGTATGATACTCCTTTATCACTTCTACCAAACACAGCCGCAGTCTGAGAAGGACCAAATTCTCCTGCATTTTATGGAACCATTTAATAAATTCATATTGGCCAATTAATCAAACCCAATTCAATGAACAAAGACACAAGGCCACAAAGACTTAAGGGCAATATCACAGAATCACAGAATGGCTTGTGTTGGAAAGGGCCTTTTAAAGGTCATCTAGTCCAACCCTCTTGCCATGTGGAGTGGCATCTTCAGCAACATCAGGTTGCTTAGAGTTCCATTCAACCTGGCCTTGAATGTTTCCAGAGATGGGTCATCCACCCCCTCTCTGGGAAGCTTGTGCCAGTATTTTGCCATCCTCATAGTGATGATTTCTTCATGTCTGATCTAAGTCAACTCTTTCAGTTTAAAGCCATTCCCCCCCTTGCACTCTCACTCCATGCTCTTGTCAGAATTCTCTCCCCAGTTTCCTTGTGGGCGCGTGAGAGGAGGGGGGTAAATAAGTGGACCTGACCACTCTGTATGTAGCAGACAGCTTCACACATGAAGATCCATTTCCTTTCCACATCAGCACACATGTGATCCTGCCTCAGCTGCCATCACTGGCTCCATCCTAGGTAGAAAATTAACAGCAATTCCACAAAGGGAAGAGAGAAATCATCAAACGCCTTTGCAGAAGAATGAAACAAAGAGCTCTATCCCACAGCCTTCCTGTCAGAGGCTTATTGACTTTATTGGGAACACACATCTAGGTAGTGGCTCAGGATCTGTCTCCTTGGAAGTCTGGAATTGAGGACCCGGTTGCCCCACTAAAAATTAGCATTCTGTTTACAAAACCCAGCAGAGTCAGTAAGAATAATCATCACAAAACATGCTCAGACTGTGATTCCGGTTTAACTTAATATAATTTTAATGAGTTCTTCAGAAAAAGCCTGGCACTTATGGAAAATTTCCTTAATTAATATCAGACCCTAAATTAGTAATAAAAAAAAGCCCTGAATATCATTTGGTCTCAAGCTGGAACTAAAGTATGTTTTGGCATCATTACTAACTGTTAGCAGCAAGTTCTGGAAACAGATGCAAATCTTGATATGTGTCCTAAATATAAAACACATTGCAAAAAAAGCTCAGATAAAAATATATCTATACATCCACGTATATTTGAGTGTGCTATTTCCTGCCTGTATCAGCAACAAATTTATTCCATTTCAAAACATTCCACTTGCTTCTTTTCAGTACTTTTTAAAATCCCTTATTTCAGGAATAAAACTCCTTCCCTCTGCCTTCATTTTTCCTGTTTATTTCCTCTCCCAACAGCCATTTTAAGTAAATGAAAAGGGCTTAAAGACACGCATTGTAACATTCAAACATCTGAAAATCGGCCTGCTTGTTTTACCACCTAAATATGGGCATAGGTGCCTAATTTGAGGCCACCCACGCTAGAAAAATTTGAAGTAGGGATCATGCAACGCATCTTCTGGACAATTGCTCCAATGAGAGATTCAGCCCAGTGGAGAGGCTGCTACTGAAAGCCCACAGACGAGTGCCAAGGTGCTGAGATTCCCAGGTGGCACCAAGTGGGCAGGAGACTAAAAATGGAAAGCCTGCGGTAAACAAAATAAATAGAACCACTGAAAAAT
>VWZU01013800.1:3879-73050 GCA_013397095.1 Sterrhoptilus dennistouni | reverse complement strand
AAAAAAAAAAAGAAGGCGAGTTAGAAGTTTAGGGAAGGCAGCAAAATGAGCGGGTTGTTTCTGAAGACCTGAGCTCCCCCAAGTTCTTTACTTTGCCTTGACTCAGTTTCACCTTGCAGGGAAAGCATTGAACTTTAGCAAGGAGAAACCGAGACAGAGACAACCTTGAGTCTTCTGGCTTCCATTTAATTAAAAAAAAAAAAGGAGAAGAAGAAGAAGAAGACAGAGTGAAAATTGTTACAGTCACCAAGAAAAACATCCCAGCATAGCAAGCACACCAGAAACCGAGCTGGCTTCTTGGGTTTGCCAAGAGCCTGAGACAATATTGCTGAAGCGTGAACTGCTCATTCATTGCAGGGGCTGCTCACACCAGGGCCATGCTGGCAATAGCCACAGCATTAACTGTTTCTCTGCTTCCCACAGTACATAAAGGAGAAAAGGACTGTATTTTGGAGACAGCACTAATGCCTTCCCTTATGTAAGGTCCCATCCTGAAATGTGCTTACTGCCAACAACATTTAATCAAGTTAGCAGGAATTAAGGGATGAAAGCATAGCTGCTTCCATGGCCACAGTTTCTACTTAGTTGCTGTAAAGTTTTCTGAGCTCCTTAGGAGAAGACAAACAAGCTTTATTTCTAGAAGTTGTTTCAAAGGCCAAATTTGCCCCAAAAGGAAAAGTCCTAGTTACAAAAATCACATGGGTACATGACACTAGCAAAATCCAAGGTAATTCACACACAGGGTGAGAGACCCAAGACGACAAACAGTACAGGACCCCAAGAAAAAAAAGCCCATCACAGTCAGCGTCTTTTTCATTGACACACAAATACTAAACCCAGAGGTTCAGCTGGAGCTGATTCCATTCCATGTGGGTTTTTTATTATATGATTTTTAGACTAACAAGAATGAAAATTAAGTTGTGTGAAAAACAAGTATTGTCCCTGATTAGGGCATGGCTGGCATTGCATTTTTACTTGCCAGACATCAGTAAACTGGAACAACAGGAAGGTTTCTTAAATTTCGATTTGAGATGAGGGTCCAGGATGGCCCAAAACATTGTGGTGATTTATCTACAGAGCGAGACGAATTAATGAGAAAGTTTGGCTATACATGAACTAGCAAACAGGGTCAGGGCACATTCTCTGGCTCTAAATCCAGTCAGGATGGTCTGGCCACAGATGCAATGTTAAATCCTGACTCCATAATGGGGTGGCTGACTCTGAGCTGCCCAGAGGAGCAGGTTCGGGACTCTGCTCATTTCCAAACCACAGTTGGGACCTGTTTGTGACCATGCTGGCCAGCCCCACTCAAAACCAGCCTTGCTGACAGCTTAACAGTACTGGTATTTAACAGTCCAGCCCCACCACTGTGTAATTTATTGGTGAAGATACCACTTTCTGGCCACATTTTAGTTCAGAGGGATGGGTCTGCAGACTTCTTTTGTTTAGGGCCTGATCCCAGTGTCTCCCTGATCTATCTCAGCATGCCCCTATTCAATGACACAGTAAATATAAAGACAGCAAAGTCCACCCTGCACCCTGTGGGCACTCCAGCTAGTGGGACAGCAATGTCTGGGCATGGTGGCACATCCTCAACTGACAAATACCTAGGAAGGGTCCAGCTCAGGCCTGGAAAAGGCAGGTTTGGTAATTTTTCCTGCTATTTAGATTCAGTTTTAATTTTCTCATTTGTCACGTGGAATCTGTCAAATACAGACAGGAGCTTCCACAGTCTGCACTGAATGTGTTTGTGGTACACCTGCAGGACAGGTCCTCCAGCACCTGAAGATCTTGACCCTGCAAGTCTCTCTCAATGGTGAAACAAAAAGAAACACACTCGTGTTTAGGCAGAAGGGTGAATAGGAAAAGTGTTGGGGGAGAAAAAGTCTCTCCACCTTCCCCTTCTCAGGATTCTCAACAAAATAAAATCCAGCTCAAACCCTGGAATAGCAGAGAAGGTCGAGGTCAGGGTGAGGTAGGGTTAAACCAGGACTAGAGTGTAATTAGGCTGTGATATGGATATGTTTATGGGACAGTTAAACTGTCTCTTAAATCACCTCAGCAAAGGCAGACTATCAGATCATACATGCCTGTACTTGAACTACTCACCTAGGCTCACTTCGGAGACAAACAGGCTCTTCCCGGGCACTGCCAAGGACCAGCACAGATCACCTGCAGACTGGTCAAGGCCTGAAAATGCCAGTTTGTCCCCACTGAATCAAAGGGAGTTGAGGGTGAGTTTCTCAGGAATGGATGTCTGCCCCGGAGACATCTACACCCACCCCTGCTTCACCTGCCTGAGAGCAGCTCTCTTTTGACTGCAAGAACAACCCGACCTGTACTCCCTGCTCTGAAGCTTCCATGTGGGGAGGACTTGCTGGAGCAGCCCCAAAGTGTTATGTAAAATGGCTGTGATGTGTATATTTATATGAATCATATACATTAATTACATAATAGTCACCCATGCTCCCCATCCCACATGCACTTTGGTTATGCATAGGACACAAAGACTGAGTGCATTCACTATGAATCATGCAATAAGACTACATCCCTCAGGCAAACTCTCTCTAAAATGACCCTTTTCTTATATTCCCATGGCTTCCACTAGAATATTATTTAATTAAGAATATTAATCTGCTGGGCCACAAACTTTCACCGTCTTCTGGGGAAGTCTGAACAGACAGACATTTTAAGAAAATGTGAGGAATCCTGCTCATTTTATGATTGGAACGTTAAGGTAAGGAAATTTTATGGCCTCATGAACTTGTTTCTTTATTTGTTCTTCATACAAATGTGAAACTTCTGGACAGGAAAGATCATTGAGTCAAAAGTTGCATGAGTGATGTCAGGTAATCTTTTTTTTTGCTTTGCTTTGCAGCTCATGCTGTTGAATAGTGCCCAAATACCTGGGATATATCATTCATTAGTTGTAGAGCAGTGCAAAAAGAGCACTGACCCCCATTTAGAGAACAGGAACACTTGCAGTTGGGCAGCCATGGGGACATATGTGCACGTGCCTGCACCACGCATGCAAACCTGCCAGCAGTGCCAAGATACTGACATGACCAGTTCAGCTGCATTGCAGCAGCTTCATGAGGAACATCTCGGGGTTGCAGCTTGCTGCCCTTTTCTCCTCTCCCATGGGATGAGGAACTGCATGCAATACTATGGCAGCTCCCCACCATATCCTGTCCTGCAGCCCCAAACCTCTTCTGATGCTTAGCCTACTCTGGGGTCAAAACACAGGCAACCTCATTACCAAGAATCATGGAATCATTAAGGTTGGAAATCACCATCAGGTCCAACCCAGCACCACCACGTTCAATATTAAACTGTGTCCCTAAGGGCCACCTCCATGTGCCTTTTGAACACTTCCAGGGATGGCAACTCCATCACTGCCTTGAGCAGCCTGTTCCAATGCCTGACCACCACTTCAGTGAAGAATTTTTTCCAATTATCCAATCTAAACCTCTTCTGGTGCAACTTGAGGCCATTTCTTCTTATCCTGTCACTTGTTACTTGAGAGCAGAGCCTGATCCCCACCTGTCTGCACCTTCCTGTCAGGGAATTGTATGGAGTGAGAAAGTTCCCCCTGAGCCTCCTTTTTTCCAGGCTGAACCCCCCCAGCCCAGCTCCCTCAGCTGCTCCTCATCAGACTTGTGCTCCAGCCCCTTCCCCAGCTCTGTTCTCTTCTCTGGACATGCTCCAGCCCCTCAATGTTTTCTTGTTATGAGGGTCCCAAAACAGGATTCAAGGTGTGGCCTCACCAGTGCCCAGCACAAGGGGATGGTCACTGTCCTGGTCCTGCTGCCACACTACTGCTGATACAGGACAGATGTCTTTGGCCTTCTTGGCCACCTGGGCATACTGCTGGCTCAGGTATCCATCCCAAGATGGGAAAGAACACCACCACTTGGGCCATAGGATAAGTGTATTTTTGGTCAAAGGAAAACCATTAAAAGTAGCTCTTGAGGGCTGCCACTGACAATTAAACTCCTGCTTTATTGGATGGAATATTTTCAACATCTGGGTGAGAACCACTTTAGCAGTTGTCCAGGTAAAGCCATGGAGCCTTGTGGAAAGGCTGGGTGATGTGCAATTAGGGCAGATAGGAAGTTCTGTGCCTGTAGGGGTGACAGCCAATGCCTAAGGGGGAGGTTTTACTCATTTTTCCTCCTGCATGATGTAAAGCAACAGGCAGTAAATATGGCATTCATTAAAATGACCTTGTATACTTTTAACAGCCTTGATAATCAGATTTCTGCCACTGTATCGGAAAGCAACTTTTTTATTCAAGGCCTTATAAAACTCTAATTTCTCCCTCATGCTTTAGAGATGCCTGACGTTTTCTAAGGATTTTAGTGTTTCCTTGCAGTAATTTTCTACCCTCTTCAAGTTCTGTTCTCTTCCTAAATATGCATTAAGTTACTGAGTGGAGATTTATGTTTCTTTGAGTGTGAGGGATAAACTACTTGCTGTATGGGCAATTTTAAACTTGCATTTCTCTCTCTCTTTAGATATAAGATGGGTTGGATGCTGCCCTTCCTCCCTGTGCCACTGCCAGTGAAACCCTTGAGAAGCACTGTCAGGTTTGCAGCTGAGGCTGCAATGTGCCTCCTTGCATCCTGAGCATCTGAGTGGGTCCTTCAGCCAGGAAAACCTCTCTCTAGTTCTGAGTAAAGCATTTCTGTTCTGAATTTCTATTTCTGTCAGCAAACACTGCATTCAGCCTCTGGCACTTGTGGAAGATGAAAGTCCCCCTTTTCACTCTTGAATCTAACTGGAAGCAAGATTCCCATGCTGGGAAAAAGTCAGGGCATTGCAGAAGCATCACTCAAGCCCTGGAAAGGCGAAGGACAAGAAGCACAAAGGCAGCTGGCCACAGAGCATGGCAGGAAAGTTCAGTCCACGGCCACACAACCTACACAGCCACATCTTTTAGTCTCTGCCTGTGCCCACATGCCAGGAGCTCACGTCTGAGTACACACAGACAAGCAAAGGCTGCAGGGCAAGCATGCAGTGTGCAGCTGCCAGGTCCCAGCCGAGCCTCTCCTGCAGCTATTGCCGCCGGCGTGATTGCAAAAATAACCCATTCGACAACACAGACCATCAGGAGGCTCTGACTCAAAGGGAACCTGTTTCGGGCCAAACAAAGCATTTCCTCAGCATCAAGCCCATCAAGTTTTTTGACCCAAGTCAGGGCGTTGCATGGAGAGCCCGCAGGAACCTGCTCCAAAAGCCTCCAGCCCTCGGCCCACGTGGAGATCTCTGATATCTCTGTGAAGGCAGAGTGCACTAGGGCTGCAGAGGGGTTTGCAGCTGTTTGTTTGAGAAACAAAGCTTCCCTCCTCCAAGATGAAAGAAATCAAGGAGTCTATGCTAATCAAATCCTCCATGCCTGCTGGCTGCAGTTCAGCTTGTCAGGGATGCAGCTCAGTGGAGTGATCAACATTTCCAGTGCTATGAGCTTGGTAGAAGGGGAAAACACAACAGCGAGAAATTCACCTGGCTGGGAATCAAACAGGTGTATGGCAGCAGTATCCAAGATTATAATAATATCTTGCAAACATGCAAAAAATAGATGTAATAAGACTGATTCTTTGGTTTTCATTAATGAATCATAAAGGCTCTCTTTACATTACACATGCTTTTTTGGCATACGCTGCTAATATTTCCACACTTGCAAGGTTGGAGTTTTAAGACCGAGCCTCCCTCCCCTAAGGTTCCTCATTTTTGGCAAGAGGTACAAGGTGACTGTGTGCCATGACAGGCTCTCTCTTACTTTGGGGCAATCAGATTACTTTACACAGATGGTTTTATCACTGAGACCATTAGAGGTGAATTGTGCAATATATAAATGTGCATTTGTTGGGTAAAAAAAAGTCTCAGTTCCTTGCTACTGTCTTGTCTATGTTCCTAAATGTATTTCCTCTCCTGCATCGTTCCAAAGCACAATTTGTCCAATCTTTACCTTTAGGTGACTCAGCTTGTTTCTGATAGGCCTCTTAAGTACATATTAACTAAGGAAACAATCTTTCTTAAACTACTGGATTGAAATGCAGGAGAATGAACCTCAGCTTTAACCACTGAAGAAATAAAGGCATCTATCTGTCAGGATGCTTAACAATATACACACCACAAAGGTAAAGTACCAAAAAATAGAGAGCATAACATTTACTTTAAAACACAGAATGATTTGGGTTGGAATGACCTTAAGATCATCTTGTTCCAACCCCTCTGCCATGTGCAGGGACACCTTCTACTAGGCCAAGTTGCTCCAAGCCCCATCCGACCTGGCCTTGGACACTTCCAGGGATGGGGCAGCTGCAGCTTCTCTGGGCAACCTGTGCCAGTGCCTAATTACATGCAAGTAAACATTCTTTTGCAGGAGAAATTTAAAAAATAAAAAATAATAAAAAAAAAATAATAATAATAATAAAAAAAAAAGATAATTTGGTCAAAGAGTCAGGTTCACAATTTAAAAATAGTCTGATATGAAATGGACCTAAAGTTATTTGAGAGAGACATGCTTAGAGCAACATAGCAGCTCTTCCACATTGCAAAAAAAAAAGGGGGATTTTGAATCCTGCCTGCCATGAAGGAACCCTGGTACCACTGCTGAGGTTTGCTCTCCTTGCCAAGGTTTGTCTGAGGCCACTGAGGCAGCTGCTGCCAGTCCTGCTCCTCTCTGCACAATTGTTTTAGGCAAAACAGAGTCTTTACCTGAGAGGCGTCTGGGCACATCGGTAATGGCTGGAAGTCCCGTGCCCCGAGTGGAGGACAGGGGAGTTGTGGAGTGAATGGACGGTGAAGTCATCTGGCTCAAGTAGGATGGGTAAGACTGGTCATAGGACCATGGCGGGGATGACTGCGCCTGCCTGGGGTCTAGGGGGAAAATAAAAACAAACAACAAAAAAAAAGAGAATTTTTTTTAAAAGGAAGAAAAAAAATTAGGGTATCAACAGCCTAATTGGAAGAAATGGGATTACTGAACATGCACACATCAGTACTATGAGGAGTGAGAATGCAATGAAATACAACTTGCTCCTCAACACTCAGCCCTTTCAACTCTTGGTCTGTGCTTTTCCCCTCCCCAGAACAATTTCTGTGGGAAATGAACAGACCAGAGAGCAGAGTTTTAAAAGATCTGGAAGCTGTGATGCAAATTCCTGGCATCTCTCTTCCAACATGTTATACCAAGAGCTACCAGTCCTCAAGGAATCAAGAAAAAGAAGCAGAAAACAAGGATGAGCCTCAGGTCTGATCTTAGGAAGTGGACTTCATGGAATCATGGAATCATTACATTTGGAAAAGGCCTCTAAGATCCCTGAGTCCAGCACTGCCAGACCCCCCACTAAACCATGTCCCTAAACATCACAGCTACAAGTTTTCCAAATACTTCCAGGGACGGTGACTCCACCACTTCCCTGGGCAGCCTGTTCCAAAGCCTAAGCAGCCTTTCAGTGAAAAAAAATTTCATAAGATGCAATCTAAATCTCCCCTGGCACAACCTAAGGCCATTTCCTTCAGAGGTGGGTAGACTCTACAGTCAGCACTTGGCACGTCTGTCAAGCTGTTATCCAGTTCAAACATCACACAATAGCATTTTCAGTGCTGAAAATACTAGCCAAGGAGAAAAAATGTTATTAATCTTATCAGCATGCGTCAAAAAAATGTCACATTTGGATGCTGGCCCAATTACTTACAGTACCTTCAATTACAAAATCATAAACCAAATTGTTTGGGATTACTATTGGAAGCTAATGATACCTTTCAAAATATTTGCAACAGCTCACTATGGAGGAAATGATTTTTAGGATAAACAGTTCAATTTTTGCTGAAGCACTGGTAGAAGGAGACCAAGTTTTACTCACTGATATTTGGATTTATAAACCATTTGCTCTCAGTTAATATGTGGTGATAAAGATACCACCGATTACTTCATAAATTATGATTTTTATTTCTTTGTATTGACGAAAACAAACCACTTTCAGCCCCAAAGTTTGTTTGGGGCACTGCATAATAAACAGAAAACTATCTCTGAACCAGCTCACAGAAACTGTAGCACATCCCTTCAAATTTTGCAGAGTATTTTCAGGGAAGCACACCAAGCCTATTTAATTTGAAGAACTTGCTCTATCAGAACACTGTGCTAAAGCCCTGCTTTGCAGACAGCAATGTGACAGCCACATGGCATAAGCAAAGGCTCTTTTTCAGGAAATTCAACTTTTTTTTTCTTTTTTTTTAACTCCTTTCCCTGCTCTTCCACACAGCAAAACCTTGTAGTTTCAGCTACTTCTTGTTTATTATTTCTCTTCAGACATGATTTGTTTGAAGAAATGTCTGGAAAGCAGATACTTCCTTGAAGCAAAATAACTATATAGATATATATAAAAAACCCAACCTTCCAATTTAATTTTAAGAGGATTTTCCTGGAGTTTGTAATTTATATTAGAGCTGAGTAATATAAATGGTTAACATAAACTTCTCAGAAATCCGAAGGACACTTGATCATTAAATGTAATGAACTTCTTTGTTTTAACAGTTTCAAGGCCAGGGTTGTATAGATTGGCACGGGTTCAAATCTGACTGACTGCTCATTGTTACATCTGATATTGACATATTTCTCTCCCTCATTCCACTACGATAATTCACCATACAGTCAATGGTAAATGATCTTCAAGTGGGAACAGAAAGCCTAGGCTTGCTGGAAAAACAATCTTAAAATTAATGGTATATTAGGAACACAATCTCAAATCCAAGATCCTTCAAACTCCAAAACCTTTTTAATTTCTGCTTCTGAATCGAAAGCAAGGCCCCTAAAGTTTTGGGTTTAGGTCAGCCCCAATGCTAGGAGGAAATAACATAGCAGGTAAAGGCTGGGAAAAAATCATAGTAGAGGATATTTTTATATAATTTTTGTCTAGGGTGGTGGAAAGCTCTGAAAAAGAGATGCCTTTCTGGAGGCTCATGCCACTCCTGGTAGTGTAATCTTCATGGCACAAGAACTTCTTGAGCATCCCTGTCACTCCCATCACTTTGAACACCCCTGTTAGACTTGGTTTTACACTTAATACCCTTAATCCAGCAACTGTGAATATCTGTGTGGACACAAGAATGATGAATAGCAAAAAGTGGTCTTTCAAATGCTCACGTGGTATTTCAAAATACTGCACTATCAGAACCAGAATATGGGGCTGGATGGACCATCACTTGACCCCAAAACATATCATATGTTCTTTTGACATCTACCTCAAGTATATAAATCTTCCCAGGAAATAGGAAATAATGAAGAGGAAAATCTTTAACCAAATTGAACATTAGATGATTCATCAGAGCTCAGTGACTGAGGAGAAGGTCACAGTACCTCAGGCCAGAGGGTTCCTGTGATCCCTCCATGACCTCCAAGGCATGGCTGAGGTCATGGTCAAGGCAGCGTGGAGAATATTGCCCTGGGGCTGACTGGCTCAAGGTATCTCTGACCCATTAGGAAACTGGAAAGTGAAAATACAAGTTTCACCAGATCCCAGAGCAAATGCCCTAAAGCCAACCCTTGCTGCCTGATGGCAGTCAAGGTTTGTATGGAAGTGAGAGAAGAGTGGTGAAACACCGTTGCCTTGCCAAGTCAAAGGTGACCTATGAGCCCACAGGGCAAACGACACTGCTCAGCAACATTGCCTAATTCTCAGGGGAAAAAGCCATGAGGCAGAGCCCAAAGCTGCCCCAGACAGTCCCTGAAGGTGGACATGCAGCTCATGTGGCACCCTCTGGTCCACATGGAGATGGTCCTCGCAATGGTGCTGGAGCACTGGGGCCCACCAGACCATTCCTTCTGGTCCCACACAGCATCAAAGCTTCTGGGGGAAGGAAGGGCACCACAGGGATGTGCCAGCTGCCATAACAGCACTTCCAGGGCAGATCCACATAGATGCTTCTGAGGCAAACATGAGGCCCTAAAGAGGGTCACCTCCTCCTTGCTCTGGCCCAGAAGCGGTGGGATGACTATTAAACACATACTATTGGAGAAGCAGCTATGAGGTGATTTGTGAGAGGTTTTCCTTGGCCTCCTACACCACAGGCCAGCTTCCCTACTGTCTCTGGCTGGTGGACTCCCACATGTCTGCAGGATCCCTGCAAGTCAGGGATCCATCACCCAAAGCACCACATGCTCTGCAGGCACAGCACATCTTCCCATCACAAAGAGCCCAGAACAGATGAGAAACCTTAAAGCTCTGAGGCAGAGTGCATTGGATTGCTCCCTAAATGAACCCTCCAAAACAAGGAAAAAATACTTAATATAGAAATAAAATGAACTGCCCAGGAGAAAGCCACATGCATTCCCATATGGCAGCCATGGGGAAGGGCTAACAGAGCATTCAACAACAGTGAAGGAGTCAGAGGGCCACTCTTAGCTGGCATTTACACTCAAAAACTTTGGAGTGATTACTAAGAGCAGTCCTCCTTTTGTAAACATTTCTGTTATGCCTGCGTGGGTGTGAGGGGAAGTGCGGCTCTCAGCGTATTCCTTCACAGCAGGGCACATTGTGGCTATGCTGAGACAGCCTGGGCACAGCTCAGCTGAAACAAATCAGCAGGGCGAGGCCTAAACTCATGCACAAACAGCTCCATCCTGTTTGCACTTCCAGGTGAACCTCCACAAAGCAGGAAACGTTTAGTGGTGCATATTATTTTATGTCTAGGTCTTGCTATCACATTTCTAGGCATGGGACATATGCAGGGTTCTTGACCTTTGTTGTTTCTGACTGACTGCATTAAATGGATGGTGGATATTGATGCTTAATGGACAATAGAAGTCTTTAAAACTTAGTCCAAGAATAGATGCACCACATAAAACTAAAATTATAAAGGAAAGAATGAAAAAGCCCATCTAGTGACCGGTTCTCCCACTACTGACATTGGCTTTCCAGTATCACTTCTCTTCTTCCAACAGAAATCACCATAGGATCATTTGGGTTGGAAGGAACATTAAAGATCATCTAGTTCCAATCCCCCTGACATGCAGAGGGACACCTTGCATGTTCCGAAGTGTCAATGGAGAGAAGAAAAAACCTGCAAACATCCCTGAAGAACAAGTTTTCCCACTACTTTGGCATTGCATTGCAAAGCATACTGATTTTCTATAGGGAAAAAAACCAATTCCCCCTTTTTCCAAGCTGAGTTACATGACTAGAGCATGATCAGAGGCTGGCAGCTCCTTGATGTACTGTCTATAATACCCAGACATAACATGCATCACACTCATTTAAACCCAGCCATCAGCTCTAGCTCTGGCTGCTGGTGGTTGGATTAGTGCTACTGCCAATAGCAAAAAACAAGCTGTCTGGAGCTATCTCTGGTAAACATTTAGAGCAAATATCCTCACTTCTGATCTTAACAAAGCCAAGATGACTTTCTGCATGAGTAACCCAACTATTGTTGTAACACCAACCCCCTCAGCAAAACAACAACAGCAAAACACAACCTTCTTCTCTTCTCCAACTCTTTCTTAGGCATCTTTAAAAGCCCAGGGCTTCATCTAAATTGACCAGTTCAACCAACAAAGTCAAACTCCACAAAGGTGGAATTACACCCCAATGTAGAGAAAAGTAATTGAGACCAGATTTTGGCCTGAAGAACCTCTAAATCCATTTCTCCTCCCACCCTTCCAAGAGTCATATTTTTAAATGAAAAAAAAAAAAAAAGATACACTCAATGAATCATGCCAGTGGGCAGCTAAGTTTTAAAAGGGGAGTAGAGGGAAATAAAGTTAAAAGAATAATAGGATGGATGCAAGCTTTATGATATCGAAATCCACAATGGCAACTTGCCAGTCAACCAGAGGATGCAATCAATCTGCATAAATTTACAGCAGGTTCAGCTTGCACTGTCCCTGAAATCAGTTGTTGTCTGCCAGTGAAGATATATCCCCTCACCACCTTTCTCTTAAACTGGCTCTGAAGACTTTAAATCTGCTTGAAAAGCGACAAGAAATGGAAGTATAAAGTGCTGAAGTGCATGGAAAAGGGGAAGAGGAAAAGGGAAAAAATGAAGGTTTCACAGGACTTGCCTTTGAGGGCTGTTATTTCAGTGATGAAAGTCACAGGTTGCCTATAGATCAGCCAGTGCCACAGTGGTGATGGAGCATGAAACCTCACTTAACTCCCACTTTGCTGTCCCCACAGCCCACCCAACGGGGTCCTCTCACTGACCACATTCCTGCCATTACACCCGTGGCTTTTCCAGGCCTAAAGAAGCCAATCCTCACCAGTTGCATATTAAAAAAAAACAAGTTTTCCTTGTCTCACACTGGAACACTGATGCAACAGCTCAGTGTCTGAATGGGAATGTAATCGGATACATGAACAAGTTGCATGAGCCCGTAAGGGAAAGGGAAAAAAAAATAAAAAGAGCAAATATACCAGTGACCAAATGTGACTGGACAGGATTCCTGATTTACGGACAGCAAGCAGGGTTCAAATTGGATCTGCACTGCCTCAGCAAAGGCAGCTGCTTATTGGACCATTTGTTTTTTAATCACCCTTCAATGTAGCTTTTGCTGAATCCTAGTTAAAATGCCATGTTGAATAAGGGCAACTCTGTGCCTTGTCCTGCCACAGCCCAATCCTGTGGTAGGTTAAGGACTGTGCTGTGATTTGTACAACCTGTACTCTGATACTCCAGGAAAATAAACACAACCTAGACAGAGAAGAGAAATATAAAAGTGAACCCTAAAGTGCTGAGTTCTTTCAGACTCAGGTGTGGGTGAGCCAGGCTTTAAATAATATGTCTGTTTAATCATGCAATAGTTACGCAAGGCCTCAAGTGGAAGAAAGCAAAACGTTTATGTGCTTGCTAGCAATAATATGGATTTTGTGTAGGAAACCAGTATTTACTCTTCTAGTTATTAGAAATTTATTATTTCCTCTAAATAATAACTGGGTAAAGAGATAATGAAACCAGGCTATTTCTAAAGGAATGCTTGGTTAATTCCAATAAAGGTAATTTAAAAATCCTGGTTTTCAGACAGAAGGGTCTATTTCCCTCTTAACATATACCCAAGCAGTGCTTATGTTAAGAAGCCAGTGGCATTCTAAATATTCCACTACAGTAAGGAAACTGGTGTTGAAGGACAGCCCAAGCACCTCACTCCCTACCACCACACAAAGCAGGAGATGTTCAACAATTTCCCATTCAACACCTGACCAAAGGGTGTCTCATCCATGGCATCACCTTTATCTCTCCTTGACATGGTTTGTGTAGCAAAGAGCACCCATTCATCCCACCAGAAGGATCCCAGAATAGGAACTCTCTGCAAAAAAGCATCCCAGCTCTTTGGTGGAATGTCAGAGCACCTAGTGTTTTACAGATGACAATCAAGGTCCCAAAGAGCACCCAAAAGCCTGATGGGAAGCCAGAGCAATTCCCACAGCTTGCACCCATGTAACAGGGTCACATCAATCACCTAATTAAATGGGATGGCCACCAGAGAGCAAATGGAGAGCTGGATGTTGGACTTTTCTAAACTGAGGAGGAGGCAAGGGTGGGAAACAACATCAGAAATACCAGACCGCTTATTCACTAGAGTCCTCACCATTTTGGGGGAAATGAGAGCAATTTGGAATTATAATGTATCCCATAACCCTGAATTTATCCAACAACAAAAGCACATAATCCACAAGAGATGGGAAATACAGCCTGCATCCCTCAGCTCAGCTTACTTCTCTCTGCCCTACCAGAACCACATCTTCCCTTTCTCAATGAAGTCTCAGCTGGTGCTTTGAACTGCTGCCTTAAATTTGTAGAGAAAGCAGGGAATGCCACACAGCTTTGTTTCCAGCCAGGCTTATTGAAAGCTCATCTGAAGTTTTCATCTCCCCAATCTGTAAATGCTGCTGCTGCCTCATAACGAGGCAGAGAAGTAGTCTATTAATCAAAGCCAGCAGAATATTTTCTACAGGAGGCATTTATGTGAAAGAGAGCAGCATATGAAGTTACACTTAGTTAGGAAGAAAATTACAAGGAGATCTCAGTTCTTGTGCTTTAGGGCATAAGCTGATCACCAGATGGGGTCAGGAAGAATTTCACCCTCTTTCGTACCTAGATATAGTGTTGCACAATAGGTAAACTATGGAGGCACAAGGAAGAAGGAAAAAAACTGCTTGTAGCCTGGATTTCCCCCCTGCTTTCTTGGGAACTCTGTCTACAAACACTGCCAGACAGAAGACTTGGTTAGAAAAAAATACTGTGTTTTAATTCGGCAGTTCTTACCCAGAAAATTATATGCACAAGAGCCCTGACTTCACATATCCAATGAACAAAACAAAAAGCCTAGCCAAAAAAAAAAACCTGCTCTGGGAAGCTGGGGAGCAGCAGGTACCATGTAATGGGCACAATCAACATATTTAATATATTATAAACATTTTACAGTAGTTAAAGTGAGACTTTGAGATCTGGGAGAACTTTGCCACAGCTCATGGGAACAATTTTTTTGTTGCAATTCCTTGAGCACTTTGGGTTCAAATTAACTCATTTACTTCTCTTTCTTACTGCAAATTAATAAACCGGTTGAACTTAAAAAAAGAAGGAAAAGAAAGAAGAAGAAAGCCACAACACTTTGTTAAAACCACTGAGTTTCAGCTGGTATCATGTCAAAACCACTTGAAACATGAAACTAGAAATCTTCCTAGGCTGACTCAAAGACTATGTCTATACTAGGAGTGCTTTACCAGGAAAGGAATACTGGTGTACAATGCTGTCAAAGGATTCTGCTGTGGATGCAACAGTAGCAGCAGAAGTGAGTATTAAATGGGTCTAGGGAATTGAGCCAAGAGCTTTGTTGACAGACTTGCATCTAGGTGAAGTTCTTCAACAGTTCTAACAATTGGTCAGGGGTAACACCTCTTTACATCCTGGATAGACACAAACATGTCAGCACAAATTTAGAATCTAGAAATGCCCAAAGTTAGATAGAAGTTGTTTTGAAACTATTTTGAAAAATTTAACCAGCTCTGACTTTAGAAAAAAAAACAATTGGTTTATTTTGTAGGTTTCACAGTTTTGCTGCAATCTTCTGGCATAGCTGCAGTTAAACATCTTATTTCAGCCTTCTAATCTGTGACACATGGTGGGTGCTTTATGATTTCTCTCAGCACAATGAAATCTGTCTCTCAGCAAGCAATCATAAATGTTGCGTACAACCCTCACGAGCAACCTTTGGAGATTTCTCCATAACCCAGTTCATTTATTGTAACCGTGGTCAGCACTGCTGGTGGAAGGAAACCACCATGTGAGAAGATTGTATTATTACTCTGATAAAAAGACCATTAAGTGCTGGCTGCTTCCCTTAACATGAGTGCAAAATAACAAGGCTGAATAAAAATGTTCATTCTATTGTACACTAAAGGTACTATTGTGACATGGAGAAGGCAGAGCAACGTGGCAGTTAGAATTTCACTAGATCCCTACTCAAATGCCCTGGATTGACTATTTTAGATTTATGGCAAAAAGATATTAAAAAAAAAAAAAAAAAGAAAAAGAAAATACATTTTCTGCTTCAAGCGCTATAGAAAAATCCACTTCCCACCTAGCTTTGCTTGGAGAACATCCCCCACTCTGTAACAGCCTCTTTGACTGCAGCTGAGACACAAATATCCATAAGCAATTGCTACCAATGCCTGTGCAAGTCAAACCTATGGTTCTGTCTCTTACCTGTAATCTGACTCTGTCCTTGTGGATTAAAAGGACTTGGTGCAGAGTTCAGAGAGGGCCGTGGGCTCTGGGTCGGGACCCCTACTCTCATACTGGGATGAGGAATGCGCCCTAAATCACTGAGGCGTTCAGAGAACAAACTAGGTTTAGAGTCATCAAGCTTCTGTCTGTGCCCTGGAAACAGCAAATCATAAAATAAAAGCGTTAATAACAGGATTTAGTAATTTAACACACCCCCCAAAAATACCCCAAAATGGTCTCTAAGGACCTGTTTTTAGATTTAATGGATTTACAGGTATCTCAGCTACCCCCAATAACAGAGAAACATTGTGAGGGGGTTGTGTTTTGGACATGGTTGTGCTGGTGAAAGCCTTATCGAGCACCACTGTGCCCATACACATGTAACATATTACAATTTGGATCAAAATCAGCACTTATCAGGACACCCACACAAGGACTTTTTTTTGTCTTTCTTTTTTTTTTTTTTTTTTTTTTTTTTTTTTTTTTTTTTTTTTTTTTTTTTCTTTTGCAACTTTAACTACCTAAGGTAGTCAAAAAGGCAAACTTTAACTTTCCCTTCCAAAAGCAAGCCTCATATGTACAACTTATCAACTGGGACAATTACTCCATGCCTGGCTTATATGTTGTGGATTTTTGCTAAGAAAATGCAAACTTTTCTTCTCCCCTTTTTTTTTTTTCTTTTACTCTGTTTTAGTTAGTCATTAGCTTTAATTCCTCTGGGAGATTTTCCACAAAGTAATTAGCCCCTGTCAATTGAGAAGAGCAATATCCAAGGAAAACCTCAAAGGCTGCTGGCCAGGACTGGACCTACACACCCTTGCATGGTCAGCCTTCCTCAGTGCTCCTACTCCACTCACCCAAAACAGGCCAACTGCCCCTGGATGTATTTGGAAAATTCATTTAGGGGTGTTTTCCTTTCAAAATATGAAGGGGGAAAATTGCAAAAGCACTGGGATGCCCCCAATGGTCCTGCTCATGTTATCATCGAGATGCTTCAAGAGCAAGGGCTTTGCTTCTCTAACAGTCGTAGTTTTGCTCACAGGTTTAATTTCTTTCCAAAGGATGCTCCTTGTTCAATAGTGCCTTGGAATGTGAGGTGCAGAAGGTGTTATTTCTATCATTCAGCACACAGAGAAACAGGCATGCATAGAGATTAAGGACAGGACTAATTCTACTTAACTTCAGCCATTCATAAATCAGGCATCTAGTCTAAACTCTTCTAATGTAGACTTCCTCTTCAGTTAATGGAAAGAAATAGCTACTTCCAGAGGGCAATTCATCTCATTTGTCTCTGACACTAGCCTTAAAATGGCATGATTCACCTCCTGAATTTGCTTTCTCTTCCTTCTCTGATCAGAGAGGGAGCACACATGACTGGTTTAATTAAACGCCCTCGTCATTAGTCAACGTGAAATGGAATGAAGCTTACCCTAAGTAACAGATCAAGGTCACAAAAAAAGCCTCTGGCAGAGCTGAAAGGGGGGCCCAGATGCCTTGAATTCAACCCAGAACCACATCTGCCTCCATGCCTATAAGCAGTGCTGGGGCACTGGCACAAGCAATAACTGGGGGGATATTTTAATGCTTTTAACAATAGGAAGGGTCCCTGGTAGAGTTTGGGCTTAAACCCTTCCAAATAATCACCAGTGACTTGAGATAAACTGTGTTGTCCCTCAGCAGTATGAATACAGCCATCTGTCTGGAGTCTACAAGAAGTCAGCTCTACAGACATGGGAAGATTGTCCCATCAGTCTTTGCCCATAGAATAAATTCCAATACTGTTTAATTTATTTTAGAAGCAGAAATGAGGTCAGTGAATCTTGAGATTGATCTATCAGGCTACCACTGCTAAAAAATCTGCTTTTTAATAGTAATTCTCACCACAGTACTGAGTACATGGCTTCACACCGTCTAACTGGCACCACAGTGCCAACATGACATGTAGGCAATGCAATATCCAAACCAAATATATCCAAGCTGGATTCAGAGAAATCATAGCTCTAGACAGAGCTACCTAAGGATTCAGGTTGGGAGATGAGGGGAAACTTGATGGGATTTAACTTTGGAGAAACTTCTCTAGCAATTTCAAAAAATTAATTAGTTGACCCATAATTTGGTACTTTGAAGTCTGGGTTTTCTCCCCTGTAATGACTCAGTCTAAAAGGATGGGGTAGGTGGGAGCCTTCTCCTTAGGGAGAAAGTGTGCTCCATGTTAGAGCTGCCATGGTATTTTCCTCTCTTCAGAAAGTATCAACCTCTTTAAATAGTGAAAGATTTTTGGTGGGTTTTTAAAAACTCCAAAATAGAAGCTTAATTAACAGGGTCCCATCCAAGCTCTAGTCTTCAGCATTATATTCGCAGTCCCTTTAAACTAAGATTTGTACAAGGTGAGTGCTGCTAAAGCTAAAGAAATACCTTCACATACACATTCAGTCAGTATTCTCTTGGGATTTCTCTCCTTTTCCTCCACAATTTTTATGTATTTGTTTTTCCCTTTGCCAGTCATATTTTCCACTCTGTTTTTTAAAGAAATCTCCTTCCCCTCCCTTTTTCTCTTCTGCTCATTCCCGATCATACTTTGGCAAATTAAACAACCCAGGACAGTGGAAGGTGTCCCTGCCCGTGGCAGGGGGTTGGAGTGAGATGATCTTCAAGACCCCTTTCAACCTGAATCATTCTGGGATTCTGTGAAATTCAAGAGGTCTCAAGGCAAATGTGATCAGCCCATCTCTAGTCTCACACACCAGAGCTGATTTTAGCTTGGAATTAATTCATTCCCAAAGTGAGTTTTTTTAGAATTTCTATAGAAAAAACCCTGTGCTATGTTCACGTAGTGACCTTGTAACTAAAGAACCACTAACAAACTGGTGCATAACCTATTTTAACTGTCCTCAGGTAATTCAATAAATAACTTACTGCACAGGTCACCACCACTCCTGCACTAACCTGTGCCAGATAACCCTAGCCTTGTTTTCATCACATTCTGTTTGGTCATACATAGCTTTGTTAGAAGAGAGTTTATACTTATTTATGTATATTATAGCAGAGCTCTGGATAGCAGAGCACTTCAGGATAGGCAGGGGGGAAAAAAGGGGAAAAAAGAGGAAAAAAAGAAGGGGCATACAGGAAGAAGAAAAAAGATTTCCACATCTGGTTGAATTGAAATGATCTATAGATCTGAGGGTTTGGGTGTTGCCACTTCCCCTACCCCCCAAACCACCCCAAAAAAAAAAAAAAAAAAAAAAAAAAAAAAAGTAGGGAAGAGAGAGCTCTATGCACATCTGGAAGACCCCAGGCATCAATGGAACTGCAAGTCCCCAGAAACCAGCAAGGGGCCAAAGGCAGACTTGCCTTTCCCTTCTGGACATTTAAAATTTAGGGTTGTAACACGGAGTCATGTTGTGACAAAGGGATCCACAGAAGGAGCCACAGTCCTTGAGTGAAATATCCCAGGGAGACAAGATGACATTGCAGCTTTGCACGTTATGTGTTACTCTGCTTTGATAAAGGCTGAGACGTGCTCATACTCAAAGTAAGCAGGAAATTCAACAAAACCTTTGTATTCAGGAGGTGCTCACAAAGGCGTGTGGGCAACTTAAATAAATGTCCTGCCTTGATTTCTGTGCAGGGAAAAAAAAAATCCTGTTAAGTATGGAGAAGCCATGAGGTATGGGCTACAAACACTCTAAAAAGACCTTCTGAGTAGCACATAAGCAGCAGCAATGAAATATGTGATACATGTTTAAAACTCATTCCACAAGCTGCTTTTCATCTCTCATTGATGTATGTGTCTGTTGACAGAGAAATTCCTGATCCCAAGGGAGTGTGCTAAGAAAAGCTGTATTCCTCAGTCTAGTACTGAGGCATAATTTTATTGCAGGAAAAAAGATTAGGGTAGCAAGTGTGGATAGCTGAGGGAGAATCCATGATCTGCTGCAGCGAGTACATTAAAAAGCAATATAAAAGGTATGTGAAGAATAGAATTAAACACTGTTACAGCTACCCCAATACCTGCAACACTGCATTTAGTGCCTGTTGCTCTGTTGCAAAGATGAAATTGTAGAACGGATTGGGCTTGGAGGGGAAAAAAATGCTTGTGAGCATAAGCAGTCTTGGATGTGAAACATCAAAAATCAATGAATGCTGACCCATGAGTCTCTGACTAAGGATAGGACCCAGTGGCCACTGGAAAATATCAGGTCACAGGTGAGGAGATGGGAAAGAGATGAGAAAAACTGAGAGTTCATAGTCAAGAGCTAAACAAGCTGCTCTGATTTGTCTGCTGGCACAGTACAAAACATGCTGGATACCAGAAATACAGTGTTTGCTCCAAAATAATGAGAAATATCTTTCACCACTACTCAGTTGTTTCAAGCCAAACACCAACCTGAGTATAAGTTTCTGGAGACAGAAACATTGTAATTAATACTTTCCAGTGCCGATTTTGGCCATTTTACATGAATCAAACTGAAATCAGTACTGAGAGTGCTACAAGGCCAGTGAACACTGCAGGCAGCCAGTCAGTGCCTGTGCTGCTGCTTCTGCTCACCAGCCCAGCACAGCCTCAGAACATGTTCGTGTGGCCCATGGAAGCTGACGTTCAATTATCACATCCCAGGCATGGCAGAAGATGTGAGGAGTCTTCATCTCCAGCTTAATCACTTCGGTTTAAACTAAGCAAAGGACTGTCTCCCAGATCAAAGCAAGGCAATCTCGAGTCTGCTGGATGTGGTAACTGGAAAAGGACGTGAGCTCGTCTCTCATCACTGAACTTCCACTGCTCTGCTGGAGAAGGCAAGATGTAAATCGGGCTGTGGAAGAGGCTGACTTGCAGAATGCAAATGTGGTGTTGATGCTTGAAGATTTTTACCTCCTCAGGGAGGAGGGGTGTGCGTTTTTATCTTTCAGCTTGTGGGTGTGGAACTGAAAACTAATCAGATTATGCTACACGTGGCCTTGCCAGATGCTGACACTCAGGGACTCCCTTTCTTTGTACCGTGTACACCACCCACCAGCTTTTTTGTGTGGTTTTTTTTTTCCTGGTACCCAGAAGATCTGGTTACCAGATTTTCGGCAGATGCTTTTATCACTCTCCACTGGGTTAGCTATTTTCAGTCATCACCCAGTTCTATCTTTTTCTGTTTTTTGCCTTAACAAGAATTATTGTGGGAGCCAGGTGTCTTCATAAAGGAACCAAGGGATGGCAGAAAGGTCATGGCAGTAAAGACCCTGGGCTGTCACCTGCTGGAGACACATTTTCTGGGGCATCTCAAGCAGAATGGAGAGTGATGACCCATCGTGAAATGCCACCATGGCTTCTGTCTGCTCTATGTCACGAAAGTGCTCAGCACTAGACAGTGAAATTTGGAGCCATTCCACGGAGTGACTACAGGTAGAAAAGATGGACAACAATTCTTTGAACTCAGGGGCTCGTAACCAAGGGTTGCTACAGCTCTGGGTTCAGTCAACCCACTGGAAAAAGGACTTTTCTTCAGGTTAAGGGGTGGCAGAAAGAAGAATCACCTGGTTCATGACCTATGAATTTGTAGTCTGTGTACCTCTTGACTCCAACAGAAACACAACAGAGATCAAGAACCCAAGTTTTGATTATTCCCAGTGTTCTCCAAAGGTGAAGTGCTTTAAAAAGGTAAGGAGTGGGCACACTTTTCCTTACTAACCTTATATGTCTTTGAGACAAGCTCTCTGATTTTTTCTCTTTTAACAGTGGAATACCAGCAGCATTCCACTTGTAGTACATGTACATTGTAGTACATGAACTCTTCTGCATACACATTGTAGAAGACAATTTCACACCACAAAAAAGACATGCTACCTGCCCTCTGAATTTCATCACAAATTCTCCTTACATTCTCTTTGCAGGTCTACATGCATTTCATCCTGTTAGATCCTGTGGGTCAGGGGTGACTGGAAGGTACTGATATGGGCTTGAATTAATTCAGCTACAGGCTGATAAAGCTGAAGTCAAGGGACCCACATTTATGCCACAGTACAGAAGTTGAGACGGGAGCCTAAGGCTTCCTAACAGCTGTTGTGCAGGGACTGAATAATGCTGAGTATTCAGCATGAAGCAAAAATATTCACTGTTCTGTTACAAATTTCAGACAATACTTTACTGCAGCAAGATGTCACTCCAAAGTAGTGTCAATCTATGCACTGGAGGTAAAAATAAAGGAGCCATAAACCAGAAGCCCAGAAGATTCACATTAGCTCTTTGCAAGGAAAAAACCTCTGAAGAAAGTCGTGAGGGTCCCTCTTGTGTCCCTTGTCTTGTGACAAATTGTCATCCAGAGCTGGTTTCTCCCCACCCAATCCTACTGAATGCACCCAATCCAAAGTTCATGGAAAAAAACCCAAAACACAAGAGCCAAACAATTTTTGCCCAGGAAAGGAGAAAGCTTGGAACCCTTCCAGTCTCTTAGGTAAAGGCACAATTATGAGAAGAAAAATATAATCCACCCAAGAGACATAATTACATAATTAGGCCATAGGCTGTGCATAGGAAAGGTTCTTATAGTTCATAAAACAAGGAGCTACATAGGTGCAGTTACTGTAGTTAATTCACTCAATGAAGAAAAAAAAAAAAAGTTTGTTTTTTAAATAGCTGAGGGCACCGGTTTGCATTAGACTGGGAGCTTATTCTCCTGACTGTACACAGAGCCCTGTTCGTGCCAACAGGAGTCACTCAGGCGCAGGCAGAAAACAAGCCCCTGTCTCTTTTTGTTCTTAAAAAGGGCATATTTTTTACCCAAAGCCGCTAAGGCCTGCACCTGAAACTACTGCAGAGAAAAGGAAATAAATAAAGACAGACGACTGCACACTGTGGAGAGGCTCAGTTCCTGTGAAACAGATCTAATGTGGCTCCATTTGCCAAAATCCTAATGAGCCCCTCCTTCCAGACTCCTGCTCTGCAGACTACTGGTATGGGTCCAGAAGGGCCAGATCCTGATCCTGGGGGAACCAGTGACATTATCATCTTCTCAGAGCTGTGGCTCCTACCCTGGGTGAGCAAAGGCAGAGGGAGTTTGGCACCTCCATGCTGAGGCCAAGCCTGTGGAGCACCTCTGGTGTCAATGGTCATCTCCCCACTGATTTACTGGGAGCAAAGGAAATGTTCTCTCAGCTCATCCCATGGGCAGCCTGCCCAGCACAGGACAAAACGAGTGAGGAAGGGGCAGGAAGGGTGAGAAGAAATGGCCCATGGGGATGTAACCTGTGGCCCTTTGTACCCATGGGAATGACTCTAAAGCTTTTGAGGATACAAAGTGCTTTCTAAAATTCAGCTGGGGGCTGTGAAGAGCGTGGACCCAGCTGAAAGGTAGACCCAGAGGCCGGGGGTTTTCAGCAAACTCCAACAGCTGCAAAGGAGCCTCCTGCTCACAGAATTTCTCTATATAGAGAGATAAATGCCTCCTCGGAGCAGGGCTCCAGGCTGCTTGTCTGGGAGCTGAGGGACTGATGGGGGCAGGTGGCAAGGACTGAGCTGGCCAGGTACTGCAAAGCGATAGATGTGTTAAAGCAGCAAAATTGGAAGATTTAACAAATGAAACCAAAAAGGTGCTTGAGAAAAAGGACAGGCTGAGCAGAAAAGAGCTCGAGAGGGCTTGCTTTTGGACCAGTTCCTTCCTACCCCCCAACTCATCCAAGAACTTCAGGACTCATGCACCCCTCTGCTCTGATTCTGTACTCCAGGTGAATAAGCCAGGTCTTCCCTTGCTGCGGTGGTTGGGTCATTCCTTTCTCTTTTCTTTTTGAAAAGCTTTTCAATTCTGATTAGGATTTTGAAGCTTGTTCTGCAAATCTGAGCAATACGCCGTAGGATCATCAGCCCAAACAGGCCAGGTCAGGGAAGGAGCAGGTGGGACTCGCCTGCACCACAATGCTCTGCCTTCACCTTTATCCATCCTTGATAACATAAAGGAATCTGTGTTCACGTGTGCCAGGAAACCAGCTAAACATCTCTGGCACGGCCACTTGGAGACATTTAAGACAACTCATATAAACAGAGACTGTCACGCAAGTCTCAGTCCCTGCCTTAGCTCCCTTTGCATGCTGGTATCTGTTACACTCTCCCCCTCCTCCTCCCCCTTTTTTCTTCAGAAGCAGGGATGAGAGAGAGAGCAAGGGTAGTCCCAAAAAGCTCAAGAGCTCCTCATTGTGATTTATCATCCTCATGAATGCATCAAAATCTTTGAGGAGTAAAGTTCCCCCCCACCCCCCTCAAGAAGGTACCTATCCTGCAAATATCCCACCAATTTCTGCTCCTTGTTTGCTGCAGCACCAGGCAGTAAAGATCATAGTGCAAAAGGGGGTAAAGGCGGGGGGAGAGAAAAAAAAAGTCTCCTTGAACTGGCTTCCCTCCAGCTGGCAGGAGGGGATGGTTTTCTTAACGCTTGTGAAACCTGATTACTTTAAAAGAATGAGAAGGAGGGGGGGGATGATGTAAACACAGCCATTAAACCAGACTTAAGGCGCTTAGTTTAAATCTAGCATAGAGCTCTCGGATGCTGCACTGCTCTCGAGACATCAATAGGTGCATTTTCATTTCTGGTTTTGTTTTACACCCCCAAAACCAGGACATCACTGCATGCTGAACGCTGCGGTTACAGCGGGAATTCAGGCATGGAAGACACAACAGTTGAGCAATAATGGATGGATGTGTGTGTGTGTTTGCTATCTTTCAACAGATTGTTTTACTGTGTTAGAAAACTACTGTGTTTATATCCATGCAGCAGGTTTTAAGCAGACTGTTTAAAGTCGAATAAGGTGAGATATTTCTAAAATAACCTTGCTAATACAACTCAGATGGCTAAAGAAACCTGAAAATGTGGTTAAAAAGTAAAAAAAAAAGCCGTTTCAATCTACACTGGTGGGTAACATGATCTAAACTCTGAAAGAAAACAGTCTTTACAAGTTCAGCTTGAAGGATTATCTTGTGTATCAGCACCCTCTGTGGCAGAGTAGCATTTATCCACGTATCCACCCATGTTAATGCTGTTGCATAATTTACTACAGCCGTGATAGACAGATAATTGCTTTATCCACCCAAGTGTAATAAACGGAGTCTGCTATGTTAATCCTTGTGTTCTTATTGTCGGCAAATGCCAAGTGAGGGAGAGACGTACACCGAAAACTGTCCTCTCCTTCCAAAACTACTGGAGTTTACTCACCCTCAGACCTGCTAAAATGTTCTTACTGCATTCCACTCCCCTGCTTGCAGCGCCAAGTATTTTGAGTAGTATCAAGTTATTGTTATATAAAGGGCACCTACACTCAGGCTATATGGAGGCGAAAGCCAGGATGTAGCAGCCTTTAGGAAAAAAAACCACAAAAAACAAACAAAAACCACCCAACCAACCACCCTCAAACATCTTTTCCTACTGAGTAAGTAAAACAGGCCAAGTATTTTCTGTTCCTGGGCATAGCACAGAAAGTAATTACCTGTCCTTCTAAAACTGGACATCTATTCAGTTTGTGTGGAGTCTGTCTGACTGTTGAAAAATGTCATTCAGCTGCTGGCCCATCAGTGTTTTCCACAAAAATCTATAAAGATTTTTTATTTTGAATGTCAAAAACAGGCGTATCCTTTAAAAGGTTTACAGATTCCTGGCGGCTCCATGAGCTTAGGTTTGTGGCATCAAATTTGTAATGACAGTTTGATGGATGCCTCCCTTTCTTCCTCCTGAAAGGTATAAGGAATTGGTAGTTTCCCAATAAAAATTACGCTTAACACTATTCTTTGCTCATATTTTTACTTGCAGATGCATAAAATGTCTGGTGCTGCTGGCAATGAGTGGCTTTATGGGGCAACTTTCATGCTACACGAGGTATTCAACTTTTTGTGTACTCAGAGCTCTTGCACAAGCACCTACATGATGTGCAAGTTCTGAGGAAGGACAGCCTTAAGCAGCACATAAACTTTGCAGCTGGGCTTAAGAGAAGAAACGCTGGCCTGAAGATGTTGCCAACAATGCTGCAGGTGACTCGTAGTTTTTAACCCTTATTATGCTCCACCTTTCCCTGCCAATGCCAGCAGGAGCATTTCTGGCTCAGGTGGAGGCTGAGATGGATTAATTTCTGCTTTCAGGTCTTCAAGAGAAAGAAAAAGGGTAGGTTTAGATTAGATATTAAAAAGAAATTCTTTACTGTAGGGGTGGTGACACTAGAAAAGGTTGCCCAGAGAAGCTGTGGCTGCCCCAACCCTGGAAGTGTTCAAAACCAGGTTGGATGGGGCTTGGAGAAACCTGATCTAATGGAATATGTCCCTGCCCATGGCAGGGACTGCTCGAATGAGATTTTCTAAGGTTTTTAAGGTCCTTTTGAAGCAGAACCATTCTATGATTCTATGGTAGAAAAGATAAAACACAGCCATAGAGGTGAATGGATGGGGGTTTGGTGTGACAAAGCTGCCCACTATCACTACTGAAATTGATATGGAAGGTGTTTTATGCATCTTCAGCCAATTAATAGCTGATACTTCCTTTAGTAACTTGGATGATGCAATACAAAACAACACAATTATAAAATCTTTAGATGACTTCCAGTAAGGTAGAGTCTGAAGACTCTACCTTTTCAGACTTGGAGAAATAGGTCAGAATCCAGAACGAACTTAGCAAGAAAGAGAAATTGTGCTTGACATGTCATCAGTAAAATGACATGCAGTAAAAGTTAAGTGCTTTGTGTTACACTTTGGAGCAAGAAGGCAAATGCACCACAATGACAAACCCGTTAACCAGCACCACTGCAGAGGAGATCTGGGGGTAGCAGGGAGTTGCAAGTTGAATAGGAGTCAATAATGGCATTCTGTCTTCTCTTTTTTTTTTTTTTTTTTTTTTTTTTTTTTTTTTTTTTTTTTTCCCCAAAAAATGAAGTAAATGCATTTCTGGAAAAGATTAATGGTCATGTTGCATACAAGACATAGAAGGTATCTATTACAGGCTGCTCAGAAGTGGTGAGACATCAGCTGGACTGCTTTATCCAGTGTGCGCCACCACCCTCTAAGAAAGATGCAGACAGATGAGAGAGAATCCAGAGAACAGGATCGCAACAGGAGCGATAACAGATTTAGAAAGCATGAGCAACATGGAAAAGTTGAAGGAAATACATTTGTTTAGTCTAGAAAAGAGACAAGCAGGAAAGGACATGATAAGAGTAAAATGTTTTCTACAGAAAATGGTAATCGATTGATCTCTGTGTTAGCTGAGAACAGCACAAGAAAAAGCTGCCTTCAGCTGAGGTAGAGGAGATTTAAGAGATTAATGCACAGTATTAGCAAACTCCTTTTTAAGTATAAAGCAAAAAAACCCGATAAACTCCAGACTTGGTAAGTAAGTGGAAGGCTAGTAGTGTAGGATTTAAAAATTTGGACAGATGTCAGTGATGACCTAAGTATATCTAATACTTCCTCTGAGGAAAAATGGACTAGGTCGCCTGAGGTTTCTTTTAGCCCTTCTGTTCTGGGGCTGAGTGATTGTCTGTGCTTAGTGAAGTCACGTACACAATACTTTCTCCATGCAGTCAGCAGCCCCTGCTAATTGAGGGCCTGATGCTGTAAAGAGCTCAGGACCTCCAGCTGCCATGAAAGGGCACAGCAAAATGCAGACAATGTCTGCTCAGCTATTCCTGACTACAGAGAACCCGTGGGGGTTTGGAAATGTTGGTCTTAAACCCTCTGTTCCAGGGTTTCCTACAGCTCTAACTTCAGAATAATTATAATTTCTTTGCCTCACAGTGGATATTTCAAGATTGACTTCACCATTAATTTAGAGAGCAGGACCCTCAGTGTCCACTAGTTTTTGAGGAATACTCAACAAAGTAAAACTAGAATTTCACACCCAGTTCTTGAGAGTATTCCTGCAACCCCCAGTGAAAGTCCAGATCCTAATCCATGATTAGATTGCTTGTTGCTTTCTTATCTTTGTGTCTGCTGGTTACTCAAAGAGAGATGGTCCCACAAACAGTAGCCCTGGCCATTCTTTTGTTAAAAGTGTGAAGAACAAGAGACACCAAAATTACAAATTTCTTGGAGAAAAACCCAAAACAATAAACCCAGAAGCAAAGGTTTTGGACAAGCTATGTCTTCTATGAGTGTGTAGAGAACTCCTCAATGCAGTGGACCATAAAAATCTGGGATTTTCCAACAAGACAGCCTCTTCCTGAAAGTGCTTAATTCATAATTAGCTCTGGAGTTTTGGGTTGTTGGTTTTTTTTTTTTTTTTTTTTTTTTTTTTTTTTTTTTTTGGTGGAAAGGAAAGAAAAGCTCCTTTCTGCTGTGAGCTACACAAACCCAAATCCTATCCTTGCTACAGAAACTCCATGCCTGCATAATTCATCAACACCAACCCCCTGAGCTCTAAGGATGGCTGCCTCTACCCCAGACCAGCTGTTTATTACCATCAGGCCCAAAAAATCATGAGATGCACGTTGCTGGCCAAAGTTAAGCCTGTCCTTATGGGCTCTGCAGGTCGCTAATTCAGTGCCTCAGCCAGGTGTTCAACCTGCTCAGGTGTGATGCCTCCTAAGAAAGCCCCAGGGGGGGACAGAGGGGAGGGAGGGGAGTGACACAGCCGCATTTGGCCGTGAGGAATGTGAGATTTTTGCGAAGGGCTCTGGCAGGGGGCTGACCCTTCTGCCGACAGTTGTTAAAGTTTGTTTAGTGACGGGGAGCCTCCCATGAACTTAAAAACAATAGGAAAACAGAGTCCTGGAGAATGAGTCTCGCCCCCTGCCCCGGTCGCCGGCGAGTTTGGCTACCAGAAGGTAACAAATCCCCGGGAATGCGGGCGGCGGGGGATGCGCCCGTGGGGCGGAGCTGGAGTGGGGCCAACACAAGCAGCGGGTGATGCCATTCACACACAGAGCGGAGAACACCGGGAAAAGCCTGGGAAAGGCTGCGGCTACTGCGGGAAAGATGTGCCCTCCGACAGCTCCTGCAGGGAGCTCATCCCACAGAAACCCCAAATACTTCTTCCATTACTTCCAGCCATATCGGATTGAGTAGAAAGTGGGGGGTCTCCTCAAAGTGTGGCAGAGGAGATCAGTCCAAGAAGGTTTTATTTATGAATTCACGAGTCTCCCTTGCTGACACGCCAGGAGAACTCAGTATTAACTTTTGGTCACCAGACAGGACACAGCATATGAGACAAGGAAACCACTGATTTGTCACCAGGCCCTGACCTGCACAATCCCCTACTGTTTTTTTTAAAAAGTAGATTATAGTTCACAGGCTTTACTTTTACCCTGCTGTAACTACTTCATCTTTTCACTGATAAACAGGATTCTGCTTGGGCATGACTGAAAGGGGACTTTAGACAAGGGCGTGGAGTGATAGGACATGGGGAAATGGCTTTAAATTGAAAGAGAGGAGAGTTAAATTACATTTTAGGGAGAAATTCTTTCTTGAGAGGGTGGTGAGGCCCTGGCCCAGAGAAGCTGTGGCTGCCCCATCCCTGGAAATGTCCAAGGCCACGTTGGACAGGACTTGGAGCAAGCTGGTCTGGTGGAAGGTGTCCCTGCCCATGGCAAGGGCTTGGAATAAGATGATCTTTAAAGTCCCTTCCAACCCAAACCATTCTGTGATTCTATGACACTGTGAGTGCAATCCTTTGGAAAAAAAAAAAGGAGAATCCAAGAAACAGAAGCTGTAAATGCCTAGTTATAAAAAACACAAGTTGTCCAAATGGACAACTGTGTAGTTGATGCCTTTCAAAGATGTACACAAGCACATACATACAGCTCTGTGTGTGTGTGTGTATATATATATATATATATATATATATATGCATGGTTCCAGCTTGGAAAGCTGTTAGGCTATATTGGATCATCACTGGCAGGCATTTTGAATAATTTCTATTTTATTAATATTTTGGTGCATCATTAAGTTTGGACACCCACGACAGAGTATCAGTGGAAACCATCTCTGCAATGCAAGAGTGGCAAGGATATTTTATTCTGCTCTACTAAGGCAGGCAGAAATAACATTGAAGTACTTAAATTCTGGAAATACTCATTATCCCTGTGCTATTAATATCACCTCAATAGCTCATTCTATTTAAAGCAAGTTTCTTTCTTTGGGTTTTATTGTGCGGGTGGCAAATCCTTATTTAATTCAGAGGATAAAAATATATGACCCTACAATTGGAAAAATGGGATTGTCTGGGGCCCAAGCCATCTGCCAGAGCCATGAACAGAGGCTTTGCCACCATCTTCAGTGGGAGACAGCCTGGCCTTAAAGACTTTACAGCTTGTTCAGATTCAAATTTTAGTAGTTTCTTTGATTTGAATGTCATATGACTCATTTTAAGGAACAATATAGCTGCTTCCACTGTAATGGTTACAGTTCTGTCTCTGCAGGACCAAAACTTGATCCCTCAGTTATGGAATTTAGGTACAAGCTCTCTAGTCTACCTTTTAGCCCCACTGTTTGCTTTTTTTACGCAAAGAAAATAAGGCACACTCCAGCCATTGGCTCCAGCCATGGATCAGAGGACAAGGCTTACATAGGAGAGTTTCCTTCTTCTCTAAGTACAACCCTGATTTAATTCCATCAAAGAAGGATGGAAAATAGAACGCAAAGTGCTCTTCCCTTTTGTCCAAGAAAAGTAAAATGAGCAACCCTGGTGATGTTGAAGAAATTGGATATCTTCTAGTGGTGCCTTGCCTTGTTTTTTTTAATAAGCAAAACTCATCTGTCTCAACCAATTTAAATGAAGTAAAAAGGCAACAACAGAAAAGAGAGATGGAAAACTTTTTCCAGCTTCAACACAAACTCTGAGGAAGTCAAAGCTTAAAAAAAGAAAGTGATTTTTTCACTAAAAGTCTGCAGAGAGCTCAGAACTATGAAAAAGGAAGAAATCTGGTTTTTAACTCTTCTCCAGGTAGGATGGATCATTCCTTGTCCTTGCACTCCAGCTTCCCACAAGGTCCATAGGATTATTCTCCTTTTGGCAACACAAGGGAGTTTGGCTGTCAGTGTCCCCATCCTTGACCAGTTTTGAAATCAAAATAAGTTATTCCTTCCTTGACAAAAGATTCCATGTGCTAACTATTCCCTTTCATCAAAGCAAATGTTAGACTAGGATTGAACTGAGTTTCTAATGGCTGATGGATTTAGATGGCCAATCTACTGCCAAGGGTATCTGCTGTCAAGCCTAACCCCCAGCAACAGGCAGCATTTCTGACACAATACTGGTTTAAATTACATGTCTTGTAATATACACTCTCTTCTCCATGATACTGATAATTCATGGCATCATCTGAACAGGACATCCATTCCTACCCTCAGTCTCTCACCAGGTGTGGGGGTAATTTGCTTCCAGCACATCACTCAGATTTGAGACTGAAAAGTGTTTTTTCCTGTTTTGCTTTTCTGTGACAAAGTTTCTTGATACACATCTGAGAATGGCTGGTATTACTACTTGCAAACATGTTGATTATGTTTCTTGCTTTCTTGTTGATTGGGGTATAAACTCTCATTAAAATAAATAGATGCACACTGTTGCTGATGAATTTAAAGTGAAGGTCACACCTCATTCACTTGCCAGTTAAGACAAGTGAACTGCTACCAAACTGAGATTTTCACAACTTGGCATTTACAGAATCAACTCAGTTGGAAAAGACCTTTGGTGGTGCTAGGTCCATGGTTTGGACCACATCCAGCCTTTCCTTAAACACCTCCAGTGACAGTGATTCCATCACCTCCCTTGGCAGCTCATTCCAATGCCCAATCACTCGCGCTGTGAAGAACTTATTCTTAATGTCCAGCCTAAACCTCCCTGGCACAACTTAAGAACACATCCTCTTGTCCCGTCTCTGGTTGCCTTGGAGAAAAGATTGACCCCCAGCTGGCTGCACCCTCCTGTCAGTGGGTTGTATAGAGCAATAAGGTCCCCCCTGAGCCTCCTTTTCTCCAGGCTGAGCCCTTCCAGTTCCTCAGCCACTCCTCCTCAGACTTGTGCTCCAAGGTGCACCATAATTAAAACCTGCCCTTTGCATTTCCCTTCGTGTGTGCATTAAGTGGCCTCATTTAAAGCCAGGCAACATCCTTTCCATTGGTTGTGGTCTCTGAAAGTCCTGCTACCTATCCCAAATTTAAGCATAACTCATTCTGATGGCGTTTCTCAGTTATGCAGGTTTGCTGTGTACACATGACGGTACATTCCTTCTGTGGCTCTAATTTTGTTCCGAGGCAGCCCCAATTCTTGCTGCTTCAGTAAGCTGAAAGCAGGAGTAGACGTGTGTGTGTATGCAAACAAACACACCAGCACCCTCACACGTGCTAAAAATGACATTTTTGTGTCTGCTCACAAGGAAAAAGAAGGATTAATTATGCACAAACATAACAACTTTCTCCAGCTCTGCCTAGAGATGTGAAAGAGAAGTGGCCCTGTACTCACGTCTCTTCTGAGAATTCTGCCATATGGTTTTAACAGAGGTTTATTTCCTGCAGCAAGAGAGGGCTGCAGATTCTCAATCCAACCAAAATAATTATGCAGACAATTTCACTCCATTACTTGCAGTGGAACCCAAGCTGTGTGGTCCTCACATGCTTGCTGACACCTTTAAAGAGACATTAAACCATTTTTACATAAAATTCCCTTAATGGGTGGGATGTAGGATGAATTTCCTGGAAGATTAGCACCTGTCGTGTTGCATAAGTTGTGCATCTGACTTCTACATGAATTCCTTTGGTTGGTAGACAGCAAAAATGTGATTGAAGCCTCCAGAATACAACAAAGAATCAACCATATCTCCACAGAGGGAAATTTCCCCCCTTGCTGAGGTTTCCTACACAATTTTTCTACCTCCCACATTTGACCCTGAAATAGCACAGGACATAAGTACAACTGAGTGCCCCACATCAAGTACAAGGAAATGGAAATACGGCTTCAAATTTCAGCATTGGGTTGTGCTACAAGGACAACGCAGAGAGTTTTCTGAGAATGTTTTTTTCAAAACCACCCTGGGCTGCAGATCTTTTCCCTCAACTACTGAGATCGCAGTATAAAACTTCCAATCTTTCAATCAACGGTGGGTAAAGAATCCAGGGAAAATGAAACTGCTTTGACTCGAAACAATAAAATGTGTATTAAAACATCACCTATCCAGCTCTGAATGTAAACCACAGGAATACTGTAAAAACAGGGACGTTAACCAAGACACACGGTGATTAAAGAACATTTTAAAGGGAGAATGGAGACCACCCTTAAAGCATGGAAATATCCCTTTTGGACTAAAATGCAATCTGTTGTTTTTTAGTTTGGGTTTTTTTTTTTTTTTTTGGGCAACTGTGCCTGATTTTAGTTACGGTAGCTCGTTTATGGAATTAGCAAACATACTACATTTCAGACAAGCAAATCCAATTAAATCAGAAGAAAGCACATGCATACTTTTAGTGTGCCAATCCGTCTATGGTGTCAGAAAGACACAATTCCAGGCAGCAAGGGGGGTGAGGGAAGGGGAAGAAGTTTTTCACTGGATTGCAGGATTTTTCATAGTGTAAAATGACAGTTGCTTCAGAACAAAAAGGTAAATGCAAAAAATAATCAACCAGGGCAATGAGAACAGAGCAGAAACCAGGTAAATACCAGCAGCAAACCACAGGGCATGACTGAATGGTGCAGGGAGTTGTTTTCTTGATGTTTTGCAAATCTTGCTACTGCTGGAGGCCACTGCACGAGCACCTTCCTGGGCCGGGCACGGGAGCTCTGCAACGGTTAATGGCACACGCTGCGTGTGTGTGGCCTGAGCAGAGAGGAAACCCAGCAGGAAACATGGTTCTAATCTTTTTCTAGTGGCAATTTCAACATTATGCTACAGATAAATTATGGTAATGTAAATAGTAAAATCCATTTCTCAGTTCTTCGGCTCGGCGCCTGCAACTACCTCAAGTTTCTGCAGGCAGGACGGGCAGAGGACACTCTGCTGCAGGGCAGAGGTTTGGTCTCAGCTCTTGACTGTGCCATATGTAGTCTCCTCTCTGCTTTCCCTGCCATGTTTTATCCCTTTGTGTTGCAAACTCTGGGGAATTTTCTCCTATTTCAAGTCTGGGGAATATGGTACTGAAAAATCCCTTCCCAGCCATGGAGTCACAGAATGGTTTGAGTTGGAAGGGACCTTAAAAATCACCCAGTTCCAACCCCTCTGCCATGGGCAGGGACACCTTCCACTAGACGAGGTTGCTCCAAGCCTCATTCAGCCTGCTCTTGAACACTTCCAGGGATGGGGCAGCCATGGCTTCTCTGGGCCACCTGTGTCAGTGCCTCAGTACTTTCCGAGTAAAGAATTTCTTCCTAATATGCAATCTACATCTCCTCTCTTTCAGTTAAAAACTGTTCTCCTTTGTCCTATCACTATGTGCTTGTGTAAAATAGTCCCTCTCCCTCTTTTTCACAACCCCACTTTAAATGCTAGGTTGCTGTGAAGTCTCCCTGGAGCCTTCTCTTCTCCAGGATGAACAACTCATCCCGTCTTCACAGCAGAGGTGCTCCAGCCCTCTGAGTGCCCTCAACTTGTCCATGCCCTTCTAATGGTGTGTACCCCAGAGCTGGATGCATTATTCCAGATGGTGTCTCACAAGAGCAGAGTAGAGAAGAAGAATCTTCTCCCTCACCTGCTGCCCACTCCTCCCCAGGACACAGTTGGATTTCTGGGCTGTGAGTGAACTCTGTTGGCTCATGTCCATCTGTTTGTCCACCACAGTCGCACACCTCACTACAAAGCTATTGCACCTCTGATAAAGTTACAGAAGTGTACTGACCATTATCAAACTGCCCTTTCTAATACAACCAAATAAGGTTGGCTTGTTAAGCTCACAGACTTTCTAGTTTCCACATCTGAGCAGAATGCTCTGAACTGAGCCTCTCAGCACTGTGAAGAACCACTGAAGACGTCAGCGACGGCATTGTCTTTCTGTGACACACTAAAAAAAGCCACAAACATATTTTGATCCAAGCTGGATTTAACAATGCTCTCTCTCTCCCCCCCAAATCCTCTGTTTTCAAAACAAAACTGAAATTTCAGGCCAATGTTTCCTGTGGTGATCATTGTGGTTAAACACTATTTGTCAGTTTTTCATGCTTGATAAGGTGTCTCAGCTCCGTAGCCGAAGAATTGCTGTCAACTGAGCTGTGGCAACTGGAGACAGACTTTTCACCCAGCAGGAATGGCCAGATCAAGTTCTCTTCTGAGTTTATGGCAAAACTCCCACTTCAAGAGAAGGCAAGATTTAGGCTGATACAGCTATTCCAGTTGGCCTTTGGTTTTGTGGGGAGAAGGGCAGCAGCTTGTGTTATTCGCCAAAACAGGAGGAAAATGTTTGAAAGGATAAGAGCGCCGGGGTTTGGTGAGCTGCACCTACTCTTCACACTACACACCACAAATGCCTAAAGTGGATCTTGGGGGAATTACCCATAGTGGTTTTGAGGTTTTAAGGAAGGACAAAAAAAAAAAAAAAAAAAAAAAAAAAAAAAAAAAAAAAAAAAAGAAAAAAAAAGGGAAAAGTGCACTCGAAAACTGCACTGATTTGTTCTATAAATTGATTTGACTTTCTGGCAGGTTAACTGAAGGTTCAAAGATGCAACCTGGTTTATAAAGATGCAGCTCCACTTTGAAATCATTTAGCCAAAAATATCCCTTCTAACAACAGCCATTTTATGATTCTACGAAATATCACCTTCTTCTTTGAGAAAATTTTAGCTCTCCAAAAGCATTACTCATTGATTTTGGAGTATTATGAGTTAATGTATTTAATGCACTTTCTCTCAGTCTGACATAGAGAAGTAAGACCAACCTGCACAGAAACCTGTTTAATAGGCAAGACCATGACTATCTAAAGAAATTCCATCTTAGTTTGGCAAAAAAACAAACACTCGTGATTTAAAAACCACCAGCAAGAATTGTTGTCCTCACCAATGAGTCACATCAGGTAATTTGGGGATTTTGCATGGAAATCAGGAACTCATCAATCAGATCAAAACGTACTAATCACATGAAGCAGCAGTGAAAACTCCTCCATGTAAGGTTGTACTGGCTGGCATTCACCGCCCAACATGAACATGCTGGTGAAAGTACAATGAGATCTCTGACCACAAATAATAACAGCCTTAGCTTTTGCCATGCCCTGGAGGCAAAACTCTGGGAAATGCCAGTGTTCCTTCTGTCTTTTGAGTAATGGCACAGTCCGTTGGTTGCTTATCTTGATGGGGATTTCCACTCATCCTGGTTCTTTAAGATGGAACCTCTGAAGCTTTTTTCCCACACTTACACACTGGATGCCTGTTTACCTGAGGTATTATATGCAGGTTTGGACTTTCTTGTCCATGTCAGATCATAGGGAAAGTGTGTTAAAGACATAAAATCATAGAATTGTTTGGGTTGGAAGGGACCTTAAAGACCATCTTGTTCCAACCCCCTGCCATGGCCAGGGACACATTCCACTATCCCAGGCTGCTCCAAGCCCTGTCAAACCTGGCCTTGAACACTTCCAGGAAAGGTGCAGCCACAGTTTCTCTGACCAGCCTGTGCCAGGGCCTCACCACCCTCACCAGGAAGAATTTCTTCCTACATCAGAATCACAGAATGATCTGAGTTGGAAGGGACCCACAAGGATCACTGAGTCCAACAGGACCAGGAGTCACACCATCTGCCAAAGCATATTGTCTGGAAATCTGGAACACTTTGGAGCTACATGGCTTGTAGCACTTCAAAATTGCTGGTTTATTCTTCTGGAAAGCCAAAATCTTCTCAAGCAGGGAAAAGTGTTTATCTGCTCTGTACTGAAGCCTACTGAAAATTATCAGCACTGAAAAAAACAATTTAGTTAAACATTTCATCAACTAATCTTAAAATGATGGGCTTGTTAGGTATCAGTGTCTTTCCATCATCACTGCTCAGAATTTATTGGTAGGTTCTAGAGCACTTCAGGTTCTGCTCTGTCCCATGTCTTAGAAATGACTGAACTTAATGTGATCAAAACGATCATTCAAAACATGCTGAACCCTTGGCTTTTAATGGATCAGCTTTTCTGCCTTTTTCTACATTTGATTCCTTACAAACCTAATCCATTTTAGTTCTTCCTTTATTTGATTTTCTGGTGTCTTCCTGCAAAAACAAACCAAGAGAGACCAGCAACATTGCTTCTTTGACGTCTTTCATTTATCTCAATTTTCTCTCCTTCTCCTTACCATTTACTAACCTTTCACTGCCCTAGTCATAAGCGCACTAGACAATTAAGCCTACTTGCTCAAAAATTACAATTTTAGTAATTTGCTCTGTTTCTCTGTGAACTATAAGTCTTTAGAGATGGGGATGTGGAGATGTCAGTTACTGCTTGCCTGTACCAGGTACTCATAATGATTGCATCCTGCACAATATATGTGGAGCAGCAGGAGAGAATTCCCCATTTGCACATTTTTCTCTTCAACATGAACTTTTCTACACAATTTGAGTGAACAGGAGGGATTTTCTGGACAGTAAAACAGAGAGCAACACACCTGGCATCCCAAATCACTCCCACGTGTTCACAGTTGCTAATGAACAATGAGGTTAGCAAATATGAGAGGCTCCATTTCAGAAATATTTATATAGGCAGCATAGACAAGTGGCAGAAAATGAAGCTATTAATTACAAAAGACAACAAAAAAGATCGCTGCAATACTGTGAGCCACAGTGAAATGGGATTTCACAGTGACCGCACTGGTACCTTGTATTCAGAAATTCATCGAGCCAAACTTTTCACAAACAACTTGACAATTTATTACTGTCTGTAATGTAGAAATGAAATAGCCAAATACTGGCAAAACCCCCCCACTTTTTCTCATTAATGTCAGGCTGCAGAATTCCAGATTAAAACAGCCTGGAGGCTTTCTACCCTCTAATAGATCTCAATTATTTTTCCCCCATAAGGGAGAAATGACCAACAAGGTCTTGAAGCAGCAGGTTTATGGCCAGTACACTGTCAACTTTTCCAAGAACAGCCTCTGTTTTCAGAGATTTCTGACACTGTTGTAGAGCTCACTCAGACTAAAATTTTTCTTTGCCTAACTAACTCTATAAATTTTTAAATAACATTTTAAAAAAATAAATCTTGCTTAGGCACTCAGCTAATGGGAACTGACTTTTTTGGAGCTTACTTTCCATTCCCAAAGCAGAAGCCGATCTCAGCAGGACGTTTAATGGAAACCTGGTCAGTGTCCACTCCACAGCCCCTGCTATCCATCACACAGCTCGGACATTCCGTCAGCCTGGGAAGGTGACGGAGTCCAGCACAGCCAGGGCTGTGTTCACGTGGCCTCTCCAGGGTGCAGCTGTGCCAGCTGCCAGGGTTATCACACCCAGCCTCTCACTCACTCATCTTCCACCACAGCTACTGCTCATCTGAAGCAGGACTCTGCCAAGCCAGCTTGTTTTGACTGATGCTGATTAGAGGGGCACTGGGGAGTGGTGTGATGCTGATGAGAAGAGCACTGGGGAGTGCTGTCCTCCACAGACAGCACAGCCGTGACTGAAAGTGAACACCCAAGCAGCCCTCATGTCCCCCAGCCCCTGGGAGTCCTCCTGCTCAAGGGTGTGCAAGGCAAAGCCATGTGCCTTCCCCCAGCACAGGTTTATTGTCACACCGTCCTACAGGGCTCACAAATTTTCCAGTTTCCCTGGAAGGCTGAAATGGGGATTCTGAGGCACTTATGGCAGATGTCTCCACTATGATCCCCTCTGCCTTTCCTGTTCTATTTGCATTAAGTTCCAGCATCAGCTTCTCCCACTGGGCATGGCCTTGATAAATCCTGAATGCAAAGTCCACCTGAGCCCAGGTAGGAGTTGGCCTATCTCTTTCTCTTTTTTCTCCCTTACAAACATCTCATCTTCATGGACAGGGAAAAGCTGGGAGCTTTCCCGTGGACATCCACCTTTATAAACAACCATGGACTGCTCATATTTACATATAATAAGAGCTGAATGTCATTCAGGACACCAAAAATCACTACAGGGACAGACACCCCTTGCTAGATGACCAAAGTAGAGAAACTAGAGGACTGAGAGTTAAGGACCTGGAAACTCTGACAGCTCAAAGGGGCTGCACAAAGTGCAGAAAGCCATGGTAGAGGGCCTGGAACTAAATGATCTTTAAGGATACTTCCAACCCAAACAACCTCATCAGTGGAAATTCTACGTAGAAAATCCAAACTCACTACTTTCTCATATCTCTTGTCTAAGGAGGGTCATAACCTGTTAAGGAATAGCAGCTTAAGGGTATGTTGCTATAAATCCAGAGGTACAAGTTTAAATAGCTCGCTCTAAGTTGAAACAACTGAATGAGTTCTCATTCACACCAGAAATCAGGATCCAGGTCCACAGTCAGCCCTCACACAGAGAGCTCAAGAACCTGCTCTTTGCCTATGTCCTGGAGAAGTGTTGCAACTTCACCCTCCTCAGCAAGCAAAAGAGGCCACAGGGGATTTAAAAGAAAATGTCTTAAATCAGCTGTTGGTTGCTCTATATTCAATATTATATACTGTGGGAATTATGGAGTTGAAGGTAAACAAATACAAGCGATTTTTCAGTGTCCAGAATATCTAAGCAGTAAAGACTGGTAAAATTTAGGGTCTAAAATACCTGCCAAAGTCTCTCTAAAGAAGTCTGTTCCCAACAAGGCTGAGAAATAAAATAATTTCTGTTTCAAATGAGACCTTCAAAACACCCTTTCCTGTGAGGAACAGTGTTGTGGACTGCAGAGAGAACTAACAAACTGGGTTTATGCAAACAACAAACCCAGGGATTAAGAGGATTCACCAGATAATTCTTAAAAGAGAATGGTAATGTAAGTCCAAAAAGTAGCTTGGCAATCACTAGTACAGGACCATAGACACACAGCCAGTTCCCAGGGCAGAAGGGGTTACCAAGTCCTGATCCTGAATGGTGAAGATCTGCACATGGACTCCCTGCCTTGGTGAATGTGCAGTGATTCTACTTCTCTTAAACCTCTTTTATTGAGGGGTAAGCTAAATCAAATCAACTTATATTTATGGGGGGGCCAAGAACACCTTTCAGGCAGCTGCTGTAGCTCAGCTGACATGAAAACAGAGACATCCCCTGTAACTCACTTGTGCTACTAAGCCCTGAAATTTTCTTGGTATGGACTCAACTGGAAGCTGAAATTAAGTGCAATTTCAGGTCTACCTTCTTGCAAACTGAAGTGTGGTGCAGGTCTAGTGTTAACACTTCACAGTAGGGCAAATTCCATGCATACATATCAAAGCTATAGTGATTCTGTAAGTTAAATACAGTATAAACAGCTTTGTTTGTGTTGAAATATTTGAACATCTATCTACAGGGTTGGGAGTCTGAATAAAAGAAGCACAGTACTGTCCAGGAATGAAAGGGTGATAATCATGGAATGGACAACAAAAACTGGTGATGGACTGTTTCATAAACATGCAGTACTACTATGTATATATATGCATATGTAAGAAAATGCAAAATATTCAATAGAACCCTAATAAGAAAAATTTAAATGTTAAAAGTCTGTCTCATTGAGTAAGTGTCACTGTGGTTGGAAGTACAGCAAGAGGCATTTATACAAATCTTCAACATTTCAACTCTCTTTGCAACATAAAAACATAAAAAAACATAAACAGGAAAAAAATTGTACTTTAATGAAAAGGCCAAATTCAAACTGCAGAGAGTGCTCCTCCCCATCATCAGGGTGTTCATTATTTCACATGTGCTGTGTCTAAAAAGATATAAAAAGATCCCAGCGTCATGTGCATCCTTTTAATTCTGCATATACTCATCTTGTTGTTCCATCAAGCATTGGATCAAAGGTTCTCTTTATGTGCAGGTGTGAAAGGTGTGTACAAATGAAAGAATATCTCCCTGGCTATTCAGTCTGTAGGAGTACATGAAAGAACCCAATTATGACAATCCAGGTGATTCATTTTTACTCTCAATGAGGATTCCTGGGTCACAGAGCTGCTTCATCCCTTTTGGAATGTCCAAGACTCACAATGACTTCTACAGGGTAGAAGTTGTCTGTTCAAATTTATGATTTTTTTTCATTTCACGTGGGGGAAATCACTTTCCCCTGCAGTTTGAGGTTTGCCAAGGTTCACGCCCTCCCAGCTCCATATGGCAAAGACTTCAGGCAGATATCCTGGCCAGTAGTCTCAAGGCTGGGGTTAAACAAGCAGTTTGTTCCTTTCTTACATAAGCACCGAAAGACAATACTACATTCGAACTCATAAAAATATTTTAATTGGTGATGATTTCCAGACAACTATGTCAAAATTAACTCAGAGTTGATGCCCACTTGCTTAAATTTCATTCATCTGGGTTCAAATTATTTGCTTAAAAGAAGAAACATTTCCTTTTATACACACTTTGGTTTCAACCTCCGAAACCATTGCTAGAAATTAGTCCCAACCACCCAGTCAGCTGCCTCAGAAACCAAGCTCAAATCCATCACTTTAATGACATCAATAACAAATACACAACTTTAAACCCTATTGTGAGCAGTGGCATACCAAGAAGCATGTGTAGCTGTCATCTCGTTAGTCACTAGAAAAACACCAACGAAACCAAAAGAGCCTAACCATGACAAATTATTCAAGAGTTTAACCTGAGACATTAATGAGTGCTAAATAGCTTGTTTTCATGCTTGCTTAAGGAGATTTGTTTAAAATCCCACCAACCTCCCCTGAACGTCGCTTGGCGAGGCCGTTCATTCTTGTCAAGCTGGTTTTCCTATTCCAGCTAAAACAGCAGGTTGCAAATGTTTGGTTAAGGATGGCTGCCTTCCCCACCCCTCAAGACACGCGCGCACCGGGGCCGCCGCACTGGCTGCGGAGCTTCCTCCCCTCAGCTGCACAGAAGTGGCTGATTCACTTCCCCAAAGTCACAAAACATTCGGTTGGTAAAAGCCTGTGCACCTGAGCGCAGTCATTCTGCAGTCAGTGGTAAGAGACAAATGCAAAAAGAATATCCATCCATCCATCCATCCATCCATCCATCCATCCATCCATCCATGAGTTTCAATTTTCCAGACTTTCTATCTTGTCTGGTTTTCACCTCTCTGGGCTGGAAAGTTCCTAAGGAGGCACTACAAGAGCCTGGTACCTGCTTTTCTCTGAAAGCAGCACCAGGTATTTTACCCTGATTAAGGGGTGGTTTAATGACATATTTGCTCCTACAAGCCACCTTTGCCTACAGAAATCCCTCCAAGGAGTTAAAGGAATTAGGATTCGGAGCCTAAGAAAACGACATTGTTCTGACACAGAAATACAGAGCAACAGTGTATGGTGAGAACTCACAGCTAACAGAAGAGGAAAAACAAAACCCATTTCTTCCCATCTATGAAATTAAAAATATATATGTAAAAGTGTTTTCATTTATGAAAGTGAAGCTTTCTGACTCATATTGTGATGTACTTTGGACGGGAATATGCCTTAAAAACACAACTTGTGAAAACAAACACCTTGATCTTCACCATGTTCTCATATTCATGTCATTCCTGGAGTAGGGTAGTGTCATTTTTCATATTTCACACAGAACTGAAGCCAAGAGAAAGAGGTACCCGGTTTCCTCTGATATCAGCCACTTTGGAAGGATTTTCAAATGCACTAACGTCACAAAGACGTCAGAGTCAACAGATGACAGACCTAAAGGACTGGCTTCCTAATGTGTCAGCCACTGAACCACCCTCCTACATCCCTGCCTTACTCATGTGGCCATGGAGAGCTGGTCTTCCAAATTTCCTGACATAAGATTAAAGGATAGAAAACTGGCAAAGGTTAGGATTGTTTTGTTCTTTTTAGAAAGAAACATTTATTCTGACAAGGAGCCTTTATGCTGATGGTCCAAATATGCTAACACTGCTTTTTTGCTACATACAGCCTAAATTGTCTTTCCAACAAGACCTGAGCAGGCTTCCAAAGCAGAAGCAGTCTCAGATGCACTCCAAAACAGTGTATTATACTCCAACGTAAAACTGTTCTTCAGTCCATATGGGATATCTCAAGCATTTGCTGAGTCTGGCTTTACAAAAAATGGAATTTATTTTATTTTATTTTGACCAGTGCAACTTTTATGCCAATTTTTTTATTATTATTATTTTGAATTTTGGGTCAAATTTCACTTTTCTCTTTGAAGGGATGACAAAGTAGACAGAATTTTTACATGTTGCACAGGAGCCCTAAAATCTAATCTCTCCCTAAACTCACGTCCATATAAAAATCTGCAGCCTTCCCATAGCTGGAAACTGTTCTGTATACTGAACATCAATTAAATGAGGGATTTTGGAATTTTTTAAAGAACTTGTAAAGTTCAGAAATTTTCAGCGTGGATTCTGGAACTGAAGATCGGGACAAGCTGAACTAATTTGAAAATGTAAATGTAAAAAATATATGATCCATAAGTGACAGATTAAAGAGGAAACATGAGTGGCTTTCAGAGCTCACTGCCCTCCACCACTGAGTGCTTGCACAGCCCAGCTACTCTGGGGTCAGCATTTTCTGGCAGCATCAGACAATAAAAAATGCATAAACTTGTGGTGCAGGGTAAAGCTACTGTGTCTGACATAACACTAAGGCAGGGGCCCAGGGAGGTGACTGAACCCTGACTCCCAGCTGCATCAATCCCTGTTTTAATCACCCTCCTGACAACACTTCTCTTTCAGCTCTCAAGCTGCTTGGCTCCCAAGGAAGAGAACACCAGTAAAAGACATGGGGAAAAGCTTAAATTAAGTTGTAGTAGTGAGGGGAATAAAACTGTGAAAGTGCCCTTTGCCCAGCACTCAAATCTGTCTCCAAAGAAAATTTGTTTTAACTTAATAAAAACCCAGGCAGCAGAACACTCATCCCTGAGTCCCATTCCAGTGAATGGTTAAGGAGTCAACCAGGAAAACAGTCCCCGCAGCCTCATTTCAGGGGGCAGATTCAAATAAGAGAGTGTGTGTTTCACAGAGAAGGAGGGAAAGATTTCTGTGTAGGAGCACATCTCAGGTATAACTTGCAACACTGCCAACAGTGTTCTGAACAGCTTTCAAACCTGTTAAAACTTTGGTTGCTGATTTTAAATGGACTCAACACCTTGGGTCAAGCATTGGAACAGGATGCCCAGAAAAGTGGTGAGATCACCGTTCCTGGAAGTGTTTGAAAAACATATGGATATGGCACTTGAGGATATAGTTTGGGGGTGGGCCTGGCAATGCTGCATTAACCATTGGACTTTATGATCTCAGAGGTCTTTTCCAATTTTAGTGGTTCTGTGATTCTTCAGCAGCTCTGAGTCATGTAAAAGAGGAGAAGGTAGTAACAAACAAGAGTTTGTTTGCTGGCTGACATCAGAGTACCTGAACGCCCCTGGGTCACCTTTACCCAATCCATTTTTGGAGAAGGACAGATCATTTGTCACAGATTTTACAGGGCTCCACACCATTGCCAGGAGGTTCTTCGGAGATTGAAGAGCCTTTTTCCACCTTTCCACAATGAGTGACTCCAGCTGCAGCTCAGCAATGAGACTGGGTCTGGATTGTGCACACCGTGAGGCTTGGATGGTGCCTGGCACAGGCTGTGGCTGCCTCTCCCCTGAGCTGAAGGGGATTCAGGCAGGGTGCAAAGCCAAGCCAGGGAGCTTTCAGGGTACAGTTTGGGGAGGTTTTATCAGTGCTCATTTCCTGTGGTTGTGGTTCCTAAACACTTGGGGCTGTTTTGCCTAAAAATACTCCTTATCAGCAGCAGCACTGCCATCACCGGCTCTGTCAGTGAGGCAAAGGGGCACTGAGGGGCAGGAGGTTGGCAGTGAGGAGGCTCTGTACCTCAGACACATTGAAGAGTCCCAAAATCCCAAACCTCTCTGGGCTCACACCCTGTGTGTGTGTGTGTGTGTGTGTGTGTGTGTGTGTGTTACGCCCTGCAGTGCCTGTGCAGACTGTGCCAATTCAGTTGGAGAGGACGCACCCCAAATTACCCCTCTGGAGAGGCTGGGGGTGGGGAAGCAGAGCCCTGCCAAGTGCTGGTGCCCGGGGCCACGCTGACTTCTAACCCACAATGCCTCCAGAGGCCCTGCCGGCTGCTGTGGCCCCAGTTTCATCTTCTAAAAAGGTTGTTGCCTCCTGGAGCATGTCCCCAGTGCACAGGCAGGAGTCACGTCCTGTTCTCCAGGGCTGCTGGAGATGGCACCTCACTCATCCCCTGCCTGTCACCAACCTGACTTGTTGACTGCAGAGCTGCCCAGAAGGAGCCCCTGCAGCTGCCAACTTAATTTCCTACTCAGGATTTCCACTGAAGCTCATGGGTTATTTTTCAGTTCAAATTAATAACACATTAGATTGGATATTTTAGAGTTGGAGCTTGTAGAACAGCCTATCATTCCTGTTACCCAACACTTCCCATTACAAAACTCAATTTTTCAGTTGCTCCCAACTTCACTGAACTTTGACTGTTTGCATTCCATTTTTTCTTGCATGAGTATGGAACACACTTCTTCAATTTCAACCAAAATGCTCTGACATTCCTGGAAATGAGTTAGCTCAGGGAAAACCTAGCACCTCGAAAAACATTTTTGGCAATCTTTTCTTGAAGGAGCTTTTTTTGTCACTGTTTTGGAGCGGAGTTTTGAAACTTGGCTCAGCAGATTGGCTCTTTTCTTCAGAACCTCCATGGAAATCCACTCAGATTTGGTAAAATTATTCAACTTTGAAAACTAAAATTTCATCAAATAAAAATTCCTTAGATTTTGTCAGTTAAAAGCTTTGTTTACAGCTTGGCAGAGGTAGCTGATGGTTGACCCAGATTTATGCTTCAGCCACACAATTTTTTGTAGTGACTATAGTTAAGTCACTTAAAACAAGGTGTTCTTAGATCATATTCTCTGTGTGAAAAATAAAAGTGGGTATATGCCATCCCACAGGATGTTGCTATCCTATGGATAAACTAGCACATGCTCCTACATTAAAGGACTTTTTTCTGTCTCACACACAACAGGCATGAATTAAAGCCACACTGATAACCCATTGGCATGTCCCAGTTCTAAGTGCTCAAATGTGGACTTTTCCTACTGTAAATTTTGTCAGCAGCATATGCATAAAGTAAGATGGAGAGCTAGAGGTACCTTCTCTTTAATAAAAAAAAATCTATATGTTTCTTATCAAGAAGTTACTATTAATCTGATGTGTAATATCCCCTTTGTCACATAGCTTAAATCTACTGGTTATTCTCTTTTACACCAAGTCAGCAGAGAAAAACAGTTCTCATTTAATTTACATAGCATGTATGCACTTAGTGAGGTGTTTACTTTGCATCCCACATGGATGTAAACACACTTCCCAAAAAATTTCCTTAATCCTTGAGTTGCGACTAAAGAACAGTTGCTGTTATCTGGATTTTGGAAGCACCTTCCTGCTCTCTCCTGTAATAAAGACTATCTCTACAAGCCAACTGCTATCAGGTTTCTCTTTTGCTGCCATCTTTCAGGAACAGCAGATATGAAGAAGAGTGAAACTAATAACACAGATCAGTAAGTTTGCACAGATGCAAAGAGCAGACCCTGCATAAATACCGAGGAGTATCCTTGGTGTGCTGTAATCCTGCTGCCCTGATTCCCAGGGAAGTTTATGGCTGTGTTCACACCGCGGGCGATGAATATTGCTGTGTGAGCCTTCTTCAGGGCACCCACAGACATACCCTGGGCTCACTCTTGCACAGCAGAAGATAAAGGCTAATTAAACTGTCTGACTCTGCTGTGAAGCTGATGAGGATCACGTATAAGAGCCAGACTGCTGCTGAGCTGCAGGGGACACAGCTTTTGGGAAAAGGAGAGCACCATGAGGGTGGGGAAAGATGTTTTAAAGCAGGGCAGACACTTCTGCTCTGAGTGCCTGAGAATTTTAACGAAGCAGGCACAGAAGAGGAAAACATAAAATTTATAAACCACACAGTGGTTATTTATGTCTAACAAGAAGGAGTTCATCAACACCCTAAATTCTAATGCATTTTGGCAAAAAATCCTTCAATGTGGCTGTTGAGAAAGCAGACACTAAAGCTATCTTTAAAAAGGTTAAAATAACAATCAAAAGGACTATGAAGAAGTTCTTCAGAGCTTTGTGCTACTGCAGTTCCTGGTAAGTCAAGCAGTTTGCTTAAACCCAGCTCAAGCACCTGCAGAGCATGCAGTGCCAATCCAGTGGTCTGGGCTGCTTCATGTCCCCTCTCCCTCACTGACACCTATGGAGGCTTAGGGTGGGATAAACCAGCTTCTAATTCACACATACATCTCTTCCTGGACCACGGTGGACAGGAGGTGAGTCATTGAGACATAATATCAAACTTTTATGCAGCTGCAGTTAAGGAGAGTCAATCCACCGAGCATCTCTGAAAATGTTACCCATATGTCCCTTTACAAAAAGGATTTTCGTTTGGACTGCTTAGCTGATGAACAGAAACACTGAATTATTTACATTCACAGCTTTATTGCTGAGCTCTCTTCTGTAGTCAACACTTCTGTCTACAGAGGTGATGATTTTACTGCAGTACTGGTTTCACAAACTATTGTTCAAAGGCATCAAAAAAGGCCAAAAGTGGAAGGAGACCCATAGTGCATCATCAAAGCCAAAACTGTCCAGTGTGAAAGAAAAAATCTGTTCCACAAATCTAGAGTCTATGATAATAAGAGACCCAAAGAATGAAGCACTAAATTATTAAATTAAATTAAATTATTCTTGATTTAATTGGTATCCTAGAAATGTGGAACCAACTTTATTAAACTTCACCTGTCTACAGTGCTCTATAAATTCACTAGACAACCGAATTAATTGAAGCACATTGTTTTATAAGAATCTGAATCTGGGTCCTTGATTACATATGTACACATGCACAAAACTCCTGAAAAGTATTCCATGTGTAATTCCCTCTGTAATGCTAAGCTGTGGTTTGTATCACACAGCAACCCTGCATTGTATTTTCAGGTGTCTATTCCTTTCCAGCTTCCATACTGCTGAGAAATACAGGTCTGAATTTTCAAAACACCAAAAATGATTGTGAACACCATCCCATTTCAATGAGTAATCTCTGGCTTTCTGATCCATCTTAATGCAATCATTTAAAATTGGGCTTCTTTGCAAATCTAATCTGGGACTTCACATATAGAAACAAAACCAGATTTGGGACTACAATGATGCCTGCCTGTGTGTGCTTCTTTCCAAGAAAAAGAAGCTGCACCAATGTGAAACTGCTGAAACTGAAAAATAATTGTCTACTTGTCTCATGACATCTGAAGCGATACTCTGGAATAAAATTAGTTAGATCCCTGTGTCTAGCAAATTAAAGTAGAAATGCAAGAGCTTGACTCATCAATTTCTTCCCCAGCACAATTCTGTGGTGCTTCAGAGGTGATGATTTTCCTGTTGAGCTCTAAGAGCAATGAAACAAAACACAACCAAGTGCCTCTGACTGCACTGACACTGGAAGATCATGTCTACTGCTGCAGGAATGCAAGAATGAGAAAGTGCATGAGGATTTAAGGAAGCAGACAACTAATTGGCATTACTCACATGGATTACAGACAGGCAGGAAGCAGATTCTGCACTTGTAAGCACCCTGATTAATACCTCCTTTGGCACCCTGCATTTAAATGAGCAGGGCTACTAAAAAAGCTGGGCATTATGAAGTGGGAGTAAAGTTCACAAAATACAGTGGGAGAGTTTGAAGAGGGATGGAAGCATTAAACATTTACGCTGGCAATAATCAGGTGAAAGGGTTTGTCTTCCCACGCTGCGGGGAAGATTACATCTCAGAACCACAGGAGAATGGGCAGCATGTTAATATTGAATAAGGGAGGAACAATTAATATGTTCTGTCGTGAAAAAATAAAGCATTGGAATCGTGGAGTACTTCCCAGTATTAGGAAAATCTTTAAATGCATTCCCCAATATTCTTCACCTTTAGGCGATACCTGAAAAGTGAATTGTCACCTTTGTAATGTTGCTTATGTAGCTGCAACTGCAGTGTGAGAACCTTACTCTGCCTACAGCTAAATAACAGGAGTTTTAATCTCAGCAGTTCACACAAACCAAGCTGAGTGGGGCCTGAGCAGTACCTGACTACTGAAATCCTGCAGGAGGTGATAATGATGCCTTAGTAGATAGCATCATTTCTAAGGTATGTATACACTGCACTCATTATGGCAGCTGTAGACACACTTCAAAGTCAGCTTTAAACAATTCCTTACGCTGTCAGAAAAGCAGCAGGGACTGTTCACTGTTCAACACCAGACAAAGCCCCCACCCAAGAAGGTGAGTGAGCATTGGGTTAATCCAACGCTGAGCTCCTGCTCCCTGTGACTGCACCCTGGGCTACCTGCCTTACAGCTAACTCTCTGTCTGAGCTACACAGCAGGCTTAGTACACTTTGGGACTACAATATCTGCTAATCTCATCTGATTGCAGCCATCTCTAAACCGTGTCTAGTCTAGGCTAGTCATCAAGCCTCCATTTAGTATCAATGGAAAGGGATGAGAGTCCAAAGGGCACTTCATTGCTCTCTAAGACAAGTATTAACATATGAATCATTCCATGTGAGGGCCCTTGTCTCTTAGTTCACTTCAGAGGAAACCTACCCTACACGTCTGAGTTTTGGAGAGCTGAAAACCACCTTCAGCATACAGTAAGCCTGAGATACAGGCACTAAGGAACCCAGTTCTTCATTGAGTAAAGATGTTTGGTGTCCCAAACATACTGCAGAATGAGATCATTACTCAGTTGCTTCCCCTGAAGTTTCAATTAAGTATGATATTCATCCTCATTTCCTCTTCTGCATTCCTTGTCTGGTTAAATCAGCATCTGTGTTTCACGTCTGGGATGACTATGTTTCAGTGGAGAATGAAGTTTATAAAGAGGATAAAAATAAATTTTATAAAAACTTTAAACAGAAATTTGTAATAGACAGTAAGCAAGTGAAACCTAAGTACTTCACTTAGACTATTCTGATGCAGCATCTCCCAAATATATTCACTCTGTTTCTCATTTCCCAAACTACTTTGGAAAATGAAGAGAGATGTATAAGAGGTGCTACACTGAAGAGTGAGAAAAAAATGCTGATGATATTAGCTACAAGCTAAATATTTGCATTTCAAAAGTGACAATGTCCAACAGTTCTCTTGGGAGAAAACTATGGAACAAAATGGTCTGTGGAAAGCTACTCTAATGCCTTTTTAAATACCATCTTCCTCCACAGTACCAACATGGAGTAGAGCCACAAAGTTATGAAAAGTCACTGTCCCTGGAGGTGTTTAAGGAAAGAGTGGATGTGGGACTCAGTGCCATGGTCTGGCTAACATGGATCTGATTGCTCATAGGCTGGACTTGATGATCTCAGAAGTCTTTCCCGACCTAATTGACTCTGTGACTCTGTGGAATGGTCACCCCTTTTCCTCTCCTCCTAGTCATGCCCTGTGGAGATACAGACTGAGCTCACTTCCACTGTTACTTCATCTGTTTGGTTATAACCCCTTTTCCCCATCTGTATATTAAATAGAGATTATGAGCTATTCAGGGCAAAACCCTCTTATCGTACAACTAAGCCACACAACTACACAGAGGGGCCATGATTTTATTTGTAGCTTGGAGGGACACTTTGAATACAAACAGCATTAGCTGCAATATGAAAAAATCACTGTGAGGGCCAAATTACATGCCAAATGAACTAGGAATAGATTTGCTTTGGAAGCAAGTGTTCCCTCTACAATGGGATGGAAACAATCTGTTCTGTTGACAAATACAAACCAAGACTGCATTGCTGTTGGTGAGGACATCTTATGCTCAGGCTTGTGCATTTGTTTTACATGATGTTGTCACTATAATAGTGAATAAATCGTCACTCTGTCACCTCTCTGGGCAGCGGTGTCCTCCTATGGAGAGAGCCCCAATGCCATCACATAGATTGCTGAGATTTCAGAACTCAGCAGTTCTGAGTTCTTACAGTGCATGAATTCAAGCCATGACTGAACTAAGTAGGTTTTGCTTTTGACTCACTCTACGCACTACACCAGCAGGAAAAAAGTCACAATCACCAGAAACTATTTTGTCTCACAGTCTGCTTCTCAGACAGTGAGATTTTATGCATGAGCCTCTCTCTAGCCACAGTGGAAAAAATAAGAACCAGCTGGTCCTTGGGATGCAGCTACCACCCCAACAGTCCCAGCTCACCTTGTCACAGCAGCATGCATCATAGAATCATCGAATCACAGAATAGTTTGGGTTGGGAGGGACCTTAAAAATCATCTGGTTCCAATGCCCCTTCCATTATCCCAGCTCACTCCAAGCCCCATCCAAACTGGCCTTGAACACTTCCATGGATGGGGCAGCTACAACTTCTCTGGGCAACCTGTAGCCTCTGCCCGTGCCACACTACTGGTTGAGGTAACTGTAAGGAGCCCTGCTCTGTGGGTTGCACACTCATCTCAAAAGTAAACCTAAACCACTGGCATATGCAGTGTCTGTCACCTTTGGTGGGAAACACTTGAATCATCGCACCAGCCTCTTACAACCTCCGGGAACGCTCAGGACATCCAGTCCCCAGCTAGCACAGTTCTGTGAAATTACACATTTGCAAAAAATAAACCAGCAGCAAATGATGGTGAGTGAAACTGTCTTGTCTTTTACACTGCAGTAAGGACCTGGTGTTGTAACACTGGAAACAGAAACATTGCAACTCCTTACTGGGGACCTGGTGACAAGGGAGGTCCCAGCCTGTAAGTGGACTGTGCTCATGCTCAAATACACTAATGATGGTCACAGAAAAGAACCTAAACCTCTCTAAACCATGGCCCTGCTGAACATTTCCCTGGCTGCACAATCACATTTTGCCTCTACAAAGGAGCATTAGAGTGCATACATTAAGCTGTACAAAGTCATTTAGAGCAACTTTCAAGCCCAGGACCGCCCACTCTGCCTCCCTCTGCTCCCACAGCCACTGGGATAAATCCGGACCTACCCAGGCAGCCTCAGTAGAGATGTGTCACTCTGAAAGACACCAGAGAGAGCCACAGATTTTCTAACTTCGGTTTGGATGAAACCCCAAGACTCGCTCATCACATCTCGGGGTATTTAGCATTGACTTTAATTAAAAACCTCCCCGTGCCAAACCACATGCAGATGCAAACCGACGCCTTCAGCGTCTGCAAACGCAGCGCCTGAAAAAGCTGCGCTGCTCCCTTCAGTCTGAGGTGGATGCATGAAGGAGGGACCTGCCTGTAAAATTTCCTCTTGTTCTGCAAACTCTCTCTCGCTCTCTCTCTCTCTCTCTCTCTCTCTCTCTCTCTCTCTGCACTGCCCCAATTTACCACAGTGCGAAAAAACCCTACAGTCGAACAAATATATTCTTGGGAAGGAAGGGGGGCTGGTAGAGTGGTTTTTGAAGGCCGGCCAGAGACTATTCGAGACGGGGGACAACACAGAGTGTTTTAACTGCTGTGATAATTCTGCATAAAGAGATGTTAAGGCTCTAGCTCCTTGCTGTAGCATGCCATGTGTCCCTGAATAAAATTACTGCCATGCAGGCTGTTAGCAGAGGAATGCGTAAACAGACAATGTATCCTTGCATCAGTTCCACAAAATGTTGCACAACACAAATGCCTCTCGATGTGTCATTTCCTGCTTGGCCACCAGCCCAGCTCCTGACAGGCAGTCAAAAAAAAGAGAGAGAAAAAAAGAAGGAAAAAAGAAAATAAAAAGAAAAAAAAATTTAAAAAAAGAAAAAAGTAAAAAAGAAGAAAAAATTAAAAAAAAAAATAAAAAAGAAAGGCAAACCGAAAGATTTAAAGCTGTTCTACTCCAAAGCACATTCCACTCGCCTCAGACTTATCCCTCCACCCTCTCCGCCTTTGAAAGAAAAAAGAGGGAGAACTTCCTAAAAACTGTTATGGTTTTAAGTCAAGGAATCTCAAAAATCTCCATCACTTATCTGCGTTTTATAAGCCGGGTCGGCCAAACAGTTAATGTGGGGGCTGAGCAGAACCCCTGGCTGGCTCTCGCTGCAGCGTGCACAGACAAAAAGGCGATGTGATGTTTGCTCATACCTTTCATCACGTGTGCACCTTGCAAGCTGCGGCAGTAGAGAAACGCTCGGGAACTGAATGGAGCAAAGCACTTTTCCCCCCTGAAACTCAAAGCTCAAAGCTCAGAGCTGCTTTTCCACTCACACTGATAAAAGAAAGTTGGGGTCGGTGACTTTGGAGCCTACCTTTGATTAGAGACAAACTAAAGTCTTTGGAAGTCAGTCAAAATATAAAAATATATAGACTTCTCCTCCCTCCTTCCTCATGATTCCCCCGTGACTGGGTTTGTCCCAAAAGCAGCCAGAAAGGAGGATGTGACTCCTGTTCTAAGGGTACCATTGTGGAAGGGCAAATCATTATTTCTGTAGTTGTAATGAGGTAAGGCAAGGGCATTAAAGGGGGGTTTAGGTAAAGATCTGGGTGGTTTCTTTGCTCTATTTTTTTTTTTTTCTCCTTTGACTTCCTTTACAGTAATCTCTGGCTTTCTGTCGGTCAGTTATGACCTCATGAAAACTTCTCCGGAAAACTTCTTTCAGCCCTCCCAGCTGGAACGCAGCTCTGCTGGCTAGGATGTGTGTATGGCAGAGGTTTTATCCTGGATATGAGGAGAGAAAAATATCTGCAAGATTTCTTAGTGATTCCCAAAGATCTTATACAACCCCGTCTCCAGGCTGCATCACTCAGAGTGCAAAGCACTGTCTCAACCCAGCACAGAAACTCTGCAACACAGTAGATGTCCCTAGACACTAATCTAGATAGACTGGAAGATGTTAGCTAAAATTAAATAAATATTTTCTGAGAAAAAAATCATCAGAAGACCTTTTCTCATCTAGAAATGGGCAGGTTTTTCTAACAGAACAACCTGACATCACTGTCTCTATTAAAATATTTTCAAATAATAACAGAGAGGCAAGGCAGCAAGCTTCTACAAGCAGACATTTAATACGACTAAATGGCACTTACATTTAAGAACCCGACTTTCTGAAGTGCTGAGCATCCAAAACACCAACTGGAGTCCCTGCATGCCACAACTGTTCAGCACTCCTGAAGTCAGGCTCTAAATGTCTGTGATGTCTGCCATGGCTTTGCTGCTGCTCCTGCTGCTGCTGGGAACCTCTCAGCTTTCGTTTGCTCGAGTCAACTTGCCAACAGAAGGTCAGAGTGCCTTGCCTATAAACAAGCCTTACAAATTCACGATCTAAAGCATGATGTCATGTCTTAAAATGATAAGCTGGCAACAAAGTAAATGACATTTTGTAAAGATGTGCATAATTTTATGTTTACACTCCTTAGAATGAAGGTTCTAATAAGTCATTGGTTGTGTTCCTTTAAAGGGAAGTTTTATAACTGAGATGAATCACAACTGCAAAAGATCAAAGTTAAAAAACATCAATGATGCCATGGGGTACTTTTTAATCTTGTAATGAATGATGATCATGTGCTCTTATGAAGTTGCTCCAACTGCCAACGCCAGATGTGTATATTAAGAAAAAAGTTGTTTGTGATGTGACAGCTCTGGTTGAGCTGCCAGAGAGAGGAAAACTAGGATAACATGCTTGAAATGTTGAAGTGAAATACAGATCCTAGCAGAGAGGGGCACTATTTGCCGATACATAATTTTTTTAACATGAACACGTTTATCATCAGAGGTGCTCCTTGAATTCCTTATTGCCCTCAAACACCTAATTTTCCTTATGCAACACAAATGCCATATACATTCCTTGAACGATTACTACCAAACTAATGCATCTACACAAGTGCAGGGTCTCTAAGAAGGAAGCTTAGTGAAAACTTCAGTGAAACTCCCAGAGCTCACCGGAGCTACTCCCAGAGCTCACTGGAGCTATTCCTTAGACATTCAAGTTTAATAATGAGTCATTCCAGAGATGTACAAGAATGACTTGAAAGTATAAGGTTGCAGTATGCCACCTAAACATTAAAGTACAAATGGACATTCAAGCTCAAATTTTACTTTCTTTAAAAAAAGAAAAAAGTGTATGGGGGAGAAAGAAAATAAAATATGAAGAAGAATAAAATAACTCCATGTAGGCCAAAAGAACTCAGTTACTGAGCATTTCTGGGCTCAGCTGTTCAAAGACACCAGCAGATGGGTATCACATACAGAGGTCTTTTAGGTCTAAAGTAAAAAATTCCAGCAGAACTAGGAGATCTTAAGTTCTATGAACACAAACTAACTTTCAATCCACTGATCACCAAAACATCCCCATGCCAGCAAGGTCCATTTCTGTGCTGCGCAGGGTAATCCACACTACTCTCCACACCTCACTTTCAAACCTTTCTGCTCTTTCACCACAGTTGTGTCCCCTGCCAGGAGAATTCCTCTTTTGCAGATGCATCAATACATGGAAGCAGCCTCCAGATGGGAATGGGTAAATGATAAAGAACTTGTTCCCTGCTTTTTACTCTATGAATGCAGCTTCCCCAGTGTCCTCCAAGTAAGTTACATGGAGCACCAGCTGCAAGCGAAAATTAAAAATGGGAACTGACTCATGGAGAGAAGACAGAACAAAAATCCCCCTGTTGTAACATCAGGACACCTCAGCTGAAAGCAGGTAGCACCACAAGTCTGTACCTAATGGAATGTATCCAGAGCTATTTGCTTTTTCTTAGCTGTTCTTCAAGGTGAAACTCTGCAGCCTGGACAGTTCTTACAGGGAGCATTTCAGTTCCCACCTCAGTGCAAGAGGAGGTGAGTCTGCAGCGTGTATTGGCATGAGAAACACTTAACTGCATGAATTCTGTCTACATCTTTCTACTTCTGTCTTTGTGGTATTTTAAACAAAACACCATGAAAGCTCCTTGAAGGTCGCATTTGTATGTGCACATCAAAGGCAGAATAATTATTTGAGATGCTTCCATTATAAGGATTCTTTTAATGTGGTTATTCATCAAATAATTCTTAATCTCTAAGTGTAATTTAAATAACGCTATACCTGGCTAATCCAATCAATTTAGAGTCATTTCTAGTTAGATTAAGGAAAAAAAACTCCAGAACTAGCTCATCAGTGATACCCATATGATGTGAGACTGGTTACCAGCTAAATGTGCTAGACAGAGAGACAGCCAGATAAATCCTGATGGATTAACCAGACTTGACTGTATCTAAAAATAAGTGCTACCCATAAAACTGCTAGAACATGACAAAACACAATTGTCATAAAAGTACAGCCATTACAAAATAGATAAATCATGGCAAATAGATTCTTAGTGAGCTTCCATGGCTACGAGACAAACATGCTGAGTGAAAATCTGCTGGACTGTTTTTTAAAAAAAAAAAAAATCTGTGCACAAATAAGAAACAAAGACTATGCTGTTGATATACTGTTTTTTCAATCTTTCTTTGGCCCCTGAGGGTCTACAATGAGTCCATAGCTGAAAACCAAATTCAGGTCTGATGAGATTAACCAGGTGCATTAATTATCTGATGGCAAAAGAATTTAAGGGCAAACAAAAAGGCACTATATGATATGTTTCCTTTCTACGCGAGAACTGATCCTGAAAGATCAGGCTCCTGTTTTGTTCTAAACGTCTTCAGTTGGAAACTTACAGGAGTTCAGGGAATGCAGCACGTTGCAGGATTGTATCTACTGTGTCTAAATCAGATTATATATAAATACAGTGGGTTTAGTTCTCATTTACACTGGCAGATAATGTATTAAGACCTTGATGTGAATGAGAATCAGGTTTGGGATTGCCCAAATTCAGCCAAGCACTTAAGTGAAGTGTTTAATGCAAGTATGCGTGTGGTCCAATAGACTCCAAATTAAGCATGCGCTCACGTATTTTGCTGAGCAAAAAACAGTGGTTGTCAAAGATATACATATTTCATTTACAGGTCTCTGTTAAACAAAATTAAGTAGGCATAAGAGTAAAAAGAAGAATATAATACTCACTTCTTGGCTCCCTTGGCCCATCCACTGTAACCTTTATAGCTCTGTGGTATGTAGCGACTTGGGGGGGATTTGTCAGGACAGTTATTGTCAAAGTAAAGCTCTTCCCTACAAAGGGAAAAAACAACGAGGAATGAGTGATTACAACATGAAAACAGTCACATGCATGTTCAGTAAAGAATCAGTTTAAAATTATTCCTTGTCGTTACCACAATCGTGAAAATTAAAAACATAACTGACCATAGGAGTTTTCCTCCCCTTCAGTTTTACTCTATGTCAAGAATACATCCATGTGTTGACAATCTAAATGTTTCTTATTTAATAATGGGTCATCATACAATGACAGAACAAAAGTGATTCACTGCTGAGGACAAGCCAAATTCTTTGCTGCATTGAAAGTGGTGTAAATCCAAAGCAAGTCAGATAATTTAAAAATTTACTCCAGTTTCGCAGCTGTGTGACAGAGAGCAGAATGTGACCACATGTTATTTACTTCACACAGTTTTATCATTTCATTTGTTTGACTTGCCTACAATAAGACAAGGAAAGAATATATTTTTCTCCTGGGAGATGTTTTAACAGGGAGTCAGTGTCTCTGTCCTTCATATGCCAGGGCTAATATGATGATATCATTATTATGGAACACGCCTTTTTTCCCTACACATATTCCATCTATGAAATACCAAGAAAGCCCCCGACTTTCCCGTGAGGGTGAGAAATGTCTGTGTGCACGTACTTTGCTATCGTCAGTCTGCATTGTTGGGGTTTTCTTGGTTTTTAGGGTTTTTTTTTTTTACTTTTCAAAGCTTGAATTCAGGCAGAGATTGCACAAGACCATCCACAGCCTTCAGCTGAATGAAAATGTTAGAAAGAAATAAATAAAGGGAGCTGCCTGCATCTGAGCACACATTCTCACAGGCACTGGCCCCCGTTTGGGAGACTCACTGACAGTTGTAATCTGTTAGATATGCAACGGTTACTCATGTCAGATAGTCAAAACTGAAAACTGTTTCAAGACAGGAAAAGGTGGGCGTACAACAGTGACTCAATAAAACAGTCAGCAATCTTTGGTCTTCATGCTCATTTAAGCTGCTACTTTACCAGACACTTAAAGCTCTTTTTACTTTTTTTTTTTTTTTCCTCCTCCCTGGGTGTATTTGTGCATTTTTGCTGCTAGGGCTTTTCCTCTTGCTGAACTCTGAAGGCATTCAATCAAGGCACAAATCTTAAATGATATGTAACAGCGCAAACTTAATGTAGTTTTTTCAGGCCTAATATAGAACAGCTTATATATAAGGCATAATACAGAACAGAGCTTTGGCTGTCAAATCTAGTAATTGGTCTTTCTTTCTGGTCCAAGTCATATATCCCCCAAACCTGCCTGAGACATACATCATTTATTATCAGGAGTGCAACTTCAAACTGTCTTGGCTATAATTTTCATGAACTAGAATGTGACATGGATTTTTTTTTAAAGGAAATATAACTGTCATTTAGAGTAAAATGATTTTCCAGGTGAAGCTGTGCTCCAGCTGTGCCCAGCTCTCTGGGAGATGCAGGTTAGAGGGAAGGTCAGGACCCTGGCAAATAGAATTATAGAATGCTTTGGGTTGGAAGAGACCTTAAAAATCATCTCGTTCCAACCCCCCTGCCATGGACAGGGACACCTTCCACTAGACAAGGTTGCTCCAAGCCCCATCCAACCTGGCCTTAAACACTTTCAGAGACAGAGCATCCACAGCGCCTCTGGGCAACCTGTGCCAATGAGTCACCACCCTCACTATTTCTTCCTAATATCCAATCTAAACCTGCCCTCTGTCAGTTTAAGGATGCAAAAATCTCAGGATGCTGAATTCTGTCCCAGTGGCATGGCTGAAGGTGGCTTTTCCCATTTTTACTGGGAAAAGGATTACTTCCTAAATCATCACAGGAAGAGAGTTAGGTGTATTTAGGATGTCCAGTCTTTGTCCAGTCCTGCTGTTCCAGAGGTGAACTGTGTGTCCTGCCAGCACAGGGTGTGGGCAGCCCTCACACACACAGCAGCAGCCCTACAGTGCCTCCACACTGCTTGTTTAGGGCTGAAAAGCATCCGTGCCTTTTATTCCTCTCCAAAAAGGAATTCAGCCCACTGCACAAATATATATAGTTCTCCAGGCTCAGGTTTAAGGCTTCCTTTGGCACCAGCTTGCCGTGTCAAAAGGTTCTGACTATTAAATTGTATGCTGATGACATTCAGATCACAGTAACCCCTAGATGATCAGTAGAACACTACTGGTAACAAAGATACTAAAGGGGCTTTTCCATACACCTTTGAACAAAGAATTTTCGCCTTCCATGCTATTATTCTCTTTATACATCAAATCTGTATAAGTGTCTATCATGACAAAAAAATTAACTCAACAAAATATGCTATTTGTAAGAACCTGCAAAATTGTTTTGTAGAAAAGCATTGTAGTATTTTCTACACTAAATATATCACAACAGAATACAGTGGCCAGAAAATATTCACTCCTTAATAAAAAGAGCTACATTTGGACCCTGACAGTGAGGATTTCTGAAGTGTCACTTCTCAGCCAGCCTGAGCTGAAGAGTAAGCAGCTAATTTGAGGGGGAAACTGGTTTTGTTCCCTAACTGCTATTTTAAAAACCAAAGTGTGGATGAAGTAGCACTGACGAAACCCCCTCACACTTCATAAACCACAGAGCCCTTCATTGTGGGGAGCTGCAGGGCCCTGCTGGGGCGCTCCAGAGCTTTCAAGAGATGATTTACATATTACAGGATTAAGAATGAAATAAATTTTTAAGGTCCCCTGTTTCAGTGATGCTGATGCCTTCCACAGCTATTTCACAGCTATCCCTCCTCAGCTACAAAATCCTTTAATGCACTTTTTATCACCTTTCTTTATTGCCCTTAGTCATTTCAACTATCCACTTTCAGAGGCTACAGACTAATTGTAGCTCTCTTTTATTAAATTCCCCAGCCAAGCAGTCATCTGGCACTATTGCTTTAGTGTGTCTAAACTGTGCATTCTTTGTTATTCACACATGTGAGCCGAGCTGACACAGAGGAGGACGAGATGGACATATGCTGAAGCACAAGGCAAACCCCAGAAAGGAGCTTGAAAGGAGACTCAGCAGCTTGTGTTGCATATTTTTTCAGTTAGATGCTAATGTGATTAAAGTATCAGGACACAACAAAATTAAGGTTATGATCCTTTGCTTATTGAAGACAGGAATTCTTTTCTTCTCTGTGGTGTGGATGGGGCTTGTAAAAGTGAGCTACCACCTGAAAACCACATACAAACAAGTGCTGCATTCGCATCAAACACTTCGGTTACTCACCCTTATGAATTCAAAAAAGGTGTTTAAGAGAAATTATGCAAACAGAAACGTGAAGCTTCTGTCAGGCAAACAAAATGAATATGTATAAAAATCGGGTTTCTCCATTGAGCCATGGGAAGCAAGCAAAAACGTGGGAGAGGAGGTGAAGTGGTAAGTTGATGATTCAGACTTCACAATCAAATTTAGAGATACAGAGATCAAAGCACGAGCTGCTTAGAAAGATGTAAATCTCAAGTCAGAAACAGGTGTGGATTAGTTTCTTGCCACCGAAAAATGATTTCTTTATTAGCTTATTTTTTCCTGTTCTACTTCAGGACTTGTATTTACTGATATTTGTCTATGTAAGGAGCTTTCTCACTTCTGTTTGCAACTACTGATTTCTTTGCCTGCTGTTTTAAGCAGAGTTCTAAAAATCTATCATTAATGATAACTCTTTCTCCTTCTCTCCCTCTCTCTCTCCCTCTCTCTCTCCCCCCCTCTCTGTTCTAAGTCTGGAAGACAAGTCTGGACCAATTTCTCCATCCTGCCTCTGGCAGGAGAATGCAGCATTTCAGATCCTCCACCGAGTCCCGGCTGCTTCAAAGGAAAAGCCCTACTTTCTTCCGTTAAGATCATAAGAAATATAGGGGGAGGGGGTCAGCTCTGTTTGGACATAATTACACTTCATCAAAAGAAGCTTTCTTCATCTTCCATGCGTGAAAAGTCTGCAAGCAGTTAAGTCTGTCTTTTTTCTTCCTCTTTTTCTTTTCTTTTTTTTTTCTTTTTTTTTTCTTTTTTTTTTTTTTTTAAATATAAAAATTGCTATTTGGGAAACTAGCCAAAACTCAGAAAGCCAATATAGTAAAACAGTGCACACCCTTTGTTTTTCTTTGAAGTCTCTTAAATAAATATGTTGAGGGTTTGAAAAGTATACTATCACTTTTCCATAGATTGTACCCAGATTGATCAGAGAAAAAGTCTATTCCAAGTCTGCTAGATAAAAATATAAATTAAACTACTGGAACCAAATTTTAGGAGCTCTGTGTTTGTGTCTGTATCTACTGAGGCTTTAGGCTGTCTATTTCATTTCCTATGCTTTAATAAAAAGTATATATCATAGGTTTGAAATTAAATCCTCACATCAGAGGTAGTGAGGTAGTGCATCACATTTCAGTCCTTTTTCAGCACTACTAAAAGGCTGATACACTACTGAATTTCTACAGTAAGGCAGAAGTAGTGATGGGGCCAGAGAACTTTCAAACCTCATCCATCAGCAGAATAACAAAGCAAAGTGATTATTTAACGAAAAGAAGAGAAATGGAAGAGATAGGCAGCACCTTAATCACAGGGGGAGTAAACTCCATATTTATTTTGTATTACTGATGGTAAAATTATTCTTTCTTTCAAGTTATTCTTTATTAATAATACTTTTTAAGTTCTAAACTGATAAAGAGAATTTTTGGCTAGGTAATTAAAATAAAGAATAGTCGCTGTAAGTCATGCTTATGGACTCACTTTCACAAAGCACTTGTAAAAATGTGCTGACTGGTTTGGACTCTCTGGGCCTTGGTCATACGTTTAAATTTTTTTTGGAAAAAAACTCTTTGCTTCTGTAAGATGAACTCCAACTGCTTGCTAAAAAATATTATTGTAAAATTTGCCTTATTGCTAATTTTTCAGCACAGTTATTCTGCTTCTTTTGCTTTGCTTTTCCCCATGCAGGGCTAATTTAGAAAAAAGTGAATAATTACTTCAAATACATAAAGGAAAAAAATACGTAGGTTGAATCAATGACTGATACATCACTACTCTGAACACTCCTGCAACAAGAACTGCAGTGCCAGCTTCCTTTGAGTTATCCTTTCAATCATTACCTGAAGTTTGAAAGCTGCTGTGTGACCCTTGAGAGGAATTCTTGCAAATTTGCAATAATTACAAAAGCTTTCTATAAGTGCAGTGCAGTTTTCGGATTATAGGAAACTCAAAGAGCTGGAAGACAATGACAGCACTCTACATCTTAAAAAAAAAAAAAGAAAAAAAATTGAAAGTTACCCTGTCATTTAAAGTAAAGGTTAAACTTAGTTCATGCCCAAGCTTACGAGCAATTCATAAAAAGTCAACTAGCTTGCTAAAAAGAAAAGTGGGGGTGATTTGATTTTCACGGGTTATCAACAGTTTGGTTTAAAGGGCAGAGAAGCCACTAGCAAGCTTTCCACCAACAGCTGTTAAGCCTTGAAAGATTTAAGTCCCTAAAGAATACAACCTATAGAACATGTGATATGCAAAATCCCCCTAATTACAGGTCTTCTACAACAACTTCAGAAGCAGCTCTACTGCTAAAGGGAATTCTCCACCTCTCATTGCCATGGCCCGAAATACACTCTCCTGACTCTGCATAACCTGGATCACAGATATTCCCTTTTCTTTCCACCCTTCCTGTGTGATTCAAACAGGGAAGCAGGTACTCCCTGAATAATTTTTCAAAATCTGTCTGATAAAAAGCTGCAGAGACTCCTAATTTGCTTTGTGCAAATGCTGAAGTTTGACAATAAAATATGTGTATATCACTCCAAAAAAAAAAAAAGACTGACAACCTGAACAACGTGGTCTAGTGGAAGGTGTCCCTGCTTATGGTTAGAATGAGATGAGCTTTAAGGTCGCTTACAAACCAATCTTTTCTGTGATTCTATGAACAACGGGTTTATGGGTTAATCAATATTTCATTGCAAAGTAAGTTTGACATCTAGGCATCGTTTTTCAAATCATTACGGACACGTAGAAGACAGCGGCCTACCTCTTCCACTTCTGCCCACAAATCGTAAGTCATTAAATCTGGCCACCTGGTTCTTCATCACGGCAGAGGCGTTTCGCAGCTCTGCAGAGTAGTTCTCATCGTTCCCAGCCATGACGGTCACCACCGTGCCATCAGGCACTTCTCCCAAGGCCACCACCTGTGAAAACGGGGAGACAATCATTACTGGTGAAGCCACACTTTGGAGGTGTGTGCTCCCCCTCGAACTCTGCAGGCTGCCACGGTCGTGAAGAAGCTCTGTGGTGAGGAGTCTGGTACTCGCTGTGCACAGAACAAAGTGCCACATCAAACACACAAACATCGTGTGTTGTCTCCATTTCCCAGAGCTTCTTCATTGTTGCATTTCGTCAGAAACGCTCAACCTCCTTGTGTTGAGTGCACGCTTTAATGCTTTCTGAAGGACAACTTTGTTCTTAGCAAGCAGGGAGCAGCGAGAGGACACGAGGCAAGGCTTGTATCTGTAAATTGTGCACAGGAAAACATTTAAAATGGAAAGCTAGAAATTAGTATTAGCGGCCTTATCACCCAGATTAATTTCTCTTCTGGTTTTGCCCATCACCCTGACCCCTGAGCTCCTCAGACTTCAAGACAGAGAGATCCATGCATCCACCCATCCCAGGAGTGGCACTCGGGGCACCAGCAGGCAAAGCTCTATGCCCAACACGCTTTACAATGGAGCACTTCATGGCTGGAATTCAAACTCCTCATGTGCAATATAAAACAAAGCTGTATTTCCTTGCAGGCATGTAAATTTTCATAGTGCTTGCAAGAGTTGCATGTGGTTAGTGATGATACCTCCCTCAAATTCCAGGACGGGTGAACAGAAGATATCAAAGTATTTAACTTCTCCTTACGTTCCAGCTACCTGATAGTCTCCCTTTCATGCTTCAGTGGTTGTGCAGTGCTCCAACATCTGATTAAACAAATGTCATAGAGCAGACAGCTTCTAATTTGAAAACACCAGGAATACCTACAGTGTTAGTGCTCTGTGGCTTCTTAAAGCAAAAATAAAGTTAAACAGGAATGCTAAGTTACTAGGAAGAAAATATACACACAGGGCAAAAATGTCCGCAAAAGTATTAATAAAATAACTTCCTTTTCCCCAGTTGGCTAATTCTGATGCTGAAAATAAATTTATAACAAGAAGAGATTCAGAAATATTGCATGGCTGAGCCAGAACTTGAAAAATTATCTTAAGCTGCAAAGTCTCTCTCCTTGCAGCTACTACCAATTTACACGGTCAGATATGAGTTTTTATATTATTCAGAGTAATTTATTCTGTCTCCTGAAATATATATTACATTTTGTCATATGGCCTTCCTGAAATGTCTTATCCATAAATGATCCTGGCTGAAACTAATAATTGCAGGTTGCAGGTGATATTAATTCAGTGGAAAGAATAAGGAGCTCTGGATATATAGGGAGACCATTATATGGTCCAGTGAACTGTACAATGTTTCTCTAAAACAATAAAGAGGAATTGCAATCATATAGAAGTAAGCCATATAACTGAAAACTATAGCTTATTTTATTTAAAAGAAATGTTGAAGAGAAAGAAGCAAGTGAAGCTCAAATGCTGTTTGAAAAGAATTTACCTGCTTTTCTTTTTTTGTGTGTGAAACACCAGATAATACCACCCAAACCTAAAAGTTACGTTTTGCCGCAAACTACTGTGAGGTCATCATGTATCTAACAAAAAATTTACTTTAAAGTCATATCAAAGTCCCTGAACATAAAAACAGAGGAATCAGAATTGTGGCTAAGATCTGAGGTCCCAATAACTCTCTGACTTGGGTCTGGCAGCAACCAGGTCTGACGGCTTCAAAGCCAGGTGTAAGGAACAATAAATAATAATCAAATAACAAATAATAATCTGGTGAACAGATTACAGAACTGACTCTGATCATTAACAAATGGATACTGGCTTAAACTGTGAAGTATGGGGCTTGAGACTACTTATAAACCACTCCCTTCCCAGTCTGGAACAGACCACGTTATCTCTGGACAGCCTTGTCGTGCCCATCATCATCTCAGGGAGTTGCACCCTACGCCTTTTACATTACACCTCACAAAACAACAACAAAAAAATCACACTAACTCCAGAAATGCAAAGTACCTGAGAGCACAGCAGGAAGCACAAGGCTGCCAGGGGCCTGGCAAGAGGGAACGAGGTGCCTGAAGCCTCAGCTCACCTCTTTCTCCCCAGGTACCCGCAGAGCATCAGGTGGCGCCATCACAGCCCCGTCTCAGTCCCAAACCCAGGTACAGCTTATAACACCTGGCAGGAGGGAGTAAAATCCCTAAAAAGGCTCCCCTCTGTCCTCTGTTGCTTTTCAGAGCTTTCCTTGCTGCCCTTTCCACTCAATGTCAGTTTAATTTGTCAGCTTAGCCATCAACTCAGAGCTGCACGTGCCACTGCCATCACTGAGCGATCCCAACTAATCAAGAGCTGCCTTGGATGCAGTATCATTGTTCCTCTCCTTCAGAGAGGACCAAAGGACAAGACAAACTGAAATCAGAGATTAAAATAAAAACTTTGGCTCATAAAATAAAGCCCGATAACATGGGAAGTTCCCCTGCCACGCAACAGGAGTAAAAGGCTTATTCTTTTCTTACTTTGGTACTTTCTTGCCACAAGCCAGCCTAAGAATATTGCACAGCCACATAGAAGTGCTGAGTAGAAAAAAAGCTTTGCAAAACAAGTTTGAAACCTGGAAAAGTACCCGTCATTTTGAGAATTTTCAAAAGTAATTGTACATACAGAAAGACTTGGCATAAACTGTGGCATAAACTCTGATTTGGCAATTTTATGCCATGTATCAACACAAAATTAATTACATATTCTTAGAAAGAGGATTGTAAATGCACTGTGAAATGAGTAAGGACTGTGTTAAAAATTAAAGATTTAAAGTAGCCACAGTGCACATTCCGTACCTATCCTTTAATACTCAGTATCTATACTATTTCAAAATCTTTATTTTCCCTATTATTTTTTTCCCTATGATTCCCTACACATTTTCATGATTAAAAGTAGATTTTGCTTTTTTTTTTTTTCCCAACTAGAGCTCAGAAAGATACACCAATCCCCAAAATAAAACCAAACCAATTCCTATAGGTTGAAAATAACTATGTGTTTTTTGCATAAAACAATTCTGGTTAAGCAACCTGTTTGCCCAGTTTCGGTCCAGTGGGATTTGAACTGGCCAAAGTATGTAGCCTGAAGACTGAAGTTATAAGCACAAAGCAAAACTCCTATACAACAGCAGGTACTCAAACTTTCTGCAGAATAAAATGCTTGTCTGGAAAAAAAAAATGGCCAACACTAGTGTATACGCTAACTAGTTCCTCTCAAACATTGATATCTGCCCCTTCAAAAGCTTTCTTGCGAAACACTGAATTCAAACAGCCTCTGAATGTAAAATCTTCTGTATTGAGAATGCTATTCCCAGACATTGCCAAAAGAGCATCTGATACTATTAAAAATATTTCAGTGTCCTGTAACTTAAAACAGAATAACTGATTTGTGCTACTTTTTGTTTCAAATCTACATCTGGGCTGACAATTTATACAGCAGGTTTCAGCTTGAAGCTATTTAAAACAGCTGAGTTATAAACTCTGAAAATTGGGGTTTGGAGGGAAATGCTGACAGACCCTGAACTACTGTGGTGCTACTGGGGAAATGTTTTAGACTCCACATCCCATTTTTTCCCCTGCCTTTAGGTCCACTAAGACTCTCTGCTGCTATTAGCATCATACAGAAGTCACTTCTAACCTCTAACGTGGCAATCTGGGTCTTTATGACTCGCAGTAAAACTCACACAGAGGGGCCAAATTCTGATGACTCAACTCAAACTAAGTATTGCTGGCTACTGAGATTAAAAAGTGAATATGATTTGCACCTGGGAGCACAATATCCATTTATTTTATTCTAAATATTAATAGCTAGAGCTGTATTAACAACTATTCACCTAATACTCTTCCCCACAAAACCAGTCTGCATTAACAATCTTCTTAGTGAGCACACGACAGGGACTTCCTCCCCAGTGTGTGCAAATATTAATACTTAAAATTCAAACCTAATGCTAAGCCAACACTATTTCAAAAAATTATAATCAAACCCAGCACTGTTTATAACATACTTCCTCTCCTGCATATGATTTATATCTGTTTTTTTAAATTAAAACAGTGCTATATCCAGCGTACGTTTTCACTCGAGATCGCTGCGAGAGAATTATGACACACTTAACACACCACTCAAAACATTATCATCAACATATTATTTATTGCCAATAAAACTTCACAAAGTGTGTTGTCTGTGAGCTATTTCATTTTCAATTTATTGTTCAGCTGAGATTTCTATAGCTCAAGTCTGTCTCTTTTTTCGCTTTCAGAGCTGATTCCCATTCTGTTGTAACACAATCAAGTGTTTCACTGTGTGATAAATGCCGCTCCTTTGGTCTAAAACTACTGGGCAACTGTATGCAAGTTGCATTTGAAAAATGAAATTAACTCTTTTTTTTAATGGTCAAAAGTACTTCAAGTGAGTTATAAATTAATTTACAGGTACAGAAGGGCATATATAATTTTGGCATATTTTAAAAAGTGCATATTGCATATGAAAACACAGCTGCACCCACAGCAGCTGAGTGCAAGGGGCAACATGTGCTTCTGATGCATCTGAAAATCAGACAGATCTGCACCTCCGTGTCAGCAATCAAACACAGGACCCACATATAAGACACCTATAAATTCATATATATGAACACAAAAAGATTGGGGAACAGCCTAATCCTTTGTCTACCTTTTCATCACATGTAAGCATTCTTATTGTAATAATATTCTAAATACTTTAATACTTAGTTTAGATCTTTCTCTTATTCTAATGAGATGCGACCGCATCCTTTGAATTGCTGTGAGGTAGGAGAAGGCTCAGACACCTCAAATGAGAACAGCAATGTGAGCACAATAATGCAACAGCTCCTGCGTCCCTGCTTTAACCTATAACACCAACTTAATCTAGCACTCAATTAAATTATAATCACAATTCTCTGAAAGCTCCTCCTCCTTCTTACCCCGCAGCCCCTCTGGATCAGAATCACTGTGATCCACATGTAGAGGGGCTCTGAGTGCTACACCAAACCATGAAGTCAAAAGACACCTCATCCTCCTGACATTTTTGCTCAGTCCGACCATCGTGTCCTGCACAAGCAGGCCCTGTGCAAAGGCTTCCTCCCGCAATTCCAGCCTCTCCAAGCTGTTCCCCCCCACACGAGCACTTCAGACAAGCCTCACCCGCACACCCGTAACATCCTCAAAGCAAACCTCCATCGTTATCACCGCTCACTTTACCAGGGGCTCATTTAACCGCTGTTACTATTTCTTCCCGCACAAACGGCCATGATAACACGGCTGGCAGTCGGGAAAACACAAGAAAAAGGCGATGTTCTGGAACGTGCTGCGTGAGACTGTTTGCAAACTTTTCTGTCTTTTCAGAGATTTCCAGTTGTGTTATTTTCCACAGGAAAATGTGGGTACGTTGAGACCCTGGCAGGGCCACCCCACCTCACTCTGACCCCTGCCCTGCTCAGGAAGGCACTTGGGGACACCCCAGCCATTGCCCTCTCCCTACCAAAAGCCACGGGAAGGAAAACTCCAGGGGGAACACTTGGGAATATTGCTAGAGGAGGAAAAGGGCTTGCTTTTAAAGCACGCAATTATTGTTGTTATTATTACAGGGGTTTTTTTCTAAAATCGTTTCCTCTCATTAGCGCGCCGTGGGGATGGAGACAGAAAATTAAAAGCAGCATCCCCAGTGCAGAGTAGGGTGGGATTTATTATGGAAATGTGCGACAGTGCCAAGGAGAGCGTCTCTGGGCAGCCACTTCCTCCGTTGTCCACCAGGAGAAGAGAAGGGGCCCCGTGTCCCCCCCTCCAGGTGCTCTGTGTCCCCCTTTCCCAGCCCCATCTCTGCCCGGGCTGTTGGAGAGCAAAGACCCGATCCCACTGTGCCCCTCCAGCCTGACCCTCGGACTCCAGCCCCCCCCGGAGGCTTCAGAGCCCCCCCAGATCCCCCAGTCCCACCGCCCGGAGCGGAGAGGAGGAAGGGGCACCCCCGTGGGTCAGGGACTCCTTTCTCGAGGTGGACGGGGTGCCACACTGAGCTCCGGCCGAGGGCTGAGTCCCTCCCTCCCCAGGAAGGGAAAGCAGGTTTCTACAAAAAAATAAAGCCCAGGGAGAGAGACTGTGGGGGGCAGGGGGTGTCTCCCGGGGGGATGCTGAGGGGGGCACAGGGTGTCCCTGGGCTGCGGGGGGGACACGCCGGAGGTGCCCCGGGGGGTA